>JAZEWU010000004.1:7072357-7118393 GCA_036362915.1 Geotria australis | reverse complement strand
ATAATCACTCCAGGGTGCTGTGCCATGCCTGAATGAGACCACTTTTCTGTTGCAGCGATTAACTCATTGGGTCAAACTGGCTGCTTGGAAATTACATCATTAGACAAGATTAACGTATGGGAAATCCCCCAATTAAAGTAGCTGCAATGATTGATACTGATCGATGTCAATAGGGAAATGAGACACGCGCCCGTTCAATTGGCGGCCAATGTCAATCATGCTCATTGTGTGGGCGTGTGTGGTAATTATCTACAGCACCCATGTCAATGGTTTATATGCGGTTACTACTAAGCCTTGGGAAAGAGATTCGATTGGTGCTTCAATGCCATTATACACTGATGGCATCATTGGTTGCAAATGATTCCTGAATTTCCCCGAGGAAGACGCGACTTTATACGAAAACCCGACGCGATGTGTGAATATCGGTAAACTGAGATACAAAAGCGGTCAGGCGCGGATGCCACCATCCAGTAGCGTGATTGGCACTCGTTCTCCCTCCACGTTAGCCCGAAGTAAAACAGCCGATCAGAGATGAGAAGAAAATAATGTTTTATAACATTCTGGACAATATCAGTGTTCAAACGAAAGCTAGGTTTGATCTTTCCGGTCAAGGATAATGTTGGAGTGGCAATTATTCGTAAGTGTGTTGTACGGCAGAAATCCCGCTTACAGAGCTTGCAAGCTCACTGGGTATTTCTGCTGCAATAATAAACATCTAACGTCTAAAGGAAGGCGTGGTAGCCAAGGGAGGGAACACGCACGAGAAAACGTCCACTACAGAGCTGGAGCAATGATGCCGACGGATTTACGCGCTACATTACTGTGAGAGACGGTGATAGCTTAGGGAGGCCATGGATAAATCACGCTTGAGGATGATAATGATCATGATGAGATATGCTTTGCTACTGAACAACTCTTACACTGTTCTTCTTCTTTGCGATTCTTCGAAGCACGATGGCTAGCTTCTGGACATCGTTGTCTTTCAGCTTGGCTTCGAAGTGTTTGGTAGAATTCGCAGGCAATACCAAGTACTACCTGACAGGGATCGCGACGTGAACGCTTCTACCTTGTTGACTACTATACACTGGAAATATGGGCAAAACCTACGCAACAAAGCATTCTGTATAGATATAACTCACGAGATAATCCTGCAGATCTCGCTTTTGGCAGGAAACCACTTTCGTGAACACCTGTTGCTCAATCTCACGCACAATATCCGAGCGACTGGACGTCTCATACACAGCCACTACAAATGAACCCTTGGTTGACTTTGAGAAAGGATCCAATCCTAATTCCCAATGACAGCGCAGGTTCTTGTTGGCTGTCCTTGTGTTTCCAGTGTTTGTAAAGTGTTTTTTAAAATCTCATCTCATTGTCAGAAACCGCTTAACACTGTACAGGGTCGCAGTGAGCCGGAGCCTATCTCGGCAGACACAGGGCGCAAGGCAGGGCTATACCCATGATGGACCGTCAGTTCATCACATTATTAAAATATTCGTTACAATTTCTCCTCACTCACCGCTTCATGATCCCATGACACTCTTTGTCCAATTAAATTTAAGAACTATCTTATTTTTTGTGTTGTGCTAACGATTGAACCACTTAGGACTCCAAATTGTGAGCATAGTTGAAAGACGGAAGACAAACTCAACTTATTATGTCTTTGAATGCATGTGCAGTTTATTAGTCATACAATTATGCACACAAATTCGTAATGATTAATTTCAAAGTATTATCAATGTAAACGTATCCATGTAAAATGTATATGATAATAATTAACAAATACAATGTTTAACGCGCACATATTCATTCAATCTTGAAGTTATTAATTCGAAGAGAAAATGACTCAGAGGTGCAACGAAACTGCAAAGATGCAGGGGAGGATGGAAGGCAGCCAGGCAGTTTGCCGGCGCCAACATTTGCCAGGCACTGCATCCTATATATTATGATGTTATCGGCCTACTCATGAATTAGTGTTTTTTAGTTGCGGAAGGAAACCGGAGAACCCGGAGGAAACCCACACAGAAGAGGGAGAGAACACACGAACTCCATACAGAAAGGTGCCCGAGGTGGGAGTTGAACCGCCTTGGGCAGGACTTTCTTTCTGTTAGGCACAAATCTTACACAGCGCCATTCTGCCGCTTCTATTAAAATGTAAACAGTGAAAGTAGCAATGTATAATAATGTGATTTACACAAGTAATCCAAAATCAAATCACGCAATTAGTTGTCACACACTATAGATCCTTTATAAAAACTGCAATGTGTAATTAATCTTCTGCAAAGGTCAAGTCTAGTAGCTCATTTCGCCTTCGTGAAAAATACTACTTCTAGAGATTACCACAGGGGGAAAGTGTGGTTTTCACGATGCCAACCATTAATCAAACTCAAGAAAGAGGCGAGAGCTCTCAAAGCGAAATTCCGCAGAGATTACCTCAACTGTGGCGCAGTAGTCGAGCAACATTACACGGTTCATGGATGAGAGGAGAGGCAATAACACATCGCCTCCATCCATTTATATCTCAAACATCTCTTTCGATGATCTTCATCAATCATGGCTCATGGGACAATATAAAGCAATCTTGAGAGCAGTTATGTATTTGCTTGTGAACGGTTTTTATCCCAAATCCGTGGTGCACAAAATTGCTACCCGTACTCTCTAAACAAAAACAAACACCGCTGATTGCATTAAGACCATTTATATGTGTGCTCTGCAGCAGTGATGTGAGTGATTGAAGCAATCTGTACAGCAGTCTATTGAAATGTGTGCTCTGCAGCAATGTGGCCTACTGTAGCAATCTATGCAGTCGGCTATCCGGTCTTATTGCATGCACATAATATCGCGACATAAAAAATGCATGCTGTAATTTTGAAGAATGGATAACTACACACTATATTATTATAGTAGAAATACTAGCCCTAAATTATATATTATTATTTTATTGTTGGCATTTTTATAAAGGTGAAACGTTAATAGGCAATTATACCACTGAAGCAATCAAACCACTCATATGCATGCGCAAATTGTGCTAGATCACAGGTTTAGGTATTCTGATTTGAAATATAAACTATTTACACATCACAACCACTATTTGTTTGTAACCAGCAATCAAAACCCTAATTTACATGCTGCATTGCTAATATTTTCTTTGGGAGCCTTTGATATGCAACATATCTGCACTCACAAATAATAACTCACAAATAATAAATAACTCACAAATAATACCCTAGTTAGACGTCTCAAATCTGAACCGTTGTTGTCCCAGCAAAATAGAACCCTTGTTATGATCAGGGCTTCATTTCTCACTCGATATTTTCTGGAATGCTTTTAGGCTGACTTGGAGTAGGGATTATCAGCATAAGCCCCTGCCACTAGAGTACAAAGTACACTTATCCATAATCCATATTATTGTACCCTGCACAATACTGTATTCTTATAATCTGATGAACAGTTATAGGACTAAATGAGGCAAAATGGATGTATCTGGGTGTTGTAATATTCTCTGAACTGTGTTCTGGACTGTTTGGGCTGATACCAAGAACCGGTTATGATTGTAACACATCGGAGCATCGCAGTGACAGAAATGTTTTCAGTGTAGCATTTGTTGACCGTTGTTCTGTTTTCGCTCCGACTGCGTCTCGCCTGCAGGTACACCAAGATGAAAACCGCCACCAACATTTATATCTTCAACCTGGCTCTGGCTGACACGCTGGCCACCAGCACCCTCCCCTTCCAGATCGTCAACTACTTCATGAGCACGTGGCCCTTCGGCCGAGTCCTGTGCAAGCTCATCATCTCCATCGACTACTACAACATGTTCACGAGCATCTTCACGCTCACCATGATGAGCATCGACCGGTACATCGCCGTGTGCCACCCGGTGAGGGCGCTCGACTTTCGAACGCCCGTCAAGGCCAAGCTCGTTAATATCTGCATCTGGTTGCTGTCGTCGGCCATCGGCCTGCCGGTCATGGTCATTGCGCAGGCCAAGCAAGATAGCAATGGTGTGCAACATCTTTTGCTTTTTTTTGTTGTTGTGGTCGACATGTCCAAGTAACCAATAAGCCACTCGCGTGCATGTTTTGTCTTCAGAAGTCTTCAATTGAAAGAGCGCTCCGCCAATTTTAACGAATGAGGTGCAATGTTTAAATCGTATTATACAGCGCATATCGAACAAGGTCAATGTTTATGTTTTTAAGTTGCATTTTACCCCGATAATTAAGCAAGTGTGACTTATTGACTCTGGTGATAAGCGAATGCCATTGGAGAGAAGATCGCTTTCACTTCACTAGTAGCTACAGCCTTCCAGTGAACCATTTATAAGCCATAAACACGCACAAACAAGCCTTATGCATTCGAGCATCGTGAGCTTAAGCACCGTTACCAACGGGCGACTCGATGCACCGTCGCACGCACCTCTCGCATCAGTGCCACGCTTCGTTGCAAACGCGCTGCAATTCTCACCCAGCGCCCCCCAAACCTTTGCCCGTCTCTCTGGTGCAGCAGGCATCGTGGACTGCATGCTGGACTTCCCCAGCGAGATGCCTTACTTGGACAACATGCTGAAGACGTGCGTGTTCGTGTTCGCCTTCGTCATCCCCGTGTGCGTCATCACCGTGTGCTACGGCCTCATGATCACGCGTCTGCGCAGCGTGCGCGTGCTCTCGGGCTCCAAGGAGAAGGACCGCACGATGCGCCGCATCACGCGCATGGTGCTGATCGTGGTGGCCGCGTTCGTCGTGTGCTGGACGCCCATCCACCTCTACGTCATCATCCGCGCCATCGTGCACATCCCCAAGAGCACCGTCGTGATGGTCAGCTGGCACGTGTGCATCACGCTCGGCTACGTCAACAGCAGCATGAACCCCTTCCTCTACGCGTTCCTCGACGAGAACTTCAAGCGCTGCTTCCGCGAGTTCTGCTTCCGCCGCAACTTTCGGCTGGACCTGCCCAGCACCAGCCGGGTGCGGAGCATTGCCCGCGAGGCCTCGTCCATGAACAACCTGGACGGTAGCAACGACAACTCCTGACTAGGCGTGGAGATGCGGAGCCACCGTACGCGTCCCCTAAGGGGAGATGACACCGATGTCACGCAAGTAACCAGCGCATTTTAGATTCGGAGTACTGGCCGCTTGTCGAATGCTTGATCCCTTCGGTTGTAAGGAGGTGGCTTTGTGGTCATTTGCACGTGGTGTCGTGGGTCAGTTTTAATTCCAGCTGAAAATTGCGGACCGCATGTTGTGGTGCCCTGATTTTACTTAGCAAAACCGCCATGCTTATGATGGGAGTGGTTTTGCGTATACGATGTGCAACTCGGCAAAGTTTCACATAAACTAGAGTATGTGTTTATCGTTGGAGAAATGCAATCTATACAATTGCAATATACAGAATTGCATAAAGGTAAAGGAGCGTTATAATTATTGGCTGCATATAACTAATAAGGTTTATTATTCAGTTAGGTTCTGCGATCAATACTGAAATATACAGGGTGGTCACATTGTTTTTCGAGCGGGCTATGAAGTGTGCCCACAAAACGCATTTACATACGAAACGTTCTAATACCGTGGCCACTGACATCTAAGTATTAATTCAATTACATGACATTTAAGTGAGGATTAAGTTACCCAATATGCATAACAGTGGTACAATTTGTGTGTCAACATATTTTTGACCACCCTTTTTCATCACACTAACACAGGGTATTGCCAAGGACGTTTTGGAGCAACATTACAAACCAAAGAAATAAAATATAACCATTTAATTCACAAATACAAACACCTGAAGCACTTATCCTGTAAACAAGAGGCCTTTGTATGTTGAAGTGCAGAAATTCATATTTTAAAACTTTCGGTGGCTGTAATCCTCACTTCAAAATTTTACGGTAAATGGATGTACGAATAGGCTCGTAATATCAGTCACATTATTGGTGCAAATATTGTTTGAATGAAATAAGGTTTCAAAATACAAGATAAAAAATCAAGAGGAACGATTTAATGTACCAAATACAATCACGGAAATGTGCAAAGGTAAATTTGCCCACAAATGTATCATTGACGAATATATGGTGGCTTGTATTCCTAACCTAGAAAAACACGTTTTTCCTTGAACTTGAAAGCAATCGGGTCTGTTAGAATCGTGCACTGTAATGCAGATGACATAATGGTGTAATTACGAATGCATAATGCGTACAGACTCGTCAGTCGTTATTAGGAGTTTAATTCTCCTCAATAAAAGTGTACACAAGGGCTTAGGGGCTGCAAATGTGCAGCCTCTTTCTTTTTGGAGTATTCCATTTTTGCAAAGGTTGGGTAGGGGAGTGTCAAGAAATGAAACACATCCTCACTCTAAACACAGCACCCCCAAACCGAGCTGCACTAATGGGACGCTCCCAATCAAGCAATGTCCTTAGGCTGTTTTACATTGTTGCATGCATAATACGCTTGAGCAAATATAGGGTCGTTTGTAGCGTTTTTCACATAAGGAGTTACGTCTAAATCCAACAGCCATGCAGTCAACAGCATTTATACATTACATACGTGTATGGTATATGAGAGATACGATGTACATGTGCACATTATAAAGCCATAAAAAAAGGTTTTCTAAACATGACGTTTGCAAACAAAAATCGTTCACTCACGTTTAATATAGCACTTAAGTGCACTGCATTATGAATGTGGCAACCTTAGTTTAATTCCCAAACCATGACTAACATCATTAGCAAGTGTTACCTGACACATGGGTGCAGGTGGAGACCTTCAGCCAGCAGTGGATTTGGAAAGGGGCTTTGATTTTTGTTATAATATTGCATAACCTATTCTTCATTATGGTGACCACCAATATTAGTGACCATGATTTGAACTTCAAAGCAATCTGGCCAGTGTGAATTATGCATGCGCTGCAATACAGATTACATTATCGTGCTGTACATGGTACGAGGTTATTGTGATAGGGAATTGATTTTAAAGATGAGAGCAGTGCTTAACAGTTTAACTAACGTGGCTTTTCTTGTTGTACCAATCTTTAAACAAAATGGACAGTGCTCTGAATATATTTATTAACGATTAAATAGGCTGCCACCAAAATCAAGGTGCAGTAAGGAAAGCCAAATCACACACTCTAGAATGTATTCATTCATTCATTGTCAGAAACCGCTTAATCCAGTACAGGGTTGCAGTGAGCCGGAGCCTATCCCTGCAGACACAGGGTGCAAGGTAGGGCCACACCCAGGATGGGACGCCAGTCCATCACAGGGCGGCGATTCGATTCCACACTCTGGTGGGGCTGGAGGAGAATATCTCCCTACCCACGAATGCGTCGTTTGGCCATGCCTCTAGAAAGTAATGGACCGTTAAAAGCATATGCTGCCATTATGCAGGTGGCATCTCTCAAGATCATTCTGGACATTGCCTTGGCATTAATGTGAAAAAAGTAAGTGAAGTGGCATAACCTTTTGGGAAATTATTATTCAAACGTGACTTTTAAGTGCCAGAGCCCTCTTATGTTAATGTACACTTATACAGTATGTTTTAAAGTTGCACAGGTCAATTTCTCAAGACATTTATGGATAGAATGTGGATTGTAGAATATATTGATAAAAAAATCCTCAAAACTTGTAAAACATTACCTTGTTTAACACATGACAGCCCAATTATTTGTTTTTGTCAGCCTAAGGACATTGCGATCTTGAAGTAGTTCGTGTTCAATAGGAATGTAATAGTTGCAGATTTATTTTTGCTGTTGTAATTCTCACCGTAGTATATAGTGGTCTGTTTACAAACTTCATTTGTAAGCCATGTTTCCCTTAAAACTGTATTGTAAACACTTTTTAACCTGTGGATATATATATTAATATGAATAATCTGAGCGAGGTGAATAGTCTGCTTCATTCCAACCATTTCTTTGCTACACGTTGTGCAGTTGTAAAATGTCCAGCAGCACCCAATGCCATCCAGTTAATTGAATGTCTATGTGCATTCATATCTTAGTCAAAATAGAAGCCTAGCAAATACTACCTTTCTTTTCACGAATTAACTTTGGTTGGTTAAGGAACTAAGGTGTATGTGATAATGTGTAAAAATAGTAATTCAGAATTGCTTTCCAAAGTTCGTCCTTCGGGATAGCCGTGTTGAGCGAACCCTCGTTCTCTTTTGTGACATTTCATCTCCCCACATTGGAGGCGTCCTCAGGCGTAGTGAAACACAACAGTTTTGGAAAGCAATTCTCATAACTCAAGCTGAGAAAGCCTACATCAGTAAAATTAGTAATTAGGAAAGAGACATGCCCTTTTATACTTGTATTTAATTCAAATAATTAGTAGGTAGCCCAGTACATGATCAAGGCTACTATGTTTTATACTCAATGTTTATTAAATAATTCTAGCAATAATTACATTTATTTATTTGAATTCAATTAAATTGGTAGCAATGAGTGCTTAAGTGCAGTACAGTATGTCCTGTAATACCGAGGACGTTTTGACCAAGTCTCAAGGACCTTGCTGCTGCTAGTAATACATTTGTCACTTGTATGGGAGGCATGGAACGGAACAACGTATTCCTATTTTCAAGAGTGTCTGGTATGAGCGGTGTTTCCATTACTCGCGAACACGATCTTAACAGAGGATTCTGATTAGTTGACAGTGAAGACATTTCGTTACGAGCGTGGAAACTATACTTTACACTCACCTGTATTCGTTTGCCTTAATCCTATAAAACTGAGAGCATTAACAGTTATATCGCCAGTAAATATTATATTAAAGTCGGCTTACTTTAAAATACTGCACAGCGAATACTGCATGGATTTAATGAATTCCTGCTAAGTCAACCCAGAAAACACCTCCACACTTGGATAGATATTTCAATCATTTTGGCATCGTACACGTTTGTGCATAGTCCATACTTGTTTGTTGTGCTTTCCATTTGTGTCGGCAATGTATATATATACACATCATATTACGTATTATCGTTCTGACTTCTGTTTGTACATTGATTTTAACCAAGGGAGTACTATCTCGGCTTAGCACCGTAGCAGAGGTTAGCTTTAATTAAACATATGCTTGGCCTGCTTTTCAACACTGTTAAATGAGAATTACTTTTCAGGCGTCTATCATTTCAGCAATACTATTGTTAATTTTGTTCCAACGTTTGGGTGTAAACATGGCCTTTAGTGACAAAAAACATGTTTTTTGCTGAATGGTATTTATAGCTGTATTTATATATCATAGCACATTTCTGTGTCTTGAATAAGTAGTGAAATATATTCGTGTAGGACTTCATTCCCATTTAAAAATAAGTACAGGTATTTCAGTATTATATTTTGCTCAATGTCATGCTTGGGGGTGGCAATGGTTGAACTCGGCAGCTTGGGTTTGATGCCAAACCATGGCAACTAGAACCCGAACCAGTCCGAGGCCCTCCCCCTCACCAACCTGCCCTGAGCAGTGTGGCAAAGTATGAGCAAACGATCCCCATGACCAACACATCATGGGGAGGCCTTCATCCGGCAGTGACTTGACAAAGGGCTGTAAATTATAATTGCTATTGTACTTGGAGCAATTTAGAAATTGCAGAATGATTTCCGACAAGAGAGGGATGAAGTCCACGCACGCAAATATCCTTTTCGTTCCCCGCCGGGTGTTTATGGGTATTTTACCTGCAAGGCTGGAACCGTTTCTCAGCTCTAGTGAGCTGCGTCAGACCTGTCATTTCCAGCGTTGCTGCATGGGTAGTATGACTTGCGATCATAATGGAGAAAAACGGACTACGCATTTTATTTTTAAAGAGTGTATAGAGTATATAGACTGCATATACAAGATGTCATGTCATTAATAGTGTGTGTTCTTGTGTTTTGCTACTAGCGGAGTACTGTGTTACTGTATATACAATTCTGGCAGTTAACCACTAAGATAAAAAAAACAACATTCCCAAGCGGTTGACTGTAGGAGGTTATTATGAAAAGTCCAAAAGAGTGCAATATTTTTGGAAACGTATAACGAGTAAATTGTCTGTGATTGTTTTATGGTCTGTGTGCATGCACAAGAGAGACTGTCCAACAAGAAAACTATTTAAATAAAACAAAAAATAAATATATTTTCACAATCTGAAAAAGCCATACGCATAAACATAGATATGAAAGATATGAATTATGAATCTGTTAAATAATATAATTTTGGTTGTAAAGTAAGCGTAGAAAAATACTGTTCATACTGGTATATCTCATATTTACAATATGATCATTCAAGAGGTTATTTTTCAACAAAACAGCATTATTCTTCGTGATAAACAAGAATTGCTTATTTACCATTGTCTCCCATGGGTGGACACACCGCTCTTTCGCATGAGTGAGACATATAGATTATAGACGCTAACTGTAATGATCATAACAGATATAAATTGCAAAGTAACTTAATTTGCTTTAATATAAAACGTGGTGCTCTTTTTATTTCCTTTCTGTTGCTATTTAACATTATTTTCCGTGAAATGGGAAATCGTGTACGATGTGCAGTGAAGCTTAGATGGATTAGAATTGCTCTCCATAGCTGGTCTTTCGGGATAGTCGTATCGAGTGCTCGTTCTCTCTCCTTTGCGACCTTATGCCTCCAACGTTGGAGAAACGCCTGATGATGCCTCCAGCGTGGGAGGCAAAACGTTGCGAAGGAGAGAGAAGAGACACTTGACACGGCTATGCCAAAAGGACACCTAAGGATAGCAATTTTCATACATTGAGCCGTGGAAATCTATATCAGTACATTGATAAATTAATATGATGCATGACAGCATATTGTGCTGCATTTTGTAAATATATAACTACACAATGACATCAATTACATGGGTGTTTAAAACACTATTGAGGTATGACTACACGTATTTTATATGGTTCATGTGAATAAAGTAATCTTTTGATAATCAAATGGTAATTTTACAGAATGGAAATTATCCAGTGACTTACTTGAAATAATAGTGAAATATTAGGAGCAGCTATGAATCTACTGACCTTATGAATCCAGGGATCTCATATGTAAGACATTTTTTGCTAGGATTCAGATTTTGAACAGCAACGCCTTCATTATAAAAATGCATCAATCCTTTAATTAAAATAGATTCGCACATTCACCATACATGCATCGAATCAGGCCTGTAAGGACAATGATTGTTCGTTCATGCACGTTGTGTGGAATTACTTATCATGAGCTCTGTAGCCACTGGAGGTACTAACAACGCATCACCATGGCAAATACATAATATACATATATTCTTGAACTGAAGTATTGCAACCCCAAATCGTAAAAATTAATTGAATCGCCAGGGGCAGCTAAATTGTTACAACCCATTAGTGTAGGTTACGAAGAACGACCCATAATGATCACCTTGTGAAACCAGGCATTTCGTACTTCATCACAACCTTGCTCTCCATGTCTTCACATGTCCTAAGTGCACGCTAAGAACATCGCTTTAAAGGAAAGCTGTACTACTTGCACATGCCTCACCAAAGGTTGATCTACATTTTGTATTTTCATTTGAAGCTTTTTGAGTTTTTTATTCTGGTATTTATTCGCTTTTAGATTTCGTCATACACAAACGTAGTTCATTTGATTTACACTCCATTCCAAAGAAAAATAACTCACAAATACATACATTCTAGATGAACAATCATTCATAGTGCACACTGATTGCACTTCTAAAACATAATTATTGGACAGTGACTGATACAATGCAGAAAATATTGTTTTTTAATTCCTCCAATTTAGTTTGTGGCCTTTAAAAAATAAATTACTAGTTCTATTTGGAAGTATAAAAATTGAATTATCGTGAAGTTAGAAATTATATAAAGCATCAACATAAATTACATTAATCATGCCATATATTTATCCGAGAAATTCTCAAATTAACAAGAGAGTGCTACATTCAGATGTTTGGTCATTTCCATGAATCAATCCGGCATTGTGTGGGAGGAAACGAGAATACCCAGAGAAAACTCAGCAGACATACGAGGTGAAGACTATCAAAACTCCACGCAGATATATCAAATGTACAGACCGGACACAATGCATAAAATCTACATGTGGACTGAGTCCATTCCTATACTGCAATCTCGCGGCTCCCTCATACACCATTACTTGTAAGAGCTGGTTGCATCTTTAAAAGTTCTGTTAAAAATAATACTTACGAATCATGAATCACGCGCAGATCCCAGTTAGCGAGGCCGAGCTGAAAGACAACGATGTCCAGAGGCTGACCATCGTGCTTCGAAGAATCGCAAACAAGAAGATCGGGATTTCAAACTGAACTGGCTTTTCATCAATTCTCATGTGAATGGTTATCTAAGAAGTTACTTATTTTTCTTCTAAGAACTATGGCAGAGTATATATGCCACTTACTTTATATTTGTTATCAGGTCCTGTAATTAAATGTAACTTGTGAAACTGGTGACATATGAATGTTCATTATTAAGAGGTAGCAGTTTAAAATACTATTGTGTAGAAAACAGATACTCTCGGTGTTTTGATATGGATAGTTTTAGAGATATTCAAATGTTAACAGTTGTGCATTGTAACCCTTTGTTACATTGTAGATAGCTATGTACTCTAGATGCATGTGCAAAAATGAAAGTGAACGATTCACATTTGAATTATTTAAAATATATAATATTTTAACAGCATCTGGACACCTGTGCATAGAAGACGGTGGTAATGAGGTTGAATCGTCTGTAGCTGTATCCAGGTATTTTTGAGAGTGTAGGTGCACATGTTTGATATGTTACAGTACTAACCAAACATTGTATTGTAAATGTAAGTTGTTAATTTAAAACTTCAAACGCTATTCAAATGTATTTTTAATGACTTTCAGTCACTATTTTGCAAACATTGATCACGTGCTGATAGTTTGACGTGTGATATGTTGTTGATAATAACGGTGGGACTTAAAATGCACATTCACTTTATTTACACTGTAATATATGGGACAATCTAACATATTCATAATTATGTGTAACTGTTTTGAACCATATAGTAAGCTTAAATTGTACTATTGTTAACATTGCTAATTCATAGTAATTAATACTTAGACATTTCAGTACAGTTAATTATCTTATGTTTATGTGCATTAAATTGTGACACTATCAATAAACATATTTTCAAATGTGTCCATAACACCAAACTTCATTTCCAGAACTGTATATTTTTTGAGAATGTAAAAATAATTTAACACACTTTTTCTCAGTTTTAGTTGTTACAGTTATGTTTGGCATTACAATGTGAACATGGTGATACGTTCTCTACAATTGGGCAATTTTCTGCAATGATGGCAATTATTGTATTATGTTTTTCTTTGCTTTTGTGAACGAGTAAAACAAATAAACCTCAAAACAATAAATAATAAATACAATTTATTACGCGCACATATTCGTTCGATTTCGAAGGTATTAATTCGAAGAGAAAATGACTCACAGGCCCGAGACAAGCGCCGAGGCCGGGAAGGGTAGAAGGCAGCCACACGTTAGCCGGCGCCAACATTTGCCAGACACTGCATTCTCTATAGTATGGTGTTATCAGCCAATTAATCAACGAGTGTTTTTTTGTTATGGGAGGAAACCGGAGAACCCGGAGGAAACTCATGCAGAACAGGGAGAGAATACACAAACTCCACATAGAAAGGCACTCGAGGTGGCAATCAAACCGACTCGGGCAGGACCTTTTTTCCGTGAGGCGCAGAAGTTGCTACTGCGCCACCCTGCCGCCCAAAATCAATACATCTATTATTTGATTTATATAGTCACTATCAGAGTGCGGTCCTTCTCCAAAGAGCTTCTGCACAGCAATAACACTAAATGTTTTAAACTCACAATCTTATTGTACATGTCTTGTGCAGTGCGATTAAGCCTTGAATTCTGAAGATGCAACTACTAAATTAAAGCATGCTGTGCACTTGCTCAACTGAATTAAATTCCTAGCCACAGCTGACATCGGTGGTAATATATGAACACTCTCCTTCAGCAAACGTCATGGACCAACGTGGTCAGGTATGCTCAAACAACCCCTATTACCAACGGAAAGTGGAGGCCTTCATCCAGTCATGTATTTTAAAAGGTCTGTATGTTATCTATATATGTGTATGCTTGTTTTTGGAGCACCTCATCAGTGGCCAAATACGCATAATCAAATGTGTCAACCAGTAAAATGTCCTGGTAAATTTGGAAATTCGTGATAAATGACATATACAGCTTTCAGTGGCTTTCAGGGGGTCAAGGTAGAAGCGTTCACGTCGCGATCCCTGTCAGGTAGTACTTGGTATTGCCTGCGAATGCTAGCAAACACTTCGAGACCAAGCTGAAAGACGACGATGTCCAGAAGCTAGCCATCGTGCTTCGAAGAATCGCAAAGAAGAAGTGGCTTTCACATTTTATTGAAACTGATATAGAGAATACATTTAATTCTTTAAAAAAATCACACTCAAATCAGTTTATCGTCAACAATTACACTGAAAGTCTACTCACACCTACTGTTATGTCATCTTAGTGCGCTCAGACACAGTCAAGAATTACCTGGGGAACAGTGGAAACTGACATTGTTACATGTGTGACTTATGGAGGTATAACCATTCTTTCCGCAGGTTAAAGAAACACATTTTCACCAAATAATAATCGGACAGTGTAAGGTTAATGTATGAGAGCAAGCAGCAGCTTCTTGTAGTCTCCAGTGCAGTCGTCGGAAACAAACGAGGCAAGAGACTTCTCATATTTGTGTTGGAAGGTGTCCTTGATGGTGCCCAAGTCAATCTGCACAAATTGACATGCACCTCGTTTAGACTCGACGGCAAATATCATACAGGCTTATTTAACATGAAGGCTTTCTTCATCAATGTTATCCATAATATATCCCGTGTATTGGTTGGGTTACATAATAAATATGTGTAGTAAAACCGCCTTGACCCGACACAGCCAATTAGTACGTTTTGCCACGTAAACAAAACGTGCCGATTCTTTATTACTTCAGTACACTGGTATGTTGGAGAGAGAACTCACAATATTTAACAGTAGTCAAAATTACAACGTGTAACAGCATTACTGGCCCATACATTCCATAACAGGCCAAATGTAAACTATTATCTTTTTCGATTGAGGGCTGGACTGACTAATATTCTGAGAGGCTCAGGCAAAAGGCGCACATGATTAAATCAATAAAGATATGAGATGCATTCAAAAGAGATACAAGATGTGTATTTGGAAGAGAGCTGAGAGCATAAGAAAAAGTTGTAGTGAACAAACACGTAAGAGAAGATAGACAAAGCGCATGTTTGCAGCATTTAAGCTGCCAAACTGCAATCCACAGTCCCCAAGCTGCAGTGCCCCCCTCTACCAACGTTAGCGGCCTCATGTCATGTCACTATAGAGCCTACATACAGACCAAAATGGTTCACTTAATTATTTCATACATGCTATTTCAAATTCACGGTAGACAGTGTTTAATAGTAATTTGAGTGAGGCCGCAGGGCCAAAAATAATCTCTCGGCGGGCCACATTGGGCCTTTGGGCCCTTGCAGAAAACCCTCAGCTCGAGTCTTGATTATAAAATGGCACGTATCAATATTTGTCATGCATACGTACATTCGCACTATTACATTAATGATACACCGCACGTACACCAATGTTCCCTCGCGAAATAACCTGTCATTCATTCTGTCCTTACTAAGATTAGCTGCTGCGCAGGTCATATTATTCAACGTGCAGTGACCTAAGGATTGACTTGCTAAAGTGCCTGTTTTACACAAAAAAGCACGTCTCACTGGATTCTTAACTGAGTTGCTCGTCCCAAGCTACCCTCCGCAACACCACACCACCAGTGAATTTTGAACAGAACTCATTTGAAATGTAAATTTGTTTTCTTGGTGACTGCTACAATCATTACATGTTCTGAACATAACACCCATCACGAGGAAGTATGCACTGTGCCCCAGCCCAATCCCGCAATCATATCAATGGGTTTGGCCATTACCAAGTCAATGCTGTCAGAGGTATGAGGCCACAAAAATGTATCATATGACCTACTTAAACATTGCGTTAGTGCACTAGTGTACCCAAGTCCCACAGGGCAACTTACCTGGGAGCGGCTGACAATGCAACGGATGAGTGTATCATCATCTGTGCCAGCCCCTTTCATTGACTTGTAAAGCTTCTTTGCAAAGTATTCCTGCGCATCCACCACACACTGGACTGCAAAGAGAATGTAAAAAAATTGTCAGCGTAAAAAAAGGTTGCCTGTGAAAATCTAGGACATACTCCAGCACATTTTGGCGAATACTGTGTAGGGTGTTTTATTTGTATACAAACTTAATATTTACAATTCCAAAGGATTTTTTTTAAGCGTGGTGTTTTGAACATCAACGGTTACATAATTTGAAAAATAATGGAAAGGAACACAATACCAATAGCAAGGTAAGCATCTTGGAGCATCCCAGATGTTTCACTCTTGATGACATCATCAATGTCCTCTCCATGGTTCTAGAAAACAATATAAATGTATATGTTACACCAGACCTCAATGCATAATCAGTTATTATAATTGATTGATCTTTTTTTTATTCAGTGGAGCCGTTAACGATTCGATATTCATGCAGTTCCGTAAAATTTTTCCATTTGTTACATTGTGGTGAATGGTAGCATGTCTGTAGGGGTAATGTGAACCAATTACTAGAAAACACTGATTATTACTCTTGTAAATCAGTGGATGCACCATGAGTTTAAGACACGGTATTAATCAATATATTATCATACCTGAAATTTTGAAACACCTCTTGTTCAGTAAACTTATCTCAGACTAAAGTAGGATCCATATAGCCGAATTTCCAGAACACCCAAAAATATATGTGCAAATAAGAGAGGCAAAACACAAGTTATTACAGTGCTCGAGGAACTGACAAACGGTTGTAAATGATAAACTATTACTATAGTAAAAAATATAAGAGATTTGGGGTTTTTTTTATTACCAGGTATTTATATTCTTAACCTCTCCTCTCTGGCCAAGGGCAGATGCTCGATCACACCAACCATATCTAGCCAATTTTCACCTGTCAAACCCAAACTGCTTACTAGACTTCTTGAGCCAAAGAGAAGAACTAGTCCATGAGCCCCAGATCACATATTCTCACTCGTTCGCATGATTACAGTGGTTCAAAGTTCTATATGTGGCTAATACCACTAAATTACGTAACAATCACTTACAATGAATGGGTTATCAAATAATTCACTCGTAAGTCATTTAAAAAAATGGCATGACTAAAGTGTTGCTATTTTAGGTGGTACCAATTTCTGCTCTGGCTCACGAAGTAAACAGTTAAGATGGTTTCCTCGTGCCTTCCTCGGTGGTGCTTTTCAGGTAACATCATCACTGAATGCAGTTTGATATCAAACCCAGGACTACGGCGATGTGTATGTAAATGTTAGCCTTTTTTCTGGCAAGACGTCTGACATTCCGCTCCATGCTGGGAGCTTGGAGAATTCAACTCCTGAATAAGCTGCCAGCACATAAGGCGAATCGTTGGACATCGTGCCAAACAACATGTGGCACAACCAGAAACCTCATCGGAGAGCTGTGATCATTAAATCCCAATGGTGACATGTGTTTCTTAACGGCCACGTTAGAAAACGTCTCAGTAAAAATAATAATTACAATTTATAACGCGCGCCGCATAGTGGTCCAATGTCAAAGGTATTTGTTCGAAGGGAGAATGCTTCAGAGGCACGAGGAAACCACAGAGGCGGAGAGGGGGAAGGCAGCACGCGGTTATCTGGCGCCAATATTTGCCAGACACTGCGCCTTATATATTATGATGTTATCGGTCCAATTAATTAATGAGGTTATTCTTCCGGCATGCACCGATTTGTACGCCTTGAAGGTGGCGCGCAGCTGCATAACGTTTCGCGTTGCCAGCACAGAGTTGAACGCCAGCTCGTTCGTCCCCCACCGCCCTTCTCCCGCCTGCAACACAGATTCGGCAATAGAGAGTTTACCAAACACGCACAGCCACTTCCAGACAGACCTCCGCAGCTCATCTGCAGTAATGACGAGTGCTGCTAAACATGCGTCTGGCACTGCATGAGAGGATCAGGGAGCAGGATGGGTTCAAAATATTTTCAGCTGATCTTCAAATGTCCCAATTCAATCAATGGGAAGTAATTAGTAGATGCAGGAGCTGTTCATTGAGAAACTAGCAGTTTTCTTGAAAGAGGGTCATTAGTTAGTTGATGTAGAAGCTAATTATAATGAGCATAGCAGTTTTTTCTGCAAGAGTATCATTAATTAGGCTATTGTGTGTCAAATCTGAACTTTGGATAATAATGTAATATTTTTTTGAAGTATTAAATAGATTACACGACTAGGCCATTTAACTTTATTGCATGTTATGCTGACACGTTCTTGATTTTGCCTTGTGCATACCTCGTGAAGTTCCTTGGCATCATTGTTGGCCAATGACATATCCACATCGATGCCTTCATCACGATTCCCCTATGAAAAAACAAAACATTTATGGAGTGTATTGATGTAGGTTTTCTTGGCTTGACATATCCACGGTTGCCACGGCTACTTCGAAAGAGCAGCTCTTAAGAGCAATTCACATTTATGGAACACACGTTTCAGATCTCCACAAGGTGATGAATTAATCCACCCAGATGAAATTTTTCAGAAGGGGCAAAAACATGTTAATGCTAAGACTAAGGCGAGAATACATTTTCCCAAACTCTGTTGCTATGTCAAATGAATCACCCATTACTGAATATTTATGTCACATTTCATATGGCTGTCAAATGAAACACCCATTACTGAATATTTCTGTCACATTTCATATGGCTGTCAAATGAAACACCCATTACTGAATATTTATGTCACATTTCATATGGCAATCACTAAGTCACTCAGTAATGGGGTTTCATCAAAAACAACAACAATCAGGACAACGTATTGGCGATTTAGTCCTCTTGCTAGGAAAACGATTTCACATTTGTACACTTGCAAAACATATTTAACAACTCTTATAATATGCAACAGCTGTCTAAAAGCCCACGTTGGAAAACGGCTCCTTTTTAGCCAACTGCCCCCCTCAGGTACATCTCTGTCTGAAGGTGAGATATTTCCTGTCCCAAAGGAGCTATACTACTAGTGTAACTTTGCATTCTTCAAATGCTCCCTTTTTAACAGCATGCACATGCATGTTTTACCATAACTTGGTAATTGGAGAACCTGCATTATAAAACCTAAGGCTGTAACCCATCAGGTCCTGAACTGATTTACGTATATTTAACTTCACCTGCCTCTACATTGGTGGAGCTTTTCACGTCTGCCAAATGTCTATTTAAACAGGTGGCTGGATGGTTCAGAGGTCAGAGCATTGAGCTCACAATGCTGATTATACCTAGCTTCGAATCCAGGCTGCCATGCATTATTACATTGGGTTCTCAGGCACAGCGAATTGACAGTTGAAGCTTGGTAACCAAAGATTGCAAATAATACCCTCTCAAGATCAATTTATTTTCACACTTAATTTGGAAAAATTCTAGCTTTGAGAGTTAAAGTGTACAAAGATGTCAGCATGACTGCAACCTTGTAGGATCAAACGGACACATGAAGTGTTTTTTCCAAAATTCTGTCAAAAATCTCATTTGGAGTCATTCACTGTGAGACAGGGCACACAGCTGTGCAAGATTTTCGGGATTCTCCACTTCATTACATGGGGCCATCAGTTCACTTGGTAAATATTTGGAAAACATTTCCTTTGTATTTAAAAACATAGGGAATATAAGTATCCACTCATAAGAAAATCCAACACATTACATGTCCATAAAGACTGATAGTCTTAAAAGTTGAATCATCTGTGGTGCATGAATTTTGTTACAATCCGCAGAGGTCTATCATAACCGTCGTGCCTTGTCACTTGTATGCGAGTCGACCCCTCACCTGCACCAGGGCAACAAGAAGCTTCTCCACTGCTCCACTGGTCTCACTCTTCAGGTCTTCCTCAAGGTCCCTATCAAAAACTAAACGAGGTTTGCAAACATTAGTCCAATGTATGGTGTGCGTGTGTGTGTTATTTCAGCTGCCACGAATTGTCAATGCCGAAAATCAGTGTTTTATTACAAATGCATTTGTACAGATTTCACGCACATTACCCATGTGTGCATCTCATACTCACTTTCGTTGTAGACTATGCGCATTTTCTTTATTTGCTGCGGGTAGAGATATAAATTAAAGTATTAGCTTCATAATGGTTGGAGGCATCATCAACGCCTGATCATGTCTCCAACGTGGGAGGTGAAACGTCGAGAGGGAGAGATGGAGATCCTTCGACATGGCTATCCTGAAAGAACAGCTCTGAAAAGCAACCATCATGAATGGAGCCGTGAAAACCTACATCAATATATTGGGTTCATTGTTAGCATAACTGCAAACTTTTGTAATCATCATTTAGCAAACGCACTGAAGCGTGGGTAGTGTGTGTGGTTCGCAAAAGAGATGTTGACAGAGTTTAATTCCTATTTGGGGCCATCTAGTTGCGTTAATTCCTCCAGGGTGAATAAAATGGGTACTATTTTGTGGAGAAATCAACGGTGGTTTTTTTTATGGGTAGTATGAGCCCCATGAAAGGAATTTGGACTCTCTACCACTGGTTCAGGGGTGGCCTACGTCCAGCAGTGAATTAACAAAGTGTTTCAACATTACTAATTCGCATAAACAATGCTGCACAGTGTTTACAATGCTGCGCAGTGTTTACAAAGAGCCGAGATGTGACAGTATTTTAGCGTTATCATTTGCATATTAAACTAAAAAAATATATACTTTACTTTTTTACATTTTAGTTTTTCATAAATGTCATCACAATTTAACTAATTACAAATAATTCCTTGTTACATTCAGTTTGTCAGAAAAGTGTTCAATGTTTAAAAACTCAAACCATTAACAATTGACAAGTAATCACACATTTACGTGCTCTAAAGCACTATTAGCATCTCTCATGGTCACAGCAGACGTTGGACCATAAGATTGATTGTAACTTGGCAGAATTGCAGTTGTTTCTGCTGTGGACACATATTTTGCAGCCTTGGGTTTATAGGCTTGATGAGGTCAATAATAATAACCCATTGTTTACCATTGTTATCAGTGCTGATAAACGTGGCAATGTCATAACCTTGAATGATAAGACTTTATTGGTGGTGGCCAGACCAAAAGCCAGATATCTCCACGATAATGAGATAGGCGTGTAACAAAGGTTTTAAACATTGTGTCTACGGGATGTGATGTTTTAACAATATTTCATGAAAGGCTGCCTTTATGCCAAAAAATAAATTAAGTCCAAAGTGGAACAGAAAACGTCATTGCTCGCACAACATCTATTACCGTTATATATTAAATTAATGGTGCAACCAACAATACTACAATTTAATTGAGCGGTACAGTGGTTAGATTGCTATGTTACGAATCCGGCTACCGAAATTTGAATCCCTGCCATAGCTAAGGACTCTCTCTTCACCAACTCGCGCTGACCAGTGTGAAGCATAGCGAAAGAATATGATGAGAAAAGGCTAGAGTAAATTCTTTAGAAAATCAGGAAGAATATATGTTTTACAATTATTTTGGACGTTTTCAATGTGAATGCTGAAGTGTTCAGAATCAATGAATTATTACACTCATGAATAAATAAGTGGGTTCTGATGAGGTCAAGAATTGTATAATCCGGAAAAAAGTATTTACATTCTACTCCATTGCTCGCTAATCAACACCAGTGCATGGAATGTGAGTATAATTCAAATTTGCAAGTTGAGTCAAATACTCATATTAAACTCACGGTAAATACGTCATTTTCCAACTTTAATTGCTTAAAAAAATATTTAAATCATCCCTTTACTCTGGTTTCAGATGTATAATACAGTCCTGTAGTAGTAAAAATAATAGAGATCATTTGCAGCCCTTTGTTAATCAACAGCTGCATGAAGGTCTTCCAATGCCAAGTCAGTCATGGGGGATGTTTGACCATACTTTGGATTTCACTCACCACTGATGTCAGCATTTGTGGAGAAATGTATTTTGAGTGCAAGATTTTCCCATGATTCATTTTTATATTTTGACAAAATGTGCATCCTATGTCCACATCCCATTATTTACAACATTCCCCTTAGTATACACCATATAGCCATCCATCCATTGTCAGAAACCGCTTAATCCTGTACAGGGTCACGGTGAGCCGGAGCCTATCTCAGCAGCCACAGGGTGCAAGGCAGGGCTATACCCAGGATGAGATGCCAGTCGATCACAGGGCACCAGGGGCAATTTAGTCTGCAGGCCAATTAACCTATGCTACAGCATGTATTTTGACTGTGGGAGGAAACCGGAGTGTCTGGTGAAAACCCATGCGGACATGGGGAGAATATGCAAACTCCACACAGAAAGGCACCCGAGCCGGGATTCCAACCCGGGATTCTTGTTGCGAGGCGGCAATGCTACTCGCCGCGCCACCATGCCACCCGGGCATGAAACACTAGATAAAATTAACCAAAAAGAAAGCAGTTGGTAAGGTTGGTAAGGCGGATATGTCCGTGAGAGTGGCTGCGTTGGTGGCCGACTGCGTATAGAGACCTTGTTGGTGCGGGAACACAGGATCTCCACGAGCACCTCCTCGTCTGTGCCGGCGCCCTTCATGGCCTTGCGCAGTTCCTTGGCGTCGTACACGGCCGGCAGGTCCATGAGTGCTAGTACCGCCTTCTCGAAGTCGCCCTTCAGCTCCCCCTTGAGCACGTCAACCA
The DNA here is from genome assembly GCA_036362915.1 of Geotria australis. Taxonomy (NCBI): domain Eukaryota; kingdom Metazoa; phylum Chordata; class Hyperoartia; order Petromyzontiformes; family Geotriidae; genus Geotria; species Geotria australis. The sequence continues at coordinate 7,095,611 of JAZEWU010000004.1, read as the reverse complement.
GATCCTGCACAGCAACGTCACAGCAAAAGGAATAGCTCTTTTCCAGTGTGCATCCGAGCTTTGCCTGGGCTCATTCATTCATTGTCAGAAACCGCTAAATCCTGCACATGGTTGCGGTGAGCCGGAGCCTATCCCGGCAGACACAGGGCGCAAGGCAGAGCTATACCCAGGCTTGGACGCCAATCCATCACAGGGCACCGAGGGCAATTTAGTCCGCAGGCCAATTAATCTTTGCAGCAACATGTATTTGGACTGTGGGAGGAAACCGGAGTCCTCGGCAAAAACCCACGCAGACACGGGGAGAACATGCAAACTCCACACAGAAAGGCAACCGAGCCGGGATTCGAACCTGGGCAGTACAGCATTCAGGTTGCTGAAACGTGGTGAGGATTTTTGACAAATAAAAGACACGGAGTTTAGTGTAATGTGATGAAAAAAAATGGTGTTAGTTTTGTTTAATTGGATATGTACATTTAATTAACTTCAGCTGAGCAAATATTAACGTTGGCTATTGGCAATATTGATCGTGTAAACACTATATATACTGTACATGCAGCAACTGATTTGGAATCCCGAATGACGAACCACATCACCTAGGCTCCACCTAGCGCTTGTTGTCCCGATTGCAAGGCATTGCGTCTAGCCTAGCAACATTCGCACTATCCGTTGCACGGTTGCAGGCAGGTGTATCGCAGCAACGGTGTGACCAGCGATGAGTCCGTTTGTTAGTCCAGTTGCCACATCGCTAAGCACAGAATACAATGTTTGCGTTCAAATAGATGGGGTACGCTGGTTCATGGAAGCATAATTTTTGAGACCTACAAATTCATGGCCAAAACAATAGTCACACAACTATAACGCCTGATAATGCTTCCAACGTGGGAGGCGAAACGTCACGGGGGAGACAGAGAGATCGCTCGACATTGCTATCCCAAAAGAACAGCTCTGTTGAGCAACCATCAGCCTGGGTCGAAGGTCTCCCCAAGTAACAATCCACCTTATAATGAGCTGGATTGAACCAACACCATCTCTTCGGGGTACTTTCTGCACAAGGCACATCACATCCAGTATACGTTTCACTATGGCTGTGGCTACCATTCATGTTTCTACTCCAGTCTGGCAACGACCCTGAAAATATTCAATGAGAAATTAATCAACGTGTCAAACCGCTGCTGAAGGCCTTCCAGTACTGTGTTGGTCATGGGCGTTATTTGAACATACTTTACCATCCTGGTCAGTGTTTGTCGGTGAAGGGGGATCCCAGGAGCATTTCAGATATTATTTACTAATAAAGTTAGCCAGCGCCATGAATTAAACATATCGTACCAGATTCACTATGAATATCCTATTTGTTACATTTATAATGTAGGTGTAAAGAAATGGCATCATTATTTGAACACAACGCGTTGCAGTGACAACTTACATCTCCATAGGCACGCTTGTACTCTTCCTTGATCTGGTGACGTTGCTTGGCAGAGCGGTTTGCCAATATTTCAATTATTTTAGCTTCGTCCGTGCCTAAGAATGCAAAAGCAACTTTTAGAACATTGCATCAAACACCAACATTTCTTAAATGTCAATATTACTTGTACTAAAACGTATTACTTTTGAACTGCGAGTTAAGACATATCCAAGTGGGGGAAAGGTTTTACCGAGTCCTTTGCATGCCTTCCTAAGATCTTTAGCATCCTTGGCTGCATTGAAGTCAGCATGGTCGTGAACTGTAGCCTGCAGACAAATAAAACAAATGCGTGCACACATCCACATGTAGTCATGCACACAATAAAACCAGACATGTAGATTATATCGTTGCCTAACCTTGTAAATATCCGAACCTAACCATACGTTGGCGAGTTGACTTGATTTTATAACGGGATGCTTTGCAATTCGTTTATGGGAGTATGTTCTCTAGGTTGAATTGTGCACATGATAAAAAATATTGGCTAAAATGTTTTTTATTTACTTTAGTTGAACCCTGGTAAATATTTTAACCGTAAGGTCTTTCATGAATCGATATCATACGCACCGGCTGAGCAGTCATTGCACCTAAAGGGCAGGGGACTTAAAAGAGCCACTGCTCAAATGCGTAGAGGCTTTAGAAATATAATAGGTTATGACAGTGTTGTGAATGCAGGTTTTCACCATGGCTATGATTGTACTGAAGAGTGATAACGTTATACTTGCAGTGATTCTCAGATATAAAAAAAAGAATACAAATTCGGATAAAAAGCAAACAATGTATTTTACAAATTTACTTTTTCAGTAACAAAACACAAACGTGTATAAAAGACGGACAATACGGTGGTGAAATCGACTTCAATCAAAATATATCCAATCAACCCCCATATTTAATCGTTGAGGTAATCAGCAAATTCTAGAATTATAGCAGTTCCAAAATACGTTTTCACACAGTTTTATGGCTTTTAAGTTATCAAAACGCAATCACTTGGGGACCAAATAATAATAAAGATGTTGTTTTACTTGTAAGTCATGTTTATTCGACGAGCATATGCATTTGCGTTATGTCCACAGTAACATGGTCAATCTATGTGCCCTTAAAAACGGTCACGCAAATGTAAAAAGGCCAAACACTCTGCAATGTGCACGGCAGAAAGGCAGGTGTGTGTGTACAGGCAGATAAGATAGGTGCACGCTCACACGCACAAATAAAGAATGGTCCAGTTTAACGCCAAGCCACTCGTGTAATTTGTTGCTAGGTTCGTAAAGCAAGACACAAAACTGGAAATCGGTGGCAAGCATCTAGCACAATGTTGGGTTTACCTTTTCAGCACCAATAATGACTCCACATAGCAGACAATTAATAGAGCAAGCAGCCAGCTACTGCATTAAGCGCAGCGAGCTGAAACATGCTTAAAGCCGCTTGTGGTTTGTACCATCTGTAACATACTGGTGATCCTTCCAAAGTGGATACCATTCTATGAAACGTAATTAAAAAACAGCTCATAAATCTCACCATTTGTTCCAAACTACAATAATGCGACAATAAGCAGGTTTCAAGCTGCTTAAGACCAAATATAACGAAAACAAACCCCAATCATTTATGGAAGTAAATGATTAAGAAAACATTACACTGTCAAATGTACTCGCAGCATACACTACAAGCTACTTGAAATGCAAATCAAAGACTTCAGACGGAATATGTGACTTGTCAACTGCAAAGAAAGAATCCATTTTTAGAATTATGATATTCTGATACCATAACTATGATATCAATACACTTAATATTAATTTGATCATCAGCATCACTTCTAAGGTTAAAGAAAAATCATACGGCCAGCAGATGTTTCTTCGGCTTGATTTTTTGTTTCTTTTTGATGTTACACTGGACATTAGACAAAAGCATTGTATGTATTCTTTTTTTAAGTTGTCTCACCTGCATTAAACATTGACTGTAAAAAAAATAACTCTGAGCTTCATGTTAACTCATACACAATTTACATAAACAATGTTTCATATGTTTATGAAAAAATAACGCCAATATTTTGGGAATGTACTGTAATGCTTCTGGATTATAATGGCCAGCAGTGTTTCGTACATGAAAGCAAATTAGTTAACCAAAATGCGTTACAACAATGGGTTAGACTGTAAACAAACCCATAATCTTTAATCCTACCCACGACGTGTAACTGCGAGAATTTGTTTCGGGCCGACTTAAATTGTAGAAACACATTTGAGTAGACACGATCTGGCATCATTGTTGTTCATTCAAACATTATGCACATTGTGACGTTAACTAAAAATCTTGAATTAGTCGTATTCATTTATTTAAGAAGTCAAAAGAATCGATCCATCCATTTTCAGAAACCGTTTAATCCTGTAGAGGATCACGATGAGCTGGTGCCTATCCCGGCAGACACAGGGCGTAAGGCAGGGATATGCCGATGCTGGGACGCCAGTCCATCGCAGGGCAACATGGGGCAACTTACTCAGTAGGCCAATTAACCTGGCAGCATGTATTTGGCCGGTGGGAGGAAACCGGAGTGCCCGGTGAAAACCCACGCGGACACGGGGAGAACATGCAAACTCCACACAGAAAGGCACCCGAGCCGAGATTCGAACCCGGGTCCTTCTTGCTGTGAGGCGGCAGCGATACCCACTGCGTCACCGTGCCGCCCAAAGTAATATATATTTTTTAATTTCACACCCATAGTGTAGCTGAGGGTCCATTGCACTCATACATCAGATTGTATTACCATTTTACATTCACGTTTACGACTGTATGTCAGCATTGCTTTAATGAAATCATTCATTCATTTTCAGAAACCGCTCCATCCTGTACAGGATTGCGGTGAGACGGAGCCACAGGGTGCAAGACAGGGCTATACCCAGGATGGCACGCTGGTCCATCACAGGCCACAGGGGGCCAATTTAGTCAGCAGGGCAATTAACCCATGCAGCAGCATGTCTTTGGACTGTGGGAGGAAACTGGAGTGCCCGGCAAAAGCCATTCGGACACGGGGAGAGCCGGGATCATATTTCATAAACACTAATTAGCATTATTTTAAGTGTGCTTATTACGACTGCATGTATTCTTCTTTGTACCAATTGTGAATTATTTCTCCCAGCGTGACCATACATTTAAAATTTCGAATAGAAAACAAAATAACTCACGTCAAAATATTTAGTGATACTTTGTTGGTTGTTGTAAATAAGCGCAAATAACAAAAAACCCAACATATTCGTGAATAACTCTGCCGTAAAAGAAAATTATACTTTACGTTTTAAACAAAAGGCCCTTCCCTATGTACTGTGAAGGACTTTGCCTGAAACGTCACCTACTTGTTACTTTTTTTCTATTTTCAGTGTCCTCTGATTAATTTCAAGTACGAAAGATTACAAGTACAAGTATTACTATTGTTACCTTAAATATAGAGCACAGCAATCTCTAGAACACAATGCAGTTAGCGGTCATAGGTAATGATTCGATGCAAAATGTATTCTTAACATGAGTTCTTATCCTTACCTGTACGTTTCCCATCTTGGTTGGTTGCAAGCGCCGTCTAGTGAGGACCTGTCCTTGTAGACTGGAGTTCATCTAAGGCGCCACTTAAATAGTGCCGATTGTTTGCACAATCCGTACCCTTAACCCGTCCCCACCAACGTCCCCCACTTTATCACCATACACCAAGGCACGCCGGCGAAAATACACTGGAGGTGGAAGGCACACGATCGTCATCTAACCGCCGAGAAATGCAAACATCAGCTATTATTTGCACACAGGCTGAGTAAATGTGTAATGGACAACAGCCAGCAAGCAGGAAGGCATTGGTATAATGCAGACTATGGTGCTTGTTTTTTGATCGTGTTGATGAAAGACTACGGTTATATGGACAACGCTGGGTGCATATAACCCAGTTTCATGTGCTACTATTACCCTCAGGTGTGACAATGCCACAGGTTGGTACAAAACATAAATTAATGGTATTCCTGCTTATCAGTGCATTGGTTAGATGTTTATTATTACAGCAGAAAAATACCCAGTGAGCTTGCAAGCTCTTTACGGGATTCCTGTGACACAACAAACATGCAAAACTCTAAACAGTATAAGGTATTTCCGACTTAAAGGCTGTCTTGAAGGAATCAATCTGCTGTTGTTTTTCTTTCAGTGTCTGTCCTTTCCGAATCAAAAATAAATTCAAACCCATTGCTATTTAGGGACGCTTCGTTCTCACAAGCAGTTTATTATTGTTTCAGTATTTTTCACCCGCAATTAGCAATTTAAATAGTGCAACAAATGACGCACTAGGGTTTCCTCCCTCCGTCCAAAGACATTCTGCCAGGTTAATTGGCGTGCGATGGACTGGCGTCCCATCCTCGGTGTTCCCCTGCCTTGCGCCCTGTGTCTGCCCGGATAGGCTCCGGCTCACCGCGACCCTGTACGGGATTAAGCGGTTTCTGAAAATGGATGGATGGATGAATTTATAACGCGCACAAATTCCCCGCCCAGCCAAAGCAATGCTATAACAAAACTGGCTTTAAATGTGTATCAATCATAGCCGCAGAGGAAAGGCTCAAATACCCAAACTGCAAAGCGATGAGCAAGAAACAGCACTATTCAAGTTGCAGTCGGTAAAAGTTAATAATTCTTGAATTGATCAAGGTTAAACAAACCTGGGAAAACAGGCAATGGGAAGAAATGTCAAAGGCCAGCAGTGCGAGGGAAAAAGCAGTATTTTGATCTGCAGCATGAGATGAAACATTCTCATAGTCCAGTCCTCAACAAGGGTGAATAAATACACAAATTAAGTTTACCAGAATATTAACCATGATAGTAAGTAGGGATAAAAGTGATAACAAAGTGACCAACCGCCGGTGAGCGAGTGGCTGGAGTAAATCAGTAAGTGATGCATTATCAAACAACCTAACCATTTCGTTGTTAAAATATACATACAAAAACAGAGTGCGCCACCCACATGACAGCATTACAACTTTCTCCAATGTGTACTCTGTAATAATAATTGGTTGGAATTAGAGGCTTTGGCAAAGAAACCAAGCAATTTTAATGCCTCCTTAGTCAGACTGGGAATACAGCTATTTTATGATAGGTCGTACGCGATTGGTCTGCAAAGCAGATTATTGGTTTAATAATGGATAACAAAATCATTGTTAAATTACAGCATTCAACAATATTATCGATTGGGGTGTTTAGCTGAACCTGACCAGGTTTTTGTAAACCCCAATGAAAAAGAATGTGATGTTTGGAGTGACAGTAAATAATTTGTTTCGTGCAGTGGACTAGGTGATATAAATAGGTACGTGTGAGTAATTATTGGTTAATTTGGAAACACAACAACAATGCCATCGTAGGCCTTATGTCAACATTTTATAACACAAACTACTGTTGCATTTAGGAACTTTGTTCTAATTGTCCAGAATGGAAATGAACGTACAATGAAATCAAATGAACGTTTTATCGTGACAAGAGTTACTTTCAACCTATGCCAATTATTTAAAATCCTAATTCTCTTGTATTATCTACGAGAACAAAATGCAGATGTAGTCTTGACGCCCACGTGCCACCAAACATATGTTGGGAATTTGTAGGTGGCTATAGTTTATTGTTAAGCACGCATCCAACTTGTACCTCAAAGTATTTGAAGAGGAAGCCATAAGAGGAAGCCATAAACAACCCACACACTGGTACCGATACATTTACGACACGTTCGTTTTATGGCCACATGGTAGACTTGAGGATTTCACGGGCCAACTGAATGCCATACACCCAGACATCAAGTTCACCATGGAAACACAACAAAACGACCAACTTCCTTCCTGGACGTGCTAGTGAAAAGAGACACGGACGGAACACTCAGCCACACGGTGTACAGAAAAACAACACATACGGACAGGTATCTAACGAAACAAAAAGAGGGCTACCGCACACTAGCACACCACTCCAAAATAATATCAGACAAAAAACATCCAAAAGACGAACTACAACATCTACAACACGCACTACTCAGCAATGGATACACAAAACAGAAATCCAACTTGCAAGAAGGAGAAACCCACCACCAAAAAGAATGAGGATGAGGACACTGAAACCAGGGCCTTCCTGCCATATGGATCACACATACTAGAACGCCTGATGATGCTTCCAACGTAGGAGGTGAAACGTTGCGAGAGCGCTCGACCCGGCTATCTCGAAAGAACAGCTTGGAAGAGCAACCAGAAATTCTAACAAAAATCACTCTAGGAACCCGAGAGTGATTTCTAGAGTGGGGGTCTGGGGTCCTCCCCCAAAAGGCTTTGAGTTTCTGTCAACGTATTACCTGCATTTATGACTTCTGAGATGTAAAATAACCGTCCAAATGTAAAACCACACTGAGACCAGCGGTACCACGCGTTCCCGCCCAATTCCACTACTGGCTGATAAGCTCTTGAGCGTGAAAGGCACTACAGCCTGCAATATGGTCTCTCCAGACCTGTTGTCAACCGCTGCCCTATTTATATCAGTGAATGAAACATTGCTCAGTATTCATTCATTTTCAGAAACCGCTTAATCCTGTACAGGGTTGCTGAGGCCGGAGCCGATCCCGGCAGACACAGGGCGCAAGGCAGGGCTATGCTCATGATGGGACGCCAGTCTATCACATGGCACTGGCGGCAATTTAGTCAGCAGGCCAATTAACCTATGCAGCAGCATGTCTTTGGACTGTGGGAGGAAACCGGAGTGCCTGGCGAAAACCTACGCGGACATGGGGATAAAATGCAAACGCCACACATAAAGGCCCCCGAGCTGGAATTCGAACCTGGGAGTGTCTTGCAATATTGGTATTTTCATAATGTATAGTATTAGCAAATTGTCATATTTTAAGGATCACACACATACTAATATACTACTCTTCAATGCTTCAACGTCTATGCTTCCTGCCTTTATCAACCAGTACTGCCCAGAATGGTGTGAGGAGGCCCTAATCCGAGTGGATTGACGAAAGGTTATATACTGAAAGTTATAACTCACGTAAATCTAAAAATGCATAAGGATGGCTCTGACGTGGGCGGCGAAATGTCGCGAAGGAGAAGGAACACTCGATGCGGCTATCCCAAAATAACGCCTTTGGAAGCAATTCTCATACATCTATCCGTGAAAATCTACATCAATACAAACTTAAGCCTAATTTATTAAGCAAGCATGCATTGAGTTAAGTGAAACTGAGAATGAAAATCAATACGTTTTAAGGAGTAGATAACCCCTGTGGTAGGTTATGTCGACGCATACAATGCGTGCTTTCAAAATGAATCCCGCGTGACACAGTGGTAGTCACCCTGGCACGGCGTGGTACATTACACTACAGGATCTAAAGGTCGGGGCGTGTAGATAAACTGCGTCACAGAACCCCCAGTGAGCGTAAACACTGTAAATCAATACATGAATATTGAATGAACCGACTTTGGCACAAAAACTATATAGTATTGTCACCTTTTTGGCAATTGCAACAACGATAAGCGTTATCTGAGCAGCGCATATAAATTGTGTATTTTTGTGTGAATATTCAACAGTAAAAAGCACACCAATAAGTATGTGAGATGCCCATTCTGTTGAAAAGCAACGGTTGGGTAATGGGGGAAAGTGGGCAAAAAAACATCATAAAAGCAAGGCATGCGTCACAAAGTTAGTGCAAGATAACCATCTCAGAAATGTTTAAAGTCAACATTGGAAATAATCTCGGGCGTGATAAAATACTCCCAACCTAACGTGTTATTGCCAGTGACTGTCCCTGAGAGTTACTGATAATAATAATAGCATTTATATAGCGCCTTTCACCCGAAGGTCACAAAGCGCTGCACAAGATAGGTATAATTCAACGGAGGACTGGACGATCTAACAACGCAGGTGCTCAAGAGCAGCTGCTCTATCCAATTAATACATCAATTTTCTAAACCGCTTCTCCTAGTGAGGGTCGCGGCGACCAGACGTTCCTTTTCGCAGCAACAGATTCCAGGTCTTCTTGGGGGATTCCCAGGCGTTCCCAGGCTAGCTGAAGGATATAATGCCTCCAGCGTGTCCTGGGTCGGCCTCTAGGTCTCAGCCCAGTGGGCCGTGCCTGGGGAGCCTGCAAGGGGGCATCCTTACCAGATGCCCGAACCACCTCAACTGACTCCTCTCAATCCGAAGGAGCAACGACTGTGCTGAAGGTTTTCCCGGATTTCTGTGCTCACCTTGTCACGGAGAGTGAGCCCAGCAAATTCCAAAAGTTATTCTCTTTCTTGTCTTTTGATGTGACATTAACAAGGCACGTCTACGTATAAAGAGACAAATAAACCCAACCAGAAGTCTGGTTGGGATAACTAATCTTCTCATTATATAGACTTTGAACGTCTGGTAGTGACCATAATCCATGCTCGTACGTTGGTGGCCCTGCCTTGGGGTAGCTCGGACATCCCCGGGTAGTTTATGGAGCGTTACTGACGAAGTGTGTGATAAGACTCACGGAGGAATGTGAATTGCACGTTTATAAATGCACCTGTGATTCTGTTGAAACAGGGACTCCAGATAACCCACTAGTTTTGATTCAAAAGCACGCAAGGGATTTTGCCATTGCACAGTGTTGCAGTTCGTAGTATTTTAATATCAATTACTAAACTGCATTTAATACCAAAAGTGATGTGTATATAAGATAAAGTTGTCATTCATGTTATACACAACGTCTAAGACATGCATAAGATATTATTCAAGAGAGTGTTACCCCAGTCGACCTCCACTGTATACACTTATTCTTGTAGCTCAAGAACTGGGAAGTCGCCGTCACCTTGTGCCACCAAAGCAGGCGTCCCTTCCGTCACTATGGGTGCTACCATGCCGTACTTCCGGTCATCGATGCGCTTACAGCGTGAGCCCCCAACTTCAGAGGCACATTTTAAGCTAGGGGCCAACCGGGAAAGGGCATCTGCACTTGCGTGGCTTATACCCTTCCTGTGGACAATATCATATGTAAATTCCTGCAATTTTTCAAGCCACCGAGCCAATTGTCCCAATTGCAGATCGACCCTGAGGGAATACTGGAGGGATGCGTGATCGGACCTTATTAAGAATTTTCTCCCATATAGGTATGGCCGAAATTGCTGCGTGAAGTGGACTATCGCCAGTAATTCACGTCTCGTAACGCAATACCGCTGTTCTGGTCCAGTCAACACCCTGCTGCCGTAAGCGATAACTACCTCCGCCCCCTCCTGAATCTGCGACAACACTGCTCCTAACCCCGTGTCACTGGCATCGGTATCCAGGATACGCCAATGTCGGAGCGGATACAAGGTGTGCCCTGAGGTTAATAAAAGCCTCCTGTTGAGGCTCCCCCCAAACAAATTTTGCCCTCTTGCCAGTCAGTGAATGCAGGGGTTTCGCAATGGATGCAAAATTGGCTATAAAACGACGATAATATGAAACGAAGCCAAGGAACTGTCGCACCTCCGTGACCGTAGTGGGACAAGGCCAATTCCCCACTGCCGCCGTTTTGTCTGGATCGGTTGCAATCCCCTCAGCGCTCTCAATGTGGCCCAAGTATCGAACAGATGTCTGACTCAGGGTGCATTTTGATGGCTTAAGTTTTAGGCCCGCTTCTCGCATTCTCAAAAAAACTTGACGGAGACACCGTATGTGCTCCTCAAATGTGCGGCTAAAAACAATAACATCGTCCAAGTAAATTAGACACGTTTCCCACTGGAGACCTGTCGGGGTAAGCGCCATTGACCGTTGAAAAGTGGCCAGGGCTGATTTCAGGCCCATTGGCAAACATTTAAATTGGTAGAGGCCCTGAGGTGTCTTGAACGCCGTTTTAGGTTTTGAGGCCTCATCAAGAGGTAATTGCCAAAATCCTGACAGTAAATTGAGGGTACTAAAGTACTTAGCTCCCGACAAAGCATCCAAAGAATCATCAACGCGAGGAATGGGGTAAGCGTCGGCACAAAACCTGAGTGCATTATCTGGCTTTTTCACCAGTACAATGGGTGCCGATCATGGACTATTAGAGGGAGCAATGATGTCGGCTTTCAACATCTCCTGTACAGCCTCTTGCACATGTTACCGTTCCTTAGGGCCCATTCTATATGACTATTGGCAAATAGGGGTCGTCATTCCTGTTTCGATATGGTATTCCACATTTTTAGCACGCCCCAAGTCATATTGGGTTTTGCTTAAAACGTCTGAAAAATACTTCAGAAGGCTTTGTACCGCCTTCAATTGCTCCCCTGTCAGATTGTCATTTGTACCGCATAGCTCCCGTATCCATTTGTCATCCACGTCCGTCTGTTCTATGGGAGAAACGGCCCCAATCATCGGATCATTCCTACATGTCGGGATCATGGGAACTACCTGTGCAATAATGCTTCCCGCCTGCAGCGATTTTGGCGAATTGGATGCGTTGACAACCTGCATAAATAAAGGCTGATTTCTGCACACAATTGTATCCGCTCCCTGCCGGCCATGTCTATCTGCAGCAGCGAACATAGGAGTAATCAGCACAGGAGAATCAGGTCTACTAGTAATCAGGGGTTGCCGCAAGCGTAAAGGAATCAGCATCTGCGCATGTGATGGAATGGACACAGACTGTAACACCACCGCTTGCACCATGGAGTAAAATAAAAATGGAGTAAAATGGGGAAAAAGGTACATATTCAACATTATTGATAAAACAAAAATAACCAATTCACAGCAAAACGTTTATTCACACAAATAAATTCACAAAAAATTAAGATAGGAAAAATAATGGATCATGTTTGACACGCAAAAGTATTTCTGCCGACAGCCACTGAAATCCAGATGTCTTCTTGATATTGCACTCAACGTGCATCAAACACAACCACTGTAGAAGGAGTCAAGGAAAACAATTAATTCATATTTAATTTTTGGAATATACATTGATGTCACCACATGTGCAATGAATTTGTGAAATAGCACTGCCTCATTTACTATGATGCACTGTGGTTTTAAGGTACCTCAGAAAGCCACTGTACAAACACAAAGTAAATCAAGCAGTGAAAAAGGATACATCTTTTGGTTCTTTTCTTGTACATTATCCTGTATCCACACTCTCGGCATCTGATCGGATCCCTCGCTTTAATTTCATTTTCTGTATGGCACTCTGTAAAAAAATTACAAGACAGTCATGTTGGTTGCAAAAATAACAATTTATAAAAGCAGAGAAAATGGTACAAAGTACTGCTTTCAACTTCATACCTCCACAAATGTAAATCATCGGTTGTTGTTTTACTGGTTGTGCATCCTTGTTCGAATCCATGAATGCCTGGAACAGAACATACATATAACCACTGTTATATCTGAATTCATTATCCCGCTGCACCTTGAATGCATGTTTTTTATAACGGCACATTTTAAAATGTTTAAACTAACAATAAATTCTATTTCACAATTTAAATAGGTTGAACGGCTCAGACAGGGTCGTTTTAGTCTAAACCCTCCCCCTAGTGGCTGTGATAATGTCAACGTAATGTCTGATGATATCTAGTTTCCCAATTTCCACGTGGCTCCCTAACCAAGCGAGTGTTTTGCGGGGCTAATCTCAATTGGCTTCTCAGCCATGGGTGATAAATCCATTTTCATTGCCTACGTGGATTTATCCGTCAAACACCTTACCCTGGTTAATGCCGATGTAAACAATATTGGGGTTGTCGCTAGACCATAGCGCCTTTTGGGGTTTTTTTTTCAGCAACAAAATCACAAATCCGACTGTCACAAGAATCCACACATATGGATAATTCCAGATGAGTCATTATGTTTGGCAAACGGCAGGATGGTACAGTGGTTATATTGCATGGATGTCCTCCGACAGCTACAACGGCACAACCGGTTTTGGATTATTTCAGGAGCATTACACACTGCAGTGTCGCCCCCTACTGTGAGGCTTTCCTGGAAAAACAAGCGAAATAATTACAGCCCTCTTGCCAATCCACTGTCCACGCCGCATTGTTTTTTGGCCATACAGTACTTCACCACGCTGGCCAGTGCGGTTTGGTGGTGGGGAGCAGGGAGGAGCAAAACATGTATATTTTGCTGCACTATTTACTGTAGTGCCCTTTGCTGCCCACAAGTTAGCTCCCCGAAGCCATCCAAGCACTACCCACACTTAGCCCTGCTTTGCCTTCACGATTTGGCGCATTCGGGGCGATTTGGTCGCAGGCTGCGTCAAACTCACGTGATAATTCTATACTACAGTACAAGCAACTATTTGCATAAGAAAACAACTGTCACATTATACCATACATTAAAAACAGTATAATTCATTATGTCTGCCTTGTGGCGGAAACTGGCTTTACGCATTCTAGGCTAAAAAGAAAGCCGTTGTGTGTGGGCCAATAAGCTGGAACGACAATGCATTGCGACTCATTAATTTTACATGGTTATGCCAGAAGTATGTGTGGCTACCTGCCTGTTCTTATTGCCGGTAAGGGTAAAAACTTCGTATTTTATACTTTATAATTCGTTATGTGTTGGCCAAAATGTTGGCATCATAGACCGGAGCCTTATCTCGGCAGAGCGCAGAGCAGTGCTATTATGGTACACTAGTCTATCACAGGGCACCAAGGGCAACTTGGTCAGCAAGCCAATACCTTTATGGACTGTAAGAGGAAACCGGAGTACCCGGCGAAAATCTACGCGAATAGGCGGATAACACGCAAACCCCACAAAGCGACCCGAGAATCAAACCCATGTTTTCTTGCTGAGACGGCAGCTCTACCCGCTAACTGCACCGTGCCGCCTGTTGTGTCAGTTCCCCGTGTTTTCTGTATCGCAGGAATCCCGTAAAGAGCTTGAAAGCTCACTGGGTTATTTTTCCGCTGTAATAATAAACATCCCCCAATCTGCGAACACGCGGAGGCCCAGGCCTCTACCGCGGCCTACTCAGCGACAGAAGCAGCAACGCCAGCCCTTGCTAATGTAAACCAAGCAATTCACCTCCGATGCTGCGTAAGGACCAGGGTGTTATTACTGTTAGTGGTGCAGTCTCGCTACGTGGTTAGTTTATAAGATGAACGTCTTAAATAACAAAACGCACTCACTCGGCGCACTGTAGTGTGGATCGCACACCGGCGCGCAGGAGCTCCTGGGAGAAAGACGTCACGCGCGGGGCCGCGTCACGCGACGCGACTGCTTAAGGCGATTCGAGTGTCCCGAGAATCGAATCGACTTCCCACAGATTAACACAACAATTCGGAATCGACACATCACAAATAGATGTTTGTTATTACAGCGGTGAGCCGAAGCCTATCTCGGCAGACACAGGGCGCAATACAGGGATACTATACCTCTTCACAATCTCGTGACGTCGAACAACCCACCGATTCAAGCGAATCGACATTCCAATTCAGTCGATGCATTCGGAATCGACTCGCCTCTTCCGAATATGTCGTCCCATCCACGCCCCAGGAACGACGCACACAACGGGGCGACGCGTGGCCGAGGGATACCCAGGAGCTTATAGGCGAGGAGGCGCCACCACGACAGCAGGGGCCTGCGCCATGCGCCCCGGCTTCCCCGTTCGCCTTTCATCATCGTCCTTGTCCTCGGCCCCATGTCTCTGTGGACGCTAAGGTCGAGTCCGCCGCGGCCCGGTTGGCTGCCCGCCGCGGGCCTTGCGTTGCTGCTGCTCGTCCTACTGCTGCTGCTGCCGCTCGGGCCGAAGCTCCGTCCTCTCCGATGTATCCTGCTGGGCGGAGAAGGCGCCGGTGGCAGGAGTTGCCGGACCAGGCACGCGGAGGCGTGCGGCGGTGGCGGGCCCGAGTACGCGACCACCACGGCGCTCTTGGGGATGGTGCTGAGGCTGCCCTTGGGTCTCGGTGTCGGGCAAGATGGAGCAGCGGTGGAAGCAGAGGAAAGGGGTTGGAGATGGCCTGCGATGGAGAAATCCAAGCCCCCGCCCGGTACGGTGTTTGTTGGGGTGGGTGGGGACCCGCGTTCCCATTGTTAGGAGGTAAACAGTGGTGTCCCCCATGTACGCACAGACCGACTCAGGCCGTGTAAATGAGGAATTTTCATCATACTTGGAGCCGATGAGAGATCAAGGAGCCCCGCCATAAGCATTTTGAGGAATGGAATATGAACACTAAGCTTCAAACTATTGCGATTCGCCTTAATTAGACGTAACATAGCCACGGGTGGTGGAAGGACTCCCCAAACCGGTGCCATCGCTCTCGGTTCTGCGATGTAACAATGTGGTTCGTGTGCGCGATCCGCCATCGGTACTCCGTCTCCAAGGTGGATGTCCTCTCGTTGGCTGCCACTCCGTGGCTAGTCTCGACCACCATCGCCTCTAGCTATGACGTGTCCTGCCCCAAACTCGCTTCTCTGAGCGGTCAACATGTCTCTACTTACGAGTCTTCTCAAACACATGGAACTTGTGTATTTTCGTGGAGGTCCGAATATAAGGCTATGTTATATCAGTACAGTATTTTCTAACAGTGCACATATACCGTTAATTTTTTTAAAGGCTGCCCTTATTAATGGTCCTTGTTATCAGCAGAGCTTATAGGGGTTAGCTATAACTATGGTGGTAATTATTTAATTTCTAACAACAGAAAGTTAGAAATAAGGTTTCTCCGCAGAGTTGCTGGGCTCACTCTTCGTGACAAGGTGAGGAGCACAGAAATCCGGGAGAACCTCAGAGTAGAGTCGCTGCTTCTTCGGATTGAGAGGAGCCAGTTGAGGTGGTTCGGGCATCTGGTAAGGATGCCCCCAGGAAGGCTCCTCCGGGAAGTCTCCCAGGCACGGCCCACTGGGCGGAGACCTAGAGGCCGACCCAGGACATGCTGGAGGGATTATATCCTTTGGCTGGCCTGGGAACGCCTGGGTATCCCCTAGAAAGAGCTGGAATGTGTTGAGGAGGAAAGGGATGTCTGGTCCACTCCCTTTAGACTGCTGCCACCGCGACCATCACCAGGACAAGCAGTTTAGAAAATAGATGGTTGGAATATTTGGTGTCGTGTTTTACATTCCAAGCGACGTCATGCCAAGGGTTTCCGCTTTTTTGTTTAGTCTTTACTTGTCACGCCGTGATTGGCAGAGAGCAGCCACACTGTGACTGACGCACGAACGCGCTGTGGTTGCGCCAGCCAGCTTATTTGACTTGACTGTTGTCACGGTAACGTCCTGTTGGCCAGGTGTCATCACCGCTCAGCGGTAGACAATTCAAAGCTTTTTACACAAAGTGGTTAATATTGTATTTGTGTGGTGGGTTTTCTCTGGTACTCTACGTTTTACCAATATAAAGCACAATGCTCATTGATGAATTGACTAACTATTCAAATACAGCCCCCTCCAAAATAGCCGTGATACTCACTCGGGCTTACCTGGGAAATTATTGGCAATGATTAAATTACCCTTCCAACTTTTAATCAGCCTCAATAATCATCACTCCACGCCCCTAAATATTTGCAGTACTGCACAAATTTGGTTCGGTTGTGTTACAGAGGCTACAAGTGATATTGAGTGCAGTAAAGGGTACTAGATACAGTGTACTATAGCACGTAAATTAAACATGAGCGTCAGTTTCGGCTTATGCCTCTTACAAAGTAATACATTAATCAGACCACGTATGTAGTGTTAAATGAGTCTGCGTTAATGACTTTCACAGTTCATGAATAGAGTTGTGTAAACTTATTTGGCTGTTAGTCAACACGTGCTTTTAACATTTTGAGGTTTTAAAATATTTGGAGCAAGTTTTGGTGCGAGATTTTATACATTTGCATAACGGTATTACAAAATGAAATGCCTGTTTGTATTAACATGGCCACAAAGCATAACTTGCACGTTAAAAGCGTTTTAACTGTTCAGTATACAACCACGAAGGCATCCTTGTCCACGCGTCTTTCTTTGCGATTCTTCGAAGCACGATAGTCAGCCTCTGGACATCGTTGTCTTTCAGCTCGGCCTCGAAGTGTTTGGTAGAATTCGCAGGCAATACCAAGTACTACCTGACAGGGATCGCGACGTGAACGCTTCTACCTTGACCCCCGCTATTATTATTATTATTCCCTATTAGCGTACAACTGCGTAAAGCCACAGCGTACTGTGGTATGGTTGGTATGGGCCCTGGTGCATAAAATAAGCCACCCCTATCCAATTTCTCTCTTTAGCCCAGTGCTTGGGCCTCTCCAGCCCATGGGCTCTCGCCAGCCAGTGGGCCGAAAAGTGCGTTTGAGCTCCCCCTGTGTACACTCGATAACTATGCCACTCTCATAATGTGTATTGCGTGTGTGGACAGACATTACGCTGGAAGCTCAAGCATCGCTGCATCAGGCTTTGGAAATGAAGCGGCAAGGCAAGCGTGAGAAGGCACGGCGCCTCTTCCAGCACTGCTTGCTTCTCGATCCTGACTTTCCCGATGCTCTCAATGAGTACGGCCTCTTCCTGGAGGAGGATGAAAATGTTGTTCAGGCAGACCATATGTTTAACCGTGCACTCGCACTCATGCCCTGTCATTTGCAAGCGCTTAACAACCGCGAGCGAACCTCGCCCCTGGTGGAAGAGATCGACCAGCGTCACTTCGCCATCATCGACAGCAAGGTGAAGGGCAATTTCTCTTGTGTGCAAGTGGCACATAAATCGGTCAATCATATCATACAGTATATCGGTTTCTTGAGGAATAATTAGAATGTTTGTTTTAACTGACATTGCTATCAAAAGTGTTGGTGGTTTCAATTACTGTGCTTAGATGGTACTCAAATCGTCAACAAATTGTACAGCTATACCACTGACACTTAAAATGTCATTGTGTGATGCCTTGAAATGATGAGTTACTTGCTTTACTGCCGTCTCGTGTGCAGGTTAAGAAGCTTTTGCTCATCCCCAAGTGGGACGGAGCCTTAAGGCGAGTGATGGAGGAGAGCTATTACCATCATATCCATCACACGGTAGCCATCGAGGGAAACACACTAACACTCTCAGAAATCAAGCACATTGTCGAGACGCGTTACGGAGTCTTCGGAAAGAGCCTCGCTGAGCAGAACGAAGTTTTGGGCATCGACGCCGCCTTGAAGTACATCAACGCCTCGCTCGTCAACCGCATCGGCTCAATCACTACCACCGATATCCTCGAGATCCACCGAAGGGTGCTGGGCCACGTGGATCCTTTAGAGGCCGGATACTTTCGCCGATCGCGAGTCTTTGTTGGGAGCCATCTGCCCCCAGAGCCGCGCGAGGTGGAGAGCTACATGGGTAAGTTCACTCAGTGGCTCAACTCCGAAGAAGCACTAGCCCTGCACCCAATAGAGTTTGCCGCGTTGGCGCACTACAAGCTGGTGTACGTGCACCCGTTTGTGGATGGCAACGGGCGGACTTCGCGTCTCCTCATGAACCTCATTCTCATGCAGGCCGGGTATCCGCCTGTCACCATCCGCAAAGAACAGCGCGCCGAGTACTACACTGCGCTGCAAGATGGGAACGACGGGGATGTGCGACCTTTTATACGCTTCATCGCACTGTGTGCGGAAATGACACTGGACCAGTATCTCATTGCGAGCTCAGATTTAAGTCCAGACAAGGGACTCCCAGAAAGCATTCCAGAATATTCAAACACGATTCAATTGAGAGAGTGGTGAATGCTCTCCTATTGTTTTTGTTCATACAGCTTGTTATCACTGCCCATTAACAATGTATGTCTCGAGCATGTGTCTAGTTTGAATTGTCAGACAACGTTCAGTGTGCAATAGCAACGTAGTTTATCAAGGCTTTTTAAATTTGTACTCGTTTAAACATACTTGGATTTCTAACAGCCCTGCTTGTACTTTCTTGGATGTTATTTTGGTCATTTGCATCGCGTTTCAGTTATGCATTCCTACGAGCTTGCCTAACCGGTATTCCTTCCCCACACAGTACCGACGAGAGGATATATATTTAATGTATAACTTAACAGCCATTCAGTTTTGCAGTGCAATTTTGCAGGGAAATGCATATTTCTCTTTAGTGTGCAATTTTGTTGATGGCATTATGACAGAGACAAAAGTAAAATAAATGTAGCAGTCCCTTTGTAAATTGTGTCATAGCTTTTCATGTGTGGAATATTTCTAACATTGTGTTGCATTAATCAAACTGTGTTCTGGCTGCATTGTGTTGAATAAATACTTTATTTTGCAATTATAACATGCTGTGAAAGTACTCTGATTAATTACGTAACTTTTTATATGAATATTAAAATGATAATTTTACATAAATCCGATGAATTGTGGATAAACAATGTACATTAATATGCTCCTTCACATATCATTATTACATTTGAGGTAATGTTTACAAAAAATACGTAAAATACATTTTTCATAACCACTTGATCTGGCCATATACTAATTACTGCTGGAATGAACATTTATAATGAACAGTGACAATTTAATAGAAAATATAAGATCTACTCTACATATTCAAGTTTATGGCATCAGTAACCTCTGGATTGCTTTGCTTCTTTGTCTTGGGCAGCTTGTTTCAGACTCGCTCTCGCATCTTCAAATGCTGGATTGAGTTCAAGAGCCTTCTGAAAGTCTTTGATTGCATTATCGAAAAACCCTGAAGTAAAGCAGACATGTAAAAAAAGCAACGTTAGGCTCAACTTCAAACATTTGGCTCGACAATGCTATAATTCCCTTGTCTAAAAAAATCTAATCTTACAGCCCTTCAACTACTACTGGATCAAGACCATGTTTAATTCTGGTGAGGTAAGTCCCAGGACTGGCTCAAGATTCACTTGTTACTGATGTGTTGGCTGGGAATGAAATTGAAGTGACTGGTTTCATAGTGCAGTGTGTCAACCACTGCCAGCATTAAATTAACATTAACTTGTGGTTGATAAATCTGCATCTTAATGACAAGCCTGACGATCCTATAGGAGGTCTTCTTCTTCTTTGCGATTCTTCGAAGCACGATGGTCAGCCTCCGGACATCGCTGTCCTTCAGCACGGCCTCGAAGTGTTTGGTAGAATTCGCAGGCAACATCAAGTATTACCTGACAGGGATCGCGACGTGAACGCTTCTAAACCTTGACCCCCCTATAGGAGGTGAAACATCGTGAAGGAGAGAGGAACACTCGACCTGCACAGCCAGTGGTGAAATATAGCAGACAGCATTATCTGCTACATGTTTTACTGTTTACACGGGACATGGTGTTAAAGTTAATGATAAATATAAGGAGTAAGCTACTACACTCCTTTAAACTGGACTCGGGACAATTTCTGCTGACCTGGCTAATGCAGAAGACAAAGTATAATATTCTCCAAACATCTGCTTTGTTAAACAGTTATGTAGCAAATGTTTGACATAACGGTGATTCTATAAAATGTTACAGAAGCCTACAATTTTCATAAAAAGGCAGGGGAATACAGTACCTTCGACAGTGAATTAATATATGCGCGTTATAAATGGAAAATATTAATATCCGATTTGTGTTTATGAAACGTCTACTGTATGTTTAACTGCATATACTTGGGTATTGCCTGCGAATTCTACCAAACACTTCGAGGCCGAGCTGAAAGACAACGATGTCCAGAGGCTGCCCATCGGGCTTCGAAGAATCGCAAAGAAGAAAAAGGTGCTGTAAAGATGGGGGGCGTAAACATCAAGTGGACCAGATAATTCCACTGCAGGATTGTGAGAGATGGGCACAGCTTAGGGAGTCACATCCAGGAGTGCTTAGGAAGTCACATCCAGGAGTGGTTTGTTTGATCATGGCTTATAATGATGAGACAAGGGATAGGGGACTACAGGTGAGATGGGAAAATATCAAATGAAAAGGTATGATTTAAGACATTTCATCAAAAGAAAATATTAACCATGAACTCTATCAGAGGCGGCACGGTGGCGCCTCACAGCAAGAAGGTCCCGCGTTTGAATCCCGGCTCGGGCACCTTTCTGTGTGGAGTTTGCATGTTCTCCCCGTGTCCGCACCGGTTTTTCGCCGGGTACTCCAGTTTCCTCCCACAGCTAAAAGACATGCTGCTGCATAGTTTTTTTTGGCTTGCAGACTAAATTGCCCCACCGTGCCCCGTGATGGACTGGCATCACATCCTGGGTATAGCCGTGCCTTGCGCCCCGTGTCTGCCGAGATACGCTTCGGCTCACCGCAACCCCGCACAGCATCCATCCATCCATCCATTTTCAGAAACCGCTTAATCCTATACAGGGTCGCGGTGAGCCGGAGCCTATCCCGGCAGACACAGGGCGCAAGGCAGGGGAACACCAAGGATGGGACGCCAGTCCATCGCAGGGCGTCTGGGGAAATTTAGTCAGTACGCCAATTAACCTGGCAGCATGTCTTTGGACAGTGGGAGGAAACCGGAGTGCCCGGCGAAAACCCACGCGGACACGGGGAGAACATGCAAACTCCACACAGAAAGGCACCCCGAGCCGAGATTCGAACCCGGGACCTTCTTGCTGTGAGGCGGAAGCGCTACCCACTACGCCACCGTGCCGCCGTGGTTCCCAAAGTGTGCGTCTCGGCACTCCAGGGCGCCGCAGCTAACTCACAGGGGCGCCGTGGGATATTCCACATTTTCGATATATGCCATATATTTTCTGATTTTGGACGCCGTGGAAAAATCCTGATACACTAAGGGCACCGTGAACCGAGAAAGTTTGGGAACCACTGCTGCACAGGATTAAGCGGTTTCTGACAATGAATGAATGTGAGGTGGGCAGCTACGGGAGTAGTTACCTAGCCTGTAGAGAATAAGCCCCCTGTTGTAGTACGGGGTAGGGAACTCCTTGTTGCACTCTATGGCCTGCGTGTAGTCGTCCATAGCTTCATAGAAGTCCACACGCAGGTACTTGATCTGCCCTCGGTTGTTAAAAGCGACAGCAAGGTCTTCTTTGCTATGCCAAAAACATCAGAGTTCAATGTTATTATTGTACTCATGTAATTTAATAGGAAGATATAATTGTGCAGCAATGCTAGGTAAAAAAACGATGTTTAAATGTTGCTGCTTTGCTACGGTTTTTTGCGTTTTCCATCGGCCTCTCAGACAGCTTGCGACTTGCAATGACTCCAAATAACCTTGATACAAACTAACTGGTAACGTCTGATCAATATAATAACCACTTTAAATGAGTTATTGTCACCTGGGTGTGAGAAATATGTAAACATTCATCGTTATATCACACAGCAGTGCTTCTCTAACCCAGGAAAGCCTCAGTTTTAAAGGAGAATCCTACATTTGGATGTTTTGCCAATTCGATTAAACAGCGTTTGGCTTTGGAGGAAACTAGGGTGGAAGGTTAAGGTGCATTGCTATGCACAGATATATTTCATCCCTTTCTGTACTGCCATCTCCTTGCCACACGTGTCATTGCGAATACGGAGCAATCACATCTGAAGTGTGATTTAGGAAGTTCTCAACGACAGTTCCACACACACACACAACATTGAGCGCAGGCATGTGCAGGCTGAATGACAGGCCCTCCTGTGAAGAACAATATGTCCCGGGGACGCCCCTAGCATTTCCATCTCTGAGTCTCCCAGTATTTCCCCGCTTCCTTATGGTGTCACATTATATGAGTCTCAATGTCTCCAAGCGTCTCCTAATGGCGAGACGCTTGGAGACATTGACGGGAAGTGGCCAGTCGAGTCGAGATGACAAAGGCTACTAGCAATGAACGCCACATCCTTCATGGACGTCAACCCCCGGCCCAACGACTGAAGTCAAGAAGAAGCTTCCTCAGCCATGTGCAGCCCCCAACAACATCTCGAGGGGAACCAGACTCCAGCTCTGGACAGAAAAGCTTGAGAGTGACCCTCCTGCA
>JAZEWU010000004.1:7050921-7069184 GCA_036362915.1 Geotria australis | reverse complement strand
CCAGAAGCTGCCCATCGTGCTTTGAAGAATCGCAAAGAAGAAGAAGAAGTAACCGCTTAATCCTGTACAGGGTCGCGGTGAGCCGGAGCCTATCCCGACAGACACAGGGCGCAAGGCAAGGCTATTCCCAGGATGGGACACTTATCCATCACAGCGCACTGGGAGCAATTTAGTCAAGCCAATTAACCAAGGCAGCATGCCTTTTTTGGGCTGTAGGAGGGAACCGGAGTACTTGGCGAAAACCCACACGGATAAGGGGAAAAACATGCATACTCCACATAGAAAGGCACCCAAGCCATACATCGAATCCAGGACCTTCTTGCTGTGAGGCAGCAGCACTACTCATTGCACCACCGGGCTGCACCACGTTATATAACAGTAAACAAAACAAATAAATATCCTGGATTTTTCATTCAGTTAAATATTGGTGGAGACATGATACTTAAATATGTCAAAAAGTAGGTATTAAATCAGAAAATTATTGTGATATAGCATGGATCTAGATGTGTTGTCCAGGTATTGGCCATGCATCATATAGCCTTCTGTCTATTTTAATGATCGTTGCTCCTGGGTGTTTCTTCTTTGCACTCCTGGGCTTTCTGTGGTTCAATGTCCTTCTCTAACTTCTCCACGGGTTCTTGTTTGTTGCTTGGGTTCTCCAGCTTCTGATCCTGACCATCCTGTGTAGTTGCAGCCCCATCTGCGTGATCTTCTTTATCATCAGGAGTCTCTGCATGGTCAAAGCAACAAGCGGTGAGTATTACATAACAATCAAGCCCAGTGGTAGGCTTGTTAGGGCCCTGGTTGGCAATTCCAGAGAATACCGTGCACCCTTCTCAAAGCCCACTGTGCCTGGAGGAATGGGGTGTGCAGTGCTTCCTACTCCTTGATGCAGAAAATCGCCAAACATACCAAAAAGAGTCACTAGACATCGCTACATAGAACTTCCAGCATCGTCAAAAATGTCACGAGTCGATTTAACACACATCAAATATAGTAAAGTGATACATAGATAGATAGCTGTGTATTATGACAGCAGGGAAATACCCAGTGAGCTTGCAAGCTCGTTACGGGACTCCCGAGACACAACAAACATGCGAATTGCTGACAAATAAAATTATACAAAATACACAGCATTGCACAACTTTTTCAAGTAACCAAGTAAGATTAAGGTAGTGTGCATTGTTATGGTGAAAAATAAAATTAAGCATATCGAAGGTGACATTCAACTTTGAGAGGGAATAGTGCAAAAATTAGAACTTTTAGAACACGAATCAAGATTAGCAATCACAACTAGGCAGACATTTCAATTCTATCTGGGATCTAAGTTTAGTACACCTGGGATCGCTCCCAAATCTGTATAAGGTCCAGAAATTCAGTATGTGTTACTAGATCCATCCATCCATTTTCAGAAACCGCTTAATCCTGTACACAGGGTCGCGGTGAGCCGGAGCCTGTCCCGGCAGACACAAGGCGCAAGGCAGGGCTATACCCAGGATAGGATACCAGTCCATCACAGGGCACCGGGGGTAATTAAGTTCGCAGGCCAATCAAACTATGCAGCAGCATGTCTTTGGACTGTGTGAGGAAACCGGAGTGCCCAGCGAAAACCCACGTGGACACGGGGAGAACATGCAAACTCCACACAGAAAGGCAGACGAGCCGGGATGAACTAAGGTATAAAAAGTATTACTTAACTCAATGTCATTATTCTGTGTATCGATACCATTCGGTTTTTTTTTCAATACAAGGATAACTGTTTACCACACATTATTCACAAGAAAATGTAGATAACCTAATATTGTAAGGTGTTTTTAATACATATGGTAGCTGCTGTGTAACTATCTCTCTTTAAAGCCCAATATATATTACACATGTATTCTCTATTGATTGCAATGAGCACATTATAAATAATTTGATGTTTTTACTTACTGCATTTGGTAGCCTTTACTTTAGTAGGAGGAGGTGACGTGCTCGTAGATTCAGGAACTGCCGTCGACTTGCTGCTATTGCAACCCATTTCCCTTCGAATGAGAAAAAAAGGTGTGGGTTTGAAATGGTGGTGTCAAACAACTTGACGGCCCCAACGCAGCCTCCAGTGCTCGTCAGCTGTGAACAGATCTCAACCCCCTTTTATCAGCCACAGATTTTATGGCACCTGACACCAACCAGTAGTAACCAGCAGTGTTTTGTTGTGTTGTATATTGTTGCTAGTGTCGTTACCATCCAAACATACCTGTGGGTTGCTAATGGGAGTCTAACTTTAGGGTTGAATGCGTATGGTATTTTAAAATCATAGTATATTGACAGCACATGCTATCAAAGAATAAGGAAGTGCAGCTGTAGTTTGAACTGGACTCCAATATGCTTGTACAAAACAGTACTTAGTAACGGAATACTGTGACAGACCTTATGTAAACATGGTCAAATGCAGGAAGGAGTGGTGGCAAAGCGGTCATATAGCTCCACGGTGAACACTTTGATTTTAGTTATGATCAATTCCAGACCACAGATAACGTCAGTGATAAAATCTAAATTGAGCCTGCCTAGCCGCCCCCAAACGTATACACACCTATCAAGTCCTAAATGGTTAAACAGCCCCCATCAATGACATGGGCATGGAGCAATGGGAAAACAAAAAGTAAAAAGAGCACATTGTGTGGATTTTAAGGGCATTTAACTTCAAATATGACTACATTTCAAAAAAGCTGATGACAATTATAATTCAGTACCTTTTAAAGTTTTAAACTTGTATACAACATTTTATGTATTGCATAAATCACATTGCTAATATTGCAAAGGGCGTATTACTATTTCAATACATTATTGTACATTAACATTTTACAGTATGTTTTTGTAAGATGTCTGGTGCTCCACATTAAAACTATGTTTAAAAACTTACAGCAAAATATTTTGACATACAATAATTTTAGATTTTAATTCTAAATATGAAGCCATTTTTACATCTGGTTGAATAAATGCTTTTTGTTGAATCTTAATAGTAACGTCATGTAAAGTTACTGTGGTGCAGTCTAGTATTATTGTTTTGAAAGACATGGCCTCTGCTATCCCTTAGCAACCGTTGCAATCCCTCAGCAACCATTGCATAGGTTTATTTTGTTAGGTGGCTCCTGAGGAGTCACTCAAATGCCTCAGATGTTCGTTCTAGTCTGTTAACCTGCGCTTACTGTCTGCGTTGGAAAATTACCTTTACAATGCCCTCTACGTTGCATCATTGCCTGATCACTCAGGTGACATAAACAAACCTTTCCATACGATGGTTGAATGTACATTTTCTCCAACGTAAATGTTTTATTTAAACTAATGTTCTCAGTAAGAAAGCCGTGTAAACGTCATATGCTTCAGTCACTTCAATACCAATAGTGGCAACAAAACGTGTGCTGTATTACTTAGAGCCCGCTAGGTGGTGGCATTTCTACACTCTGGGAAAACGTCACTTTGGACTTGGAATTTGCAATGATACTCCAATATGTGACGAGAAAGTTACAAATGTTCATATTATTAAAATAATGATGCTTTAATACACTATTACAGTTTACAAATTTAAAGCATTATTTACAATGGTAAATTATGTTATCTACGCCTGGCTGATTTTGTACAGATTATTTAATCAGAAAACAAATTCATCGTAAAGCCGGATACCATCGTTGGTTATGCAAATGGCATAGTACATCAAATATACTGTTGAAATACGTCGTCATATGTCAATTCTAATACTGAAATGCACATATTCAATTTTTCAGGAATTATTGCATTACGCTCAATGGGCACGCACTCCAGGAGATCTTCAAAAGTAGCATCAACAATGAAAATTTCAAAGAAAGATAGTGAACATGAATACATCGTTTGTCTATTACATTAAAATATAGCTATTCTTTGCGGTTCGCTGGCGGGTGGCCGGCTGGGTAACAACTGAACAAGCTAAATATGATACGAACACATTCTGCAAACCGTCGGGCATACCACTGATGACTGTCCAATACAACACACGTATGCTGGCTGAACAAGTGGATTCCGCACAGCTGTGTATTTTTTTACCTGTCTAATTGAAAAATGTGTGCCAAAGTGCATGTTTGTTGTGTCGCAGGAAGCCCGTGAAGAGCTTGCAAGTTCACTGGGTATGTTTCTGCTGTAATAATAAACATCTATCTTTCATCTATCTATCCCATATTCTGTAGACTGGCTTACACATTGAAAACTACAATTTTAGCCTGTTACGTTTTTCAAATGCCATGCAAACGAACATCTGAAAAATCATGGATTTAGAACAATATCCAGAGATGATATTTTAGTTTGTTAAACATGGATCTCGAGCGCCTACCTTGTTGCAGTATGAATTCACCAGTGAGATATCCGTGACGATGCTGCCTGGAAAAGGAACAGTAAAATATGTCTTTTAATGGGTCAGCCATTAACTTACCACATTTCACAGAAGTTTGTGGCATGCATCATCAGTCCATACAGAGAGGCCAACTGTGCATCACCAAACATGTCTATATTTATCTTTGACATGGACCTTTGTTCGACTCTGCACAAAAATAAATAAAAGATGTTTTCGTCTATCAGGCTCTCGACTTGCTTCTATTTTAATTATATTACCAGTGGAGTTCTACATTGTCTTCTTTGTTTTTCGTATTTTCTTAAAAAAATATACTTTGGTAGCATCGTATCTTACAATCTAGGCATTTTTTCAAAGTGCACTGTGGGAAATAACCTTCACTGACAAACTAAAACAACGGGAAAGTGTCACAATGTTTTATGAAGCACAAATTACAATTGCAATCTCATTAAATAATAATATGCATCCCTTTATCAAACAAATGCTAGATGTAGACCTCCCCATGCTGTGTTAGTTGTGGGGATTGTTTGACCATACTTCACTATGATGGTTGCTCTTCAGAGCTGTTCGTTCAGGATAGCCTCCAACGTTCGAGGCATCATCAGGCGATGCTTCCAACGGGGGAGGCGAAACGTTGCGAGGCAGAGAGGTAGAGCGCTCGATACGGTTATCCCGAAAGAACAGCTCTGAAGAGCAACCATCATGAATTTAACCGTGAAAACCTACATCAGTACATTGTTTTATGTGGTAATGAAAAACAATACATACTTCACTATGTTGTTTAGAACCAGTGGGCGTTGAGGAGCCAATCAGAATCGAACTCACGTTTCTGGGTTCATAAGCTCAGTGCCCTAACCTCTGCTCTAGCCCTCCAGAAAGTTGTGGTGATATATTCATATGCTTCGTTTGAATACTCTATATGCATGCATGCTTGTCTCTCCACAGGGTTTCACTGGCATTTTCTTTGACCCTTAATTCTGCATGCATTTTCCTTAAGTACACATTCATTTTATTGCCTGTCATTGTGTTCAGGGAAATGTGGTAGACATACAATTGAAAGCATCAATTGAAAAGCACAGCCATTAGCTATTTTGTGGTCTGGTTATACACTTCCAATTGTGGTATCATATTCACATAGTGAAAAAATGTCCTGCCACAAAGAAACGTCTCATGTGGTCAAAGCAAGCGTCGTGTTTTATAGGCATGTAGTCTACATGCTGAATACCAGTAGATTTACTGCAACCTGTGCTTCCTCTGTTTTATTATCAAGTCATAGAAAACTGACAGAGTTCGTAGAATTTAATTCCCATCCCACCACTCTGGAATGAAGTAAAGAATCCCCATGTTTTTACAAGTGGACGAGAAAGTCTTTGGAAAAGGATATTAAATCTACACACTACTACTTATTTGGAGAGCCTGCATTGGCAGTGGTGCACAAGTTACCAAAAACTCAACACAGTCGTCAATGGCATGGCTATTTTTACGTGCTATGAATATGGGGCATTGCCCAAAATGTTGCCTATTGTACATTATTTTAATTTTAAAGCAGTGTTATTGACGAATGTGTTGAGTTTGTTGTTAATTACTCTCATTGCAGAACGTTGAAGTATTCTAATAGAGCATAGTTATCTTTACGTGAGTAATACATCAAGTTGGAACATTAAACAACCGTTTGTGACTTTTTCCAGCGGCCATCAATATTTTTTGCCACCTTTCAAAGCCCATGAAATTGGTATATTTTAAAATGTAAAGCGTTAATGTCTCACCGCACGTACAATACAGCATGTGTGGTGAAACATTCCAGCAGTAGTTCCTGTAGTGTTCTGGAATATGAGTCTGGTTGCCCCTCGTGGAAAACACAGCCATGGCTAACATGAGTTTAGAATGATAATTAATAAGTTCCTGTGCCACTTCAAAAACCTACACTGAGCAGTGTGGTGATATATGGTTTAACAACCCACATGACCGACAGTGTGGATCGGCCTTCATCCATTTGAAGGCCGACCCACACAACCCACCTGACAGAGAGCTGAACATATTATCATGGCAATACACATCAGCATACATCCTCAAACTTTAACACAAAAAAGTTAACATTAACTGACATTTCTACATCGTCAAGAAGTCTGAGATTAGACAAAACATGTAATCACTTCGTATCATAGGCTTAGAAGTAATTCAATTTGCGGCATACTTGTTAGCACTTTCAAAAGACGGAAAAATATGGTAGCATTTTAATTCCACTGATACAGTCTAAGCTTGATTACCTTGTCTCGACAGCAGCAATCACAAATGCCTTGGAGATTTTGACGCCTTTTCTAAAGGTTTCTCAGTTCTGTGTGTTTATTTTTTTGCCAAAGCTTATCCAAAAAGGAAGGTCAGAGAAGACTTGCTATTGAAGATACTGCAGAACATGAGATACTTTATACGTCACATCCCTCCTCTTGTACATTGTTAAATATAATAGGTTATATAACTTGTTATCATAGAAAAGCAGCATTACATGTAGGGCTATAAAATACTGTAGTTGATCATCTAAAAAATATTATAATTAAATAATGTAGCCCACTTCACATAATTGACTAACCTTTCATGTTTTAAGTCCAATCACGAAAGCACTCTTTTCACATGACTGCGGTGCCAATGATGGCTGTATGGTGTAAGATTTCAGTATGGAGGGGATAAACCTGACGTTCTAATTAGGATCATTTAATGATTAAGTGGCTGGTTGGCTCAGGAGTGAAAGCAATGAGCTTTTCATGGCTATGACGCCACTAAGATCATGCGCTCAAATCAGGCAGCTGCCTACGATTAAATCAGGTTCGCTAGCGTTAGGAAATGACGGTGTGACCACAGGCACCAATATTTGGACCCCAAAACAATGGTTAAAATCCAGCTCTGCATTTTTTTTTGACTGCCATGCAGTGTACATTCTTCTCTAGCAATACAATGTGAATTAAAAAGGGTCACTTGAGGATATCGGAAATATGTCTGCTATATCTGCTTCTGCGGGCAATTCTGCAATAAAGGGTGGTCCATTGCTCTGAAAAAGTTCCAAATACATACCGTACTGATGTAGGTTTCCACTGCTCGATGTTGATTATTTTGGACGTTTGTTGTATCGCAGAAATCTCGCTTACAGAGCTTGCAAGCTCAGGTTATTTTCTGCTGTAATAATAAACATCTAAATCTACACTGTAGGGGCTCCTGCCTCCTCTGGAGCAAGGTCCAAATGACTGGGCAATTAACACATCGTCTATATGAATTTTCATGATTCGGCGTTCACGATTTAATGCAGGAATACATTATGTATTGTTCTTGTTGGTATTGTTGATCATAATGTCTCATTTGGCAGCCGGCTCGAGACTGCCCTGGGGCTTGTTGGTGAAGGACCCCTGTGCCTCAAGGCTGCCCTCAGATTTGTTAGTGCTGCCCTGGTTTACACCAATTGTCATTGTTGTTTATTGGGACTGGGCTGTCTTCATTGCCCCCAGGATTAGTTAGGCTCTGGTTGATTTTTCCACCTGGACTTGTCCTCCTTAGCCCCGGGCCTTGCCACAGTGTTGCCAGAGGCACAGTGAGATTGGCACGAGTCCTGGTGCAAGACATTTAATGGGGTGCCCTGTTCACCTTCCCCACACTTCGTAGCACAGCCCCTGAGACCCCTAGCACGTGGGACAATTGGACCGTCTGTACACTCGATAGCTACACCACAGGGTGCTGTTTTCGCTGTCCCCGCTCCCGTTCCTCCCTCGCCTTATTACTCCACTCTTTACCCTCATTCCACCTCTTCCCTAATGTGATGTAGCTGCATTTAGATGCTATATATATTCAAATCGTTCCTATTTATGTTGTAACCTAGTTTTTTTCTGCTCGTTTTCCTTAATGTAATATTAGCACATACATTGCAACAACGGTAATCAATTTTCACACGCACAATTCGATGCATTTATTGTAAACGCAGGCATTGATTTGAATCGATAAGTCTTGGCATGCCGCGCATTACGTCCCAGAGACCTGCATTGTTCTACTTTGCTAACATGCGGCCATGTCTGTGATCCTCGTCTTCACCAACTGACCAGTATGGTGATTGGTGAAGTATAGTAAAATATTTCCCATGACCTGCAAATCATTTCGAGGCACTCATGCAAAAGTCGATTGACTAAGGGCTGTTCGTGTATGTGACCTCTCTGGTATAAGATATATAATGCCCCAGGCACCCTTCGTGGTTTTCCTTCAGCCAGCTGTTAAAGGTCATACACGTGTTATGTTCTGTTCATATTTACGACTACGTTGAGCTGCTTGCTGTTGCGAGGGTGAACACAATTTTGATAAGGGCACCATAGTCCTGCAGAGTAGGGTGGCTTCCCCACTTCCCCCCCTCTCCCAGACTCTCCCACTGCTGAAGGATTAGCCTTCTTGAAGAATCAAGTCCAGTCAAAAAACATTGGCAAAATAGTTAACATCAACGAAGACGCATGAACATAAAAGAAGTGTGTCCGTACGCATCTGCCGAAGTTCCGAGAGTCAACACTGAGACATGAACTGGAGGGGGCTGGATAAAAAGCAAGAAATTAGTACAATTAAGAACGAGGCGTTGCAGCCTTAAACAAGTTCACGCTGCAGGGTCGAGGGTGAGACAAATACAATATTATCTGGAACATTCACATCCTATGAGATCGGGTGCATTCAGGGTGCGCAGCCCATAAAGGGTTGCGTGACCACTACCTAGGAGAATCTTTATGACAGATGACACGTGGACGCAAGATGTTTTCTGTGCGCTAAGAGTACTCGGTGCTATAATCCTGGTGAAATCGCACGAGACGGGACAATAAACATCACTGGTCTGGCTAAATTCACCCGACATGACTAAATTCTCAAATCCTTGTCAAGTCTGGTGGTCGTGTACATATTGACAATTCTGCCTTCCCATTTTGGTGTCTTTAAGAAACATGTACTGCAACTGAATATCCTGTCTGGAAACCAAAAAAAAAGCATTGCATGAAAATAATTTGCAATTTTTCCATTTCTTCCCTGGTTACAATCTGTTTGCCTTTATAAATGTGCACTTTAAGCAAGTCATATTTTACTTTTAAACGTATGAGTTTTTGAAAATTCCATATCGAGACATTTAAGATTTACACACACTGCACACACGTTGATTTTAACCATCACGTACGTATGCAATACAAATAGGCCTAATGGGTTTGCCACTCAATTGAGCACAGGGCAGTGCTCATCTCCTACATGCAACCACTGAGCTAGTTTCAGAAATTCCACATTTCTCTAGTGAGGATGAATATTTCCATATAACAACCACTGTCAAATTCCCGACAAAGTGGTACTCACTTTATCAGCCCTACAGGTATAAACCTTGAACGTTAAAAACAAAGACACGGATTTGGATTCACAACCATACAATTGTGCTCTATTTCTGCGCCACCCTAGCACGCGACCATATGTAGCAATGTTATAGCATGTTTATAGAGTAATTATGTATAAACATGTAGAAGACTTTTGCGCAAGTCATTTTTTTGGTAAATTGGTCAGGATTCATACCCTGTCACTAATAGGGATGATAACAGCTCGATCAGACTGGTGACAGGATTGCAACTAATGGAGATAACACGGCCAACAGGACAGCCCCTGTGGAGATGGAGCGAGGAGATCAGTGTATGTGCCACAGGGAGATGGATTGTGGGATGACATCTGCATGAGGATGTCTTCATTCAGCAGTGGATAGATTAAGGCTGATGATAATGATAACAGCTAATCTAGACTCTGCTCCATCCTTGCCCTTGTCTCCAGTTCAGTGGGAGCTTGAACAAGTGCATATTATGACGCTAGAGCCAGTCTGGCTCGCCAGCAAGGTGAGAATGTTGCGTCTATTTGAGGCCTCACAAATCCCACCTTATGAATGCTTTCAACTCATTCCACAGACGCGATGGGATCAGACTGTTTGCTCTTCTGCAGTCGCACTGTGGTTCAACATTCATGCTCCGAATGTACAAAATGGACAGTGTCTACATAAGAAGATGGCACAGGGTTACCTAAAAAAGGTCAATTTACGGTCATTCTGGCATCGACGTGTAACGCTTGTTCAAAATGACACACGCAGAGAAAAATGCTTTAAAATTTATTATTTTAAATGAATACAGAAGTCTTTTTTTAAATATTGCCATTATTTTTTCAACCAACAAGAGCATTGTGGTATTCAAAAGACATTTTACAAAGAAAACTTGTCCCAGATGTTCAGTGTAAGGTAATGAAAATATTAATCAATATTTTCCGTGAGCAATAGAGATGCCTTGCAAGACTATATTATCATTGCTTTGATTAAACACTATTACACACTTCTACGACATTGCATCATTTATACAATATAAAAGAAGAATGCCCACGTTATTATTGTCAAACAGAATGTTTTAACAGTACTTTTAGTTTTTAAACAACCGAAGATAGGTTCACTACGCTTAAATGACACAAACTTGGAAATTATTATTTGATTTTCACGTTTACATTTGAATAAAAAAAAACAATGCATACAGATTTTCTAAATAAGATTAAGGTGTTTCTTCTTGATAATGTTTTATGAAGAAGACGACTTGGCAGATCCTGTGACTCTTCAAGGTTCTCCCAGGCGTGCTTCCAAATATTCTAATCTGAGGGTGATCTCTGCCAGTAAATTCAAAGTCAAGGCCTCTCAACATAGGAACACATCATATAACTACATAACTGTAAAATATAACTACTTTGTTACCCTCGGGTGAAAGGCGCTATATAAATGCTATTATTATTGTTGTGTTTAATTAATTTATTTTACATGGCATGTGTCCCTGGGTGCAGATGAAAACAATCATTTGTATTCATCCTTCGATTAACTCAATTAGTCATGCGTGGCATGGGTAATAAATAAAACACAATGTAACTGCACCATCCTCTCCAATAGAATGCTTGCTTTGTCATTAACAAGACATTACCCCATTTCTAAACATGTCTGCCTCGCTCTGATTATCATTTCGGAATGTGCCCTGCAGAGGAAATGTTATATGTACAGCACATTTTATGACAATGATCAGTAAAACTGCTAAATTTGCTCCCGTCTGTCATGTTCGCGACTCGGGTGTAATTAACAGTTTGAAACAACCCATTTCCATTATTATTTTAACGTACATTTCTGTCCGTTATTATGGACAACTCCGCTTAAGATGATAACCAATGGGTCTCCCTTATGTCTATTAAAAAGAGTACCTAGTGTGATGTGTAAAGATCAACACTCGGCAGACAAAGGCGACCCTCTCATGGTGCTGGCCACAGTACCCGCTCTAGCCGCATGTTTGACCTTAATGGGCGCTCGTTAGCAACACTTGCTGCGACGGTGTGGAAAGCCATACACCGGGAATATTTGTCCTATTTTTCACAAAGTCAGAAGGATATGTGTGTCTCGGATGGCATCCAGCATGATCTGCACACTGGTGCGGAAGGCCACTATGGCTTCACACTTGCAGGGGTCCTCCACTGTCACCAGCTTCCGCGCCTCCTCTGCAGGGTAGGGGTGAGCGCAGAGCCAAGCACGCACAGCCACACGCCACGCACAGAGGGCCCACGCAGCCAACGGCGATCCACAAAACCCCACCGCAAAGCACAAGTCCAAACATAGGAACGGGCATCCGATTACGATTGACTCCTGCCAAAAATCATTGTTCTCTTTTCCATTTATGCTTCCGTTTTTCGTCGGTAATATTCCTCGCAATCCGACAAGAATATGTAAAATGTCACATTACATCGGTCAATGTTTCGGAATTTCGTTTATGTGATAATATATATTATGTAACCGTATTGTGAACAAAAAGTAAGTGGGGTTGGACTCCACATGTCACTAGAAAGGATGATGGCCGCTGGTCGGGACGAACGATGGAGTGGCAGCAGAAAGAAGGAACACGCTCAAGAAGACAGAGCGATGAGATCAGCTCCTGTGCAGATGGATCGTCGCACTGTGTGTGACCTTGACGGAAGCCGACAGCGTGGAGACCGTCGTCCAGCAGTGGATTTATCAGGACTGATGATTTTTAAAATAAATAATGTCAACACAACATGGAATAAAGCGTCGCAAATGTTTCATGGCACTATGGGTAATAGTTGTTTTGAAATACTTAAATAATAAGTCGCATGACGATTTGTTTTGGCTACACTGGTTCGTAGATGTATCCATGTGCCGGTGAACACGGCAGTGTTATATCTCGTACTGTGTTTGTACAAGCACACACAGGAATGTGAACCTGCGACACTATGATATTCACCTTTTGTACAGACGTTGTACACATGGGGTGAGTAATTGTAACTGTACACATTGAAATGCAAAGGTATGAGACTGCACACAGGCTCAGTTTGTGCACGTTTAGAGCAAACACACCTACGTTGAAACGCAACACAATGTTCGACGCAGACTTATACCCCTGCCAGTGCCAACCAAAATGTGCCACGTGTTGAACTCGATAAATAAGTAGACTGTTAACTATAAACCTGCGAATAAGTTCAAGGTTTAAAAGATTGTTTCAGGAGACACTACATTTTGGTAACACTAATGAATGTCTTGAAGCTAAAACAATGAAACAGACCTCTAATTAGGTACTGCCATTCATGAAATTGAGGTGTATCTGGTTGCTACTCTTTCTGTTTACACTCTGCTTTATTCACGTGGGACACTATCAAGCTGGGAGATTATGGCTCCACGAGATCTAAATATGTAAATATAATGTTGTACACCGATACCATTTAAATAACATTTCAACTGTACATAGAGCACGTGCTTTTAAACATGAAAAGAACTGTTTTCATTGAAAGGGCACGGAGAAGAAACAGGCGCCATCTAAAAGCCTTACCTTCACAGATCCTCTGTTTGAGCCTTTCTGCTATTTGTGGAACAGCAGAAAAGTTCTGTGCGTAGAAAATATGATCATCGTCGGGATCAGAGGCGATTTCTTTAATCTCGGGCTCCACAGTCTGGCCTACGCCTATTGCAAACAGTGTTATCCCTGCGATGGTGCGTGCCGGGCACCAGAGGACACACACACGGGCACAAAGCAATAAACACCACTCTTGCCAGGGGACTTGCAAACTTCCACCACCCAGCAGACGCTTGAGCTGGAATATGCAGAGTCTTCATCCATTACAGAGGTTGTGATTTTTTCTGGTCTTGCAAATTAAATATACATAGCAGTATAAATATATTGCTATTGTATTTGACCATGCTTGAAGTATTTGCACCGCACGATGTTTTCAGACCTAAAACATTCCATTCATTTCGTAATAGAAGATTGCATGCAGGGACCAAAAATGCACACATGCTTTTGTTAAATTTGTAACAAAACGAATTGGTTAAAGAAGATCGCAGGCTTGCAGTAGTGGGATTGGTGATTAAATAAAAAATACAATTTGACTTCGTGAGCATGCAGAGGAGGCATGCGACGTTCAGTTTTGTTTACATGAGCCACTTACTAGAAAGAATGAAGATGTCTTTTCAACGAGCAGGGTCTGAGAGGGGCACAGGGTTAACGAGTGCTGCCGGATCTCAGCGTGAGCACTCCAAAATAACTGAGAAGAGATGAAGACAGTCCAACCATGCGTCAAACCAAGCATCCATTCCAAAGAACATTAAAATGAGGGCCATGCGCTGCTTTTTCGGCATTCTCTTGAGCATGCTTCACCGTAACTGTGGATTAGGAGGTTAATAATCTTCAGGAGACGCTGCCAGACATGGTGCTCACCTGCCTCCTTGGCCTGTGTGATCCACGGCTTGATATTGTCTTGTGAGCCACCGTCACTAAATATCACAGCCACCTTGCAGGGGACTCTACCAGGCACTGAAATGCCAGTGCCATTGGCGGGGTCGAAGCCCTGTGATAACAGGTGGTGGAGGGCTTTGTCCTTCATGGATCCACGGCCCATGTAGCGGACACTTCTCACGGCTGCCTTGACGGCCTCTGCCGTGGTGTGCTGTCCAAGAGCCAGCTCCGTTTTGACGCGGGTGGAGTATTGAATCAGCCCCACGCGAGCCGCCTCTGGAGCCACCTCCAGGGTATCCACCACGCGGTTTACAAATTCCTTGATGTGTTCAAAGTTCTTGGACTTGACACTTTTTGAGCCGTCGACAACAAACACTACGTCTAAGCTGGCCAACCTACATTCTGTGGAATCATCAACACAGGTAAGCGTTGCCATTTGCACATCTTCATCCCGTGTGGAATGGCGACATCGTTGGCACGACAGATCACTAGCCAGCAAGTGTAACAAGCCTGCTGTGAAAGGACTTTCTTCAAAGGGATTCCAAGCGTTGACCAAGATTGCTATCTCAATGTAGAGGGCACCAACGAACACACTAATATGATCAGGAGGGGTATACTTTCTCCAGCTGTTGATGGATGTGCTATTGCTCTACAGCGCTAATATCCTTTTGCCCGTGAATGTTATTTTACACGTGAATGGGAAGCAAGTGTGAACAAAACAGAAAAAGGGGAAATAACGAATGGAAAACACTTGCCAAGGATTTGTCTTTTTTCTCTTAATGCCCACGGGGCTTGCTTACATTTATTCTCTGAATTCTTAATAGATGTTGGTCGTATATTAAAGCCTGTGTATATTAATATGCCTAATTAGTGTTTGTTAATCTCAAGGCTGTCTTCCCAAGAGTATGTGGAGTTGTAAATAGCCTTGCCATTGCGGGAGAGGAATTTTGTCTCTGGGGTATTACTGTATCGCTCCTCTATGGGAGAGTAAATGGGGTTGTGATGTGACCAACTTGCCAAGACATTCTTGTTCGTGAAATGAATGATTTATAATGACACGCTTGATTATTATGGATATTATATGTTCGATAGTATTTCAATAAGTAAAGAGACATACAGATTCTACAACCAATATTAGTGAAATTCGGGCACAAATTAAGCAATGAATGCAGCGAGATTGTTCTCGAGGGCAAAATATATATTTTCTAGATTTATCTGATAAGTAGCAGACATATTAACTGGGCAGACATAGCAGTAACCATGCACAAATGTACGCTTCCAGTGGCTGCCAAAATATCAGGGGACAACCATAAAGCAAATAGGGTTTGCTATTGTGATACCTTATTCACCAGATCCTTTGTGACGGCAATGCATATTTGTCTTAATACACCCATTCTACTCACTGACGTGTTAAAAATGCCATTATTAGTATAGCTGAATAAATGTAATACATTATTATTATTATTATTCTTCAATAAATTTCACTCGTTTCTTCTTCCTCAGGGGTCAAATAAGTAAAAAAACATCTCACTGATATCAGAATTGGAAGTTTGTGCAATGGTGCTGCCGTATTTGATCACATGATACATCTGCTATCTGATGCAAATATCTGGAAATACATGTTTTGCCCATAAAAAACCAGGGCCATGTCCCATTCGCGAAGCATTTATTTAAAACGCAGTCCCACTGACATACAGTAGAGTACAACATTAATAAAAATCCCTTTGCTTTCTCTTTTTATATTTATCTTTTTTTGGCTTATTCTCCAATTGTACACCGATTGTGCTGTTGTCTGCATGGAATTACGCAAAAAATCGTTTATAATTTTAGATCTCGAACAGAGCCACACAACCCTCTATATTAGAGCATGACCCAGAGAAGTTGATATCACAGAGCTACCTCTGAAATCCCTTCAAGTGACTTCTTGTGCACATATTTGGGGATTTCCCACTCACTGCCACTTCTTCTTTGCGATTCTTCGAAGCACGATGGTCAGCCTCTGGACATCGTTGTCTTTCAGTTCGGCCTCGAAGTATTTGGCAGGTAATACCAAGTATTACCTGACAGGGATCGCGACGTGAACGCTTCTACCTGAGAATAAATGTTCGTCGCATGACAGCCAAACTGACACTTTTAACTCTCGGAGCTGGAGTTTACCCAAATTAATTGCAGAACCAAATTGAACGTCTTGGATTTATAGTAAGTCGTGACCGGGCTGAGACCTTTAACTTGTTACACTTGAGAGTCGGTTTAATCACAGGCAAGCTGCCTCTATTCGAACGCTGGATTTCAGTGATGCAAGATACGCACTCTGACCACCCGGGCACCTGACTTTGTAACGCAGTTGTTTAGAGCAGGTTTTAGATTCTTAATACACACATGTGGTCGATTTGCAGTGGATGTTATCGATTAGTATTGTTAGCATGGCAATGCGTGACGTTAGGGATGCATGTGATTAGTGGTGTGATATGAACTCACGTCTGCAAGTCTTGCCATCACCGTTGAGGTTGTACCCCTCACTGCATTTGCAGTAGTAGGAGGTCGGAGTACTCACGCAGATATGCTCACAGCCATGCTCAATTGTGGCACAAATGTCAAGCGCAAGGCCTGTGAGTAAACACATCGGGGACGCTCTGAACCGCAATTAAAACATCACACCCAAGGTTGCCGCGATACGGTGATGATACGATATATCGTACGATATAAGGTCGACGATAATTGTACTGTGTTGGTATTGCAAAACATGGCATCGCGATTATCACTGCTCATTCTATATTTGTAAAGAATTTAAATAAAATTTCTTAAACATGGATTAATCCACTTAGTAATTAAACTTGTAAACAATTGTAATTATCCAATAGTTAATGCTTTGCTAAATGTTTTTCAGAGGAAGTGACGGCACAGCAATTACCGTAGAGGACGTCATTTTTGTTGATGTTCTCTTAATTATTGTGCAACTGACAAGCATGTGCATCATAAGAGTTATAAATTGTGCAGCTATAATTATGCGACAAACCTATGGCAGATGGATTCTGAGTGAATTGCATTTGAAGAACGTTTAAGAAAAATATCTCTACTTGAAATATAACAAATCATAAAAATGCCAAGATGTAAAAAACTTGAAAATCAGTTAAAGGGTTATGAGAAACCAATTTCACTATAAGTTTCATATCATTAAATGTAATATCGTATCGTGAAAAATGATAGCGCAGCAAGCGTAATCACAACCAACACAGAAACAAGGCAGAAATTGGCTGCTTGTCCAACGGGTCTGGCACAGCAGCTAAGCACACAAGAGAAGGCCTTACGCGAGCAGGTTTTTTTGTCCTCATTTAAGATGTATCCTTCATGGCACCGACAGTAGTAGGAGCCGGGAGTGTCGACACATATGTGCTGGCAGCCATGGTTAACCACGGAACACAGCTTCTTGACTAGAGAAAAACAAGTGAGCAATGTTGGCACGACTATGAGAGTAAAAAAAAAATACACTCTGAGAAATGTAACAATGCATGAAATGCCCACAGATTAAATACATACTCTTTTTTCGGCCGACACCGACATGAGGTTTCATTTATATAAACAAGTAAAAATATGCAGTTGCTACAGACCTTTCCACAATATAATTTTCCAGCAAACACAACACTTTCCAAACTTGCAGCGTATATAACTTCCAATTTTAGTAGAAACTGATGAATAGATGAATGAACAAATATACATTAAGTCACTGGTGTAACGGCGGTATAATTAAGTTGTCTGGAGGTCAAATATGTACCTTTTTACCCAATTACGTGTAACCACATTCTAAATAACAATTTTGTCTAAGTGTAATGAACCTTGACCATAATTCTAAAGTATGCAATTAAAAACTTTTGGCTCATTTAGCATGAGTGTTTGCCTCTAATTTACTGCATAGACCACTGTTGTCCCGACACAATGTCAATATTGATATAATAACTACCAATAATTGTCAAAGACAATTACCGTGTACAAAAACGCCTAGGGTTCCTTATTATTCTACAACCCTGCCAATTGGATGGCTCTCATTGAAGTATAATTATCAGTGACTTCAACTGTATTTAGAATATTCACTATTGCTCATGGGGCGGCACGGTGGCGTA
>JAZEWU010000004.1:7033443-7050704 GCA_036362915.1 Geotria australis | reverse complement strand
TTTAGAATATTCACTATTGCTCATCGTGAAAACAGCTGGAGGTTTACACGTTAGTTGTGTTAATGACACCTCCAATTCCTCTAATTAGCACTGACTAACCTCATTTCTAACATCACTCCCTAACACTTTCCCTTTGTATTTCCTGCACACGAAACACAATGAACCTGGTGTGGTCAGGTGGCAGGTGAGCGAGCAGTGTTTTGTAAGGCAACCAAAAATAAAACACAATCGAGACGGCTACAAATGATTGTCTTGTCTTGGACATAACCCTCGTCTCCTAGATGTTTTGTCGTGGTTGTTTCTAACAACTGTGTTCATACCAGTGGGGGTCTCTGTCCATGTGAAGAGCGAATGCGTCATTTCAAGAGCAAGGCTGGGAGGTATGTCAACAAAAGGGCTCATGGAGCTGTGGTTAGCAGCTGTGCAAAGCGTTAGCCCCCAATGTGGCATATGGTCAAGTAAGCATCAATAATGCAGGTTTAGGTTGTAAGGGGTCCAGAAAACTCAAACAGAGCAGCGCAAAATGCAAGCACAACGGAGTGCGCAACCACCAATCCCCCATCGGTGTGACAATACTGACAGCTAGTATAGGATTATTGTCAAATGGCAAAAGCAACTTGTAAGTAAAGCTATTCGTGGAGTGTTCAGTAATTTTCTGTATTTTTTAAAGCACATAGGACAATGCAATGTTTAAGCTTAGTAGACACTATAAATGTTCATTGCTCGTGCACGCATTTTTATTTTTACCTATTCTTGATATCTCAATATACACTACTGGTATACTGTATGTATGCTATCATCCAAATACTACGCATTCTGACGGCAATTTTTGTTAAATCCCTACTCCGATCATACAAAATGAATACTGTATGTCTACTCTGACATGTTTGTGCAAATGTATATTGTTCTATTTCAATGGCCCCCGTATCCGGACACATTAAAAGACGGACACATGTTCATTTGTCTCCAGCCTGCGCACATGTTTTGGACCGACAAGTTTCTCATTATTTACAGGAAGCGTTTTCTAGAAACGGTTCTATCCGATTTTCCAAAACCGATTTTTGTTTCTGAGATTTTGCCTGGTTTTTAAATCAAGGAATAATAGGAGAGCCACCGCGTGAACTCCCTTAACATGCCCTATGCCTGAACCATTCCGTGAAAGGGGCACACTTTTTGTCAGAATGCATTATAAAGTAACGTCTATGCTTTTGCTAGGTTTCAACAAACTTTTGTAAACATCACTCCTGCCCTTCCTTTCAGTCATTCCAACATTCTAATTACAAGTAAACTTACCATTTTTCAGTTATTTTCTTGTCGATTAAAACAAAAAAGTGAAGGTCAGTAGGTGTGTGATGCCAATTACTAAAAACGATTACGATAAGCACTAAGCTTTTATGTTTCCTTTCATTATCCCTTGTGTTCCATTAGTGACTCAACAACCACACTATCCTCTCTCAGGCAACACTTTCAGAAATTCGTGTGTGAATAGAAGGTGAACTTGAGAAGGAAACCGTTAATTATTGTGTCAGAAGGGGTGGTGATATATTCGAGGAGGAGCTACTACCGTCCATGAACATCCAAACGCAGGTTCGTTGTTAATGAAGCGCAGCGAGAGTTATACTGGTCATTGCAAGGAGGGTGAGGCTCACGTGAACACGTCTTCTTGTCGGCGTTCAGCGTGTAGTTGTCATAACATTTGCAGTAGTAGGAGCTTTGTGAGTCCACGCAGATCTGCTCGCAGCCATGGTCAATCACGGCACACAGTTTCACACCTGCAAAACGTATATGTAGGCACAAAGAAAATAGCACGTTAGGTGGCTGAAAGCAGTACGAATGGATGGTTTACTGATAAATCATGGAGATATATATTGATGCGCAATTTCACGTGTGTGGCGGAGTTATGGTGCGGTGGTTACGACTCTGCTCTCTACCTGAGCCGGATTCTCCGCCACAATAAACACCAGTGGGAGGTGATTACCTCCACTTATCTTGCCCTCCCCCTTACTAAGCTGCACTAACCTGCAGGGTGAAGTATGGACAAAAACCCCCCATCACCGACGCAGAGTGGAGAGAGGCTTTACTCCAACAGTGGACTGACAAATAGCTGTAATCATAAAATCATATGAGTACTATGCATGTATAGTTGAAGATTGCCAGAGAATTGGGGAAACGGGTATGACACACGAAGCCCACGCAGAGTGGCATAAGCATAGATAATCTCCAAGCAATAGTTTGGAAATGTCTGACAGTAACAATGGGGAAGGCCATCTGGTTTAATGTGGAGAGAGGATGGGTAATCATTTACCGCCTCGTTCTGCAATGTGTCACGGCCTATTGGCTAAGCCATTATATGTGTACACAATGACCAATGCGCTTACATTATATTTACACCTAGTGACGAATCTAATAGGAATTTGCAATGTTCCTACTAATCAGTGATGTAGCATGGTGTGCATGTGCCCTTGCACAACGAAAATGCTCCTTTGCGCGATCGTACCGCCTACACAACCAATAACCACACCACGGCTCCGAATACAAATGGAAACTCCGCAGGTGCTCGTGGCCCCCTGTAGCTTTTCATTATCTAATTTTTCATTTTACACTGCCCCCTCAAAGTGGTCCTGAGCCCCTAAGTCTCTTGAGTGTTCAGGACACTGGGTTGGGAATCGCTGATTAAAAGTGTACGTGTATTGTGCGTATGCATGTCGTGTGCTAGGTGCGTGGAGCAGTGGTGCAGTGGCTTGTTCAAGGTGCTGGCACCCGGTCACCTGAGGTTGATTCTCTACGATGGTTAACATTGATGGAGAGTGATATTTGAACCGCTACACTTCCTCTCCCAAGCTATTCACCAACCCACCCTAGCCATTGTACGGTCGAACAACCACACGGCTGATTTGGAATAGGGAGTTCTTCATCTAGCGGTGGATTCACAAAGGACTGATATATTATCACGGTTAATAATTATTTTTCTCGTGTAATAGTAACTTCAGGTTAATTACTTATACGTACTTCAGTCATTTGTGATTGACCAACGTATAATGGCAATCGTATAATTTCGGCAGAGACTTAAAGCAGTGTAGAACTTTTGTTGAGCGTGAGCTGTGAGTGAAATGAATCAACCTAAAGGCCATATTTTTGGGGGGAAACTAAATCATAAAATGTTTGTTTCATATTTTAGGGCGGCACAGTGGCGCCGTGAGTAGTGCTGCCGCCTCACAGCAAGAAGCACCCGGGTTCGAATCCCGGCTCGGGTGCTTTTCTGTGCGGAGTTTGTTCGTTCTCCCCGTGTCCGCGTGGGTTTTCGCCAGGCACTCCGGTTTCCTCCCACAGTCCAAATACATGCTGCTGTATA
Organism: Geotria australis; assembly: GCA_036362915.1. Classification (NCBI taxonomy): domain Eukaryota; kingdom Metazoa; phylum Chordata; class Hyperoartia; order Petromyzontiformes; family Geotriidae; genus Geotria; species Geotria australis. The sequence continues at coordinate 7,047,352 of JAZEWU010000004.1, read as the reverse complement.
GGTTAATTGGCGTGCTGACTAAATTTCCCCCGGTGCCCTGTGATGGACTGGCGTCCCATCCTGGGTACAGTATAGCCCTGCCGTGTGCCCTGTGTCTGCCGGGATAGGTTCCGGCTCACCGCGACCCTGTACAGGATTACAGGGTCATTCAAATGTGCATACATAACTCAACTCAGGCCCTGGAGATTATCTACATGTATTACATGTGCGGAGAATCCACATGCTACATGTACAGTTTTTACACACGCAGTAGGTTAGTGTGATTGGTGTGGGCCCTGGTGAAAGGATTGAAATGGAGTCATCCTGTTCGCCTTCCCCCTCTTGGCGTCCCTGGAGCCCTCGGGACCGTGGGCCCTGGGTCCAGTTGCACCGCCTGCACTGGCACGGTACAAGTATGTGACTGCTTAGGACATCAGTTCTGGTTCACCACAAAACTTGTCCCGGAACTTGAGGCTGAGCTTCTCAATGACGCCGTAGGACTCGACGTAGTAGACGTGCTCCTCGTCAGGGTCGGTGGCGATGGCCTCCAAGGAGGAGACCTCCGCCTGGTCCACGCCGACGGCGTAGATCTCGATGCCCGAAGCCCTCGCCTGCTCAGAGACCTCCACCACGCGGTCCTGGGGCCTCCCATCTGTCACCACGATGGCCACCTGTCAACAACACAGGTACACACAGTGGCCAGCCGGATTAAACACCTCATGTTCCGTATATGATTTTCCTGGTTAGGCTTCAAGTTGAGGATTTCTTCTCCAAAACCTTAGAGGTGAGGAAACCCACGAGTTCTCTTTGGCGGGCGGTGCTGCAGTGGTTAACAAAACAAAGGTATTCTGCGCAATGTATAGAATGATAAAGTTCACATCAGCCCAGCACGGATGATCTTAACACCTATGATGCTACACAACCGTATGAATCACACACCTTTGCTGTGCTTGTACCACCCAGTTAAAACGTAACTGCAAAGGATCATTCACAACAGCACACATATACACACAACATTTTTCATACCCTAAATCAATGAAGTGCAGTTAACAGTGAAATTAAAATACAGGTAAATAAGCGGTGGCTCAGTGGCGAAATGATTAATGCACTCGGGTATGAAGCAAGCGACTTGAATTTGAATCCCAGCCACGGCTTAAGTCGAATGTTTCATATGATACGTAGTGTTGGGCATTCATGAAAACTTTACTTTACGCAAATATCTCTTAGATGCCGCTAGTGACACGAAGTGCTTAATATAAATAGACCGATTGACTGATGAATAGAGAGAAGTATTTGAAGCTAAAGAGAGGGGTCTCAAAACCAAAAGAGCCCTGGGTCGCCACCCCCCGAAACATAATTAGGTCCTGCGTGTGGTAATCGCACCTTAGGGATTTTCTTCGAGGGCGGTCGCGCGCCCTCCTTCTCAGTGAAGGCCACGTCCATGGCGTAGCGGATAGCCAGCCCCGTCATGGTGCCCGTGGAAAGCGGATCGATTCCGGCCACGGCCTTCTTCATCTCCTCCTTTCTGAAGAAGGTGTTGAAGGAGAACTCGTTCTGCACCGTGCTGGCGTACTGGAGCATGGCCACGCGAGTGCCGTCTGGGCTGATGTCCAGCGAGTCGATCACGTCGATCATGAAGAGCTTCACCTTCTCGAACTCGTGGATGCGCACGCTGCGAGAGCTGTCGATGATGAACAGGAGGTCGAGGGTCTTGCTGGTGCACTGTGCGCCTGCGAGAAACCACGTGTGGGTGGTGTGACATTGGATTTGTTGTGTTTTCAATTTTACATTTCGCTCGTGCAATTTTTATGTTGCGCAAGTCTCAGAAATCGTGTCCGAACACATCCTTAAGGCAAGTGAGTCCCAGTTGTCCACGGAGTGACTGGCTCATGCCATTGGAACGTGCAATTCACACCATTGGCTCAGAATGAGCACCACCCGATGCTCATTTGAGCATGGGAAACGTTGATATTTATTTGCAAGCACGCCATCAGCATCATATCATAAGATGAAGAATCGATTCAGAAATCTGACAAGAGCAGTGCACCGTGTATGTCAGAGAAGGATTCTTCACGGGCCCTCTCCCAAAGAAAGCACCGTTCCTTAATGTCACCTTTTGATCCTTCACACAGTCGGCGTCAGTCTTCAGCAAGGACTCTACTGTGCGATTGTTGGTCACAATAGCCAATCTAATATTTGTAATTCTCAGAGGTAAAATTTAGCCAAAGATTAAGCTCAAAAACGTTTAATGTGATGATTTTTTTCAATCAAGTCCATCAACTCACTATGCTTGAGAACCTGTTTGGGCGGTGGTGGCGCACCATCGGTAATGCAGCACTATGGCGATGAGGGTTTGTGGATAACATAAATGTTGTGAAACTCCTTTCCCTATGGGAATTGAGGTGCCATACCCTGGCTCACCAGAGAGCAGTACAACAAGTGGATTGATCGCCATTTGTTTCCATCTGTGCCGGGATAGAGTGTTGCCTGTTCGCGCACACGGTTTTCCCCTAGCTGCTGCAGTTTACCGACACGAGCATAAACAATCATTATTTAGCTAAAATATCTTAAATAAAGATCTAATGCAGGACCCTCCTGAGAGTTCTAAATAATCAAAGTGAAAGGTACACAATTCTTCACAGGTGGCAGGAAATTGGATTTAAACCCAGGTGGTGCTGTGGTTAACCACCTCATCACACGTGTTGTTAATATATGCTGATATCAACTGCTCAGAATCACATTAAAGCGGTTTTCTCTCTCTCTGTTAAGTGCCTCATTAGCACCTTTATAATTTTGTCATCTAATCTCCCTCTGCCCTGAAGCTTTTATATTCTGTTTTCCCTCTGATCCAAAAATCCCTTCTTTTCAAATAATCTCGATGGTGCAAGTCATTCAGTTTATAGTCTCATTTAAAACCATTATACATGCAAAGTGTATTGTGGTTTTGTATTTTTTCGTGACGCAATAATACAGTATTGGCTTTGAGAGCATAATTTATGCGTTGCCACCAAGATTTGGTGGAAATGTCCTTCCATTAACAGATGTCAGAATAGTAAATTCTGACAAACACTTTTGGTTATTCCCAAAGAATAGCTATGGAGAAAAATTCTCACTTGCATAAAGGTCTCGAGTTATAAAAGTTCTGTAATTTGAAAAGATCTTGTACAACACAGAACCTGCTGTTGTGACAAGGTATTTGATGCAACATGTATATTTTAGCTTTCCTCGTCTTGCAATGAACTATCAACAACACGTATTCGCGCCTCTGAGTCGTTCTCTCGTCGAATGAATGGAATACCTTCAACATTGAATGAATATGTGCGCGTTCTAAATGTTAAATTAATATTATTATTCATAAGAACGGTGGCCGATTAAGTGCAAAGCAAGATAAACCGTGTCTGCAGTGCATTCTAACAGAATGCAAATTAATGCAATTTTGCAGAATGTGTGCCAATTAAAAACACAAATGTAAAAAAATGTGCTAATAATACAGAAATAATAATTTACAGTCCACTGGATGAAGTCCTCCTCCCCTTGCTGTGTCTGTCATGGGGGTTATTTTATTTGACCATGCTCCAACACCCTTGTCATCTGATTAGCGCAAGTTAGTAAATGGTGGAGGGGCGGTCATGAACGATCTACATATCATCAGTGATGTGAGAGAACCAAACTGAGTTAACTAGGTTTGTCATGTAATGCGTTAACCACTGCACCAACACTCCCTCCAGAAATTAGATATGCAATACTGTACGATGTAATGTAAATATAAATTAGACGTTATTATTACAACCTCCTTCAGGTGCTTAAATATCCATAGAAATGTCCACATGTTGGTTATTTTTTTATATTTCTCCAATCAATTCAATCAGACTGAGCTCAATTATGTAACCAGTATAATTTCCAGGCATTTATGCGTACCTCAGAGAGTTACAGAAATAGTGAATTGCTTAATGTCAGATTGTGGTTAAAAAGGAATGAAAGAAGAAAGCAATTTTCGTGCATAATTTATATTTTTACTGCATATATTTCATTATTTTTCATTTCCTCTCTAAAGGAAAACAATCTTTTGATCACCAAATGCACACACTGTAATTTATAGCGCACATTTAATGAGATCACCACTAATAAAAGCGTGGCCCGTTGAGATGCGTGCAAACATTTCATCATCGGTTGCCTTTGTGATCCAAAGCATACAGTGCTTCCTGTCAGCCCATGTAGGTAGCTTTGAGTCTGATTTGTTTAGGAATTTTCAGTCTTATTCGTTTTGGAAGAAGCCCAATTGTGGTAAAGCAAAATAAATAAAATCTCGTAATTTATATGCACACATGTTGCACGCTTTTGATCCAAAGGCTATTCACATTCGCTAAATACTGTTAACTACCATTGATGTTCAGTTTATTGGCAATGTTATTCTAATTGTTATGCCTTATGCTTGAAAGAAATACAAATGTAATCTTCAAAGCTTAAACCAGAAAAAAATATTACCCATAATGAGCCTCGGAACATATAATGCAGCAAGCTGCATTGTGCAGACATACCTGCTCGGACGGCATTGCTTGTAGCTGATGGCTGCGAATTGGTTTCAAACGCAGGTCTGAACTTGTCCTTGCTACTGGGCACACGTGTCTTCTGTGCCAAAGCTGGAATTGTTAAAATCAAGCTGATAACCAAAATTGGCCAGCAAAACGATCCGCTTATTAGAGCCATAGCTCAGCACTGGTCTTAGTCCTTTCACTCCAACGAAAGACTTGTGGGAGCACACCAAGAAGGCACCCTTTTGAATGCGATGGCCCAGACACCCATTGGCTCAAGAATGTTGAACTGATGAGCAAAGTGAGGTGGCAGTGAAATATTTGCGGCCAAAAAAAATCCCAGAGCCGGATCTCGTCTGTCAACCTTGTGTGTGTCTCTGGCAGATTTACACAAATATGTAGAATGTAATATTGGGTGCAGCGCTGTTATTGGAGTTTAGGAAGTCTGACATTCCCGGAATGTTAAAAATGCACTTTCGTTTGTATAGAATTGGCGTGTTACATTTAACACACTTTGGCCCTCGAAACAGGAATCCTATATGCTCATTGTGCAAATTGCATCGTACAAAGTAATGAGAACATTGCACGTGCGGCACGGTGGCGTAGTGGGTAGCGCTGCCACCTCACAGCAAGAAGGTCCCGGGTTCGAATCTCGGCTCGGGGGCCTTTCTGTGTGGTGTTTGCAAGTTTTCCCCGTGTCCAAAGACATGCTGCCAGGTTAATTGACGTACTGACTAAATTTCCCCAGGCACCCTGCGATGGACTGGCGTCCCATCCTCGGTGTTCCCTTGCCTTGCCCCCTGTGTCTGCCGGGATAGGCTCCGGCTCACCGCGACCCTGTACAGGATTAAGCAGTTTCTGAAAATGGGTGGATGGAACATTGCACGTTAAGGACAGTCATTGGAACTATTAGAAAAAAGTAAATGAGCTTAGGCAGGAAGCGTCGCTGTTTGGGGTGATGGAGTGACAGCCAAAGAATGGAACGCATCTGAGATTATGTCCACTGATGCGATGGGGCAATGAAATCAGCTCGTGTGCAGATGCTATATGGTTTACTTTAATTCATGTAGCACATTACAGATTTCCATGCCCTTTACTTAAGAGGTGCTTGAAATATCACCTGCATGAATGCAGTGTCTTCAATTGCAGTTCTCTTTAGATGCTTATGAATCAATTTTGTATTGCATTGCACAATACATGCTCAACATATCAATTTACATCAGCCCCTGCATGAATGGGAAAGGTTGGTGACCTGTACCTTGAAACTTTGGCAGCATTTTATTTGTAGCCACTTATCTTGAAGCCACAGTAATTATTGTGGCGATGGATGACCCACACAACACCAGCCTTGGGCTATGAAGCTCACGTGGTTTGCTGCGAGACCGCACATACTGATGCCGACAATGATTGTAATTCATCATAGACTTTGGCGGTACAAATATCAAATAAGGGTATAGGTTTTGTGTGTGTATTGTAGGCTGTGCCTTGGTTGCGATCACAAAGACTCAGCGTGCCAATTGTAGCCAAGCAATTATAACCACATCTCTTTATCAACGGCTGAGAAAAGCTGCACGACCCCACGCGAACATTTTAGTAAACATGTTTTGCCTACTTGTTTAAAGTACGCGATTGTAAAAATAGTTTAATTTTCACCGTCATTAGCATTTAATTTGACAATTGAACTTTTATTACGATCGTAAACTGGGAAGTAGTTCACCGAAATTTAAAGTTGTCCCCATGTTTTGTAAAGTTGTCGTCCTTGTACCGGTAGCTTGGAGATTGTGGTCGGCAAAGGTAAGGAGCCTAATTGCTCCCACGTTGCCGTCACAACTACAGAACCGTTGTTTGTTGCTATCGCCACGTAATACAAACTCAAGGGTGTCATTTCCTGGAATGGTTCAAGACCATCAACGGACATAACAAATTGAGAATCTGTCTAGGTCTTCGTGGCTGTATAGCTCCAGTCCGCACGATTCCAAAGACAAAGATCCCCCGTAATACCCTTAAGAGACTGTAAGGTCAAGTGCCGTTAGCGAGCACCAATGAAGGCCGACACAGCACACGAGGGGGTGGGTGGCCAGCACCACGCCCGGCCGCCTCTGTCTCCCTTGTGACAATGTTTACACACCGCACAAGGTACTCATTTGAAACCGAGTCGACCTAGAGGAGGCCCAGGACCGCTTCATTAAACCGTCACTGGTGTTGGCCGTGAGCGGGAATCGAACTTGGCAAAGTTTGTAGCCCAGCGCGATAACACCCACAGACGGTCCAGCTTTTCCCTTGATTACAAACCATCTTTTTGTATTATACATGTGCAAATTGAGCCACTGCACACAGCCTACACCTGAAGGCTGTTTAATACAGTAAAGGAAAGGTTTATAAATATCTTCATTCATATGCAAATTACGCCGCTGGAACTCACCTGATGGTTGGTAATCACGGAAAGCAGTGTCGGACCATAGGTGGTCATGAGGAATGGAGTTGAGAAACACCGATGTATTGAGCGGAGAAACAATTTCACTTCAATGTCTTGTGATCATGTAGATGAATTTAGTAAGGGAATTGGGGAGCGAGGCATCGTCTCCATTGATTTGTGTCAGCAGTTCCTTTCATTTAAAAAAATAACAGGGTTCAGACACCAATGTTACGGAGTGCATTCAAGTTTTTGATTAACGTTACAAATGTAATGGTATTATATTTAAAGATGTTTAAGATGTTTAAATTTGTTGGGGGGTTTTTTCTCCAAATTATGTTTTCTATTTTGTTTTGTTTACATATGCAGTATACATTTGGTTTGTGATTTAGAGTGGCTGTACCTCCTGTGAAACATATTCTTGTCTTAATGGGCTCCATCATGTAACAATAATTGTTTATTAACCGTATATAAGAATTAATTTTGCATGCGTAAAGACTGAAAACCCATATGTGCACGAGGATAGCATTTAAAAAATATATCTTTACATACTGTTCATCAACCTAGTTGTACTGCCATCTACTGGCCACCTTGTAGCCCAGAAAGCTAAGAATCATGATTATCTTCACAAGAGCCACCAACCCCTATTTTAGAGATGTTTCACAAATGTACTACACCATGTCCTGTATATATATATACCCTGTAATATATATCACATATATTGTACATCGCCTTATTTACACAGACATCTATAACTAACATCATTGAATATATGTGGAGGAGAGCCTTAGGGCAGGGCCACGTAAAGGGCAGTGCAAATGCACCAGGGCCTATGGGGCCGGAGGCGCCCAGGCACCGGGATATAAAGAAGGCGATGAAATTGGACAAGAGGCCTCATCTCATTCCTTGCACCAGGGCCCATGCCAAGCACGCTACACCACTGAACCATGGGACAGGAAATCGAAAAGCTATTGAGCTGTATCAGAGTAAGCTGAAGAGCAAAGCACAAAGAAAAGTGGCTCAGAGCGTCTTTCATAAACATTCCATTGATATTGCATATGGAGGCAAATGCCGTTATAAATGGGCAAATTTGCAACAACATTTTAGCATTTACCACTTGTTTGTTGAATTACACCAGAGCCACGGACAAAAGGCCAATTTGAGTAATTGGTAGGTATATTTCAGCATTGGGGTAATACTTGGTATTGCCTGCAAATTCTACCAAACACTTCGAGGCCGATCTGAAAGACAACGATGTCCAGAGGCTGACCATCGTGCTTCGAAGAATCGCAAAGAAGAAGAAGAAGAAGCATTGGGGTTTTTTCTTAACTACCAGTTATTTTTGTGTTTTATTCACTTATGAGATTAAACCAGATAACCCTGATAACTCCACAGAAAATAGCACTTGCGTCGTAAATCAAACCGAGGACCTTCTTGCTGTCAGGAACAAGCGATACGACAAGCCATGCTTCCACCACATTATTGTACTGAACGTCTGTGCTCCTACATCTCTACCCCGTGCTTCCATCAACCCGCACCGACCAGTGCAACGAATTAAGGTCAAACAATTGCTACAGCCCATAAGCTGTGGGAAGGTTTTCGTTCAGCAGCGGACTGACATGTTTAATGACAGTCGGGTCTCTACTCTGTGCGTATCAGCGAGGACACGGTGGAGATTCTCAACAGCGCATTTAAATGCAGAAATCAGCATTTGGAAATGACGAGAGCGCGCGTCCCAGCGGCAGCAGAGTGCTGTGTGTGGAGCGATAATCGGCAATGACTGTGTTTGTAATGGCTCTGGACCGTCCCATGGCCCAGGAGCGTAGCACCGTGCTTGGCATGCGCTTCGATGCAAGGAATTAAATGGGGGGTCTCATTTAAAATGTTCCGCCCCGTTGATAGGCCGGTCCCGGGGTCCCTCTGACCTGTGGGCCTCGTTGCAACCCCACCGCCTGCGCACTCGAAAGCTATGCCGCTGGCTGTTGGATATGTTGTCAATAGAGGGGTAATGACTATGGGTATAATGAGGTAAAGGCTACGGCTCTGTGCAGTCATTGTTCAACTAAAATAATAATTATGTTTGTAGAGGCTTCGGGAGCTGTAACGACTGTAGGGCTGCGAGAGTATATTGATTAGAGGGCTGGGAAGTGGCTTAAGAGTTGTGATATGATGGTTGTGTGGCTGTCGTACCCCGTAGGACGAAAAGGCATGGGGGCTTTTTTGTGGTTTGTGGAAAAGAGCTGAGAGGATTTGTCCAGTGCTTGCCGTATTTAACATCTTTATAACGCTTCGTGGCATTTTGAGAAAAAAATACATATTGACACAATGTTTGCTTGAATATTTGGTTATGCAGTAAAAGGGTTAGAAATCGGCAGCCTACTCGGTAGGTTTGGCAAGCAAACTGGTGGATTAACTGCCCTCAGGAAACTGCCCACCTACACACATCGATAAACAATTATGTTCTACATGTACTACATGTGTGTTTGATGAATATGTATAGGTAGTCGTGTACCAATTGCATAAAGACCTACAAATTGCGTTTGTATACATTTATCTTAAATCGTTTTTAGTATGTGCATATTAAACACATCCAATCAATATCCAGGCTCAGCCCTGATTATGGCTTTCGAGATCTGCCAAAATCTGCATTGATGGGATGGGGGATAGTGGCAGATGCTTGTTATCTGCGTGTGAAATGACCACCAGTTATTTATAAATGAATACGGAAAAGAAGACTAATGTTCTGCCACATTGGGTGACTCCTATTACCTGCAAAGTTCGTTTCTAACGACCACTTCTGGATGACTCGTGCATGGAATAAATACGTTTAGTAAGGTGAATTTGCCACTGAATTCTGGGCAATTCCTCTTATCTGTGACAATGTGGATAATAGGAAGAATACATCCCACAGATTTCAGAAGTGCCTGAAGATTAAATTTGGGGGCACAAATATTATCAGTAGTGGTTAATATGGATGCAGCGGATAAGTGGGTTTTTAATGTACAGTGCTGACAAGAGATGCCTTTATTTGTGTGCAGTCTCAAAATTGCTAACAATAAAATGGCTAACAAGTCAATAAACCTGACAGCATATTTGTATCAAAGGAATGTCGTAGTCTTAACAGTTTATAGTGATCCATTTATAGACACACCACGAAAATTATAGGGAGAAGAGCTTTACACGTCTCCCACCAATTTCAACGCAATTATTACATATTTTGACAGTCCCCTCTGTAATAGACGGAGCCATCGCTTTTACAACACTCAATCGACTGTTGAGAAGAGAACATTAACGCCCTTAGCAGTCATTCGGGTATCTATGAAAATATCATCTTTTACACAAACAGGCTAATGTGTGAACAGTATTGGGTTAACAATTAATCGATTAATCCATTGGCGTTGATTATTTAGCTCACAATACCTTCATCAAATCACATGAGTTAGAATCCACATTTTTCTATTTAAATATTTTGTATGTAATTGGTCATCATGAACTCCTCTAGAAGCCGCTCCAGTACATTAATCTCACTATAGAAAATATTTAATGAAAGTAATTGAAAATCGAGGTACGGAACCGGTATTCTCTCTTTGCCTCAACTTCAAGGTATTGCCAACTCTGCACACCAGGAGGCAGCATCACCTTGGGAGTTCAATGTCCCATAAATTATTATCGCCATGTGTTCAAACATTTAATAATGGACAACTGTGTAGGAATGTCAGATGCAAATAGTTATTTAATGAAATGGCACCTCCATATAGACGACTCCAGTCGACGACACTGCACAGTCCGTTGTGCACTGACGCAATAACAGAAACGCTGCAGGAGAATCCGGTACAAAGCAAACTCGCTACTGAAACAATCTGAGAAAAAAACACGGTGTGAAGACTGGATACCGTCTCATTTTGTTTGTGGTGAGGTGTATGACCAAAGCGTGCTGTTATCTAAACACCATTAAGAGATCCCGTGGCATCGTATCCAAGAGATTAATTATTCTCACGTAATTATTGGTCTCCATTACAAAGATATAATGTCCCTGAAGCAGCTCTTTCATGATCAAATTGACGCCAATGAATTAATATACACTCCACTATGTATGTAATATAGACAAAATATAAATAATGATTCACTGAAGCAGAGGGAAGGTTTCAATTAGCCTATGCTCCTTCAATGGACAAAACCCCGAAGGGCAGTTATTTACAGACAGTGAATGTTACTCGACAATTATGAAGCCCCAGTGGTCAGCACACCCTCCAACGAGTAAGGTAGCATGGGATCGATGATTCGATCCTCGCATCCACACGATAATGCTGTTCAACCTGATTACCCATCCCTGCCATCCGCTGTAAATTGATCAAAGGACCTGTGAATTGGTCACTTTACAGCAGAGGACATGCAGTGCAGGTGCTAGGTCGATAGTCACTTCGCAGGACTGTGAGAGGTGGTAACAGCGTTCATTCAGCAGTGGATTGATCATACCTGTCAATGATGAGAATGATGAATTGTTCATAAGGGCAGAGCAGCGTATCCCGTGTCACAGACTTATTTCCAAATCCAATGTTTAACAGTTAACAGTTTACGTCAATTACATTGTATACATTGTTAGCAAAATTATTTTATTCTTAATAGTTTCACATCTAAAACAAGAGAGCAACACTTATTAAAAATTACAGTAATGTAAATGAATGACAGTGGGATGTGCAAAATTATAATGTCATTACAACCCTTTGTCAATCCATTGACGAATTAAGCACCCCCCCATGCTGTGTTGGTCACAGAGATTGTTTGGTCATACTTCACCCCGCTGGTCACTGTGGATTAGTATTAACAATAAATGAGAGTAAGTATTAAATGCCCTATGAGCAAAGCTCTGCAATGGCTCTGTACGGAATCAGTTCACGTTTCATGGAAGACAACATTAAATAGGTGGGTTTTGACTGCAGAAGACTGACAAAGACTGAGAGTTCCTAACTCCACAAGGCAGGTTGGTGAAGAGGCGGCCAGGGTCAGTTCAGATATCACTCCTCAATAATAATAATAATAGCATTTATATAGCGCCTTTCACCCGAGGGTCACAAAGCGCTGCACAAGGCTGCAGAGAGAACGGCATGTCAGTAACATCAGGACAGATAAACGGAGAGTCAAGCAGTTGAAATGGCCCATGTTAATGTGGGGAAGGTGGGCAGTGAGGGAGCACTGGTTCGGTTATCACTCACCACTGACGTTAGCCATGGCTGGGAATCACACTTCGGTCACTGGGTTCATAAGGCAGTGCATAACCCATTGTGCTATAGCGCTACCATGGGTTATTACTGGGCCCCTGTTGCTTACATGGAGCTCTGCTTCATAAAAGTGAATGCAGGTTGTAATATGCCGACAAAACTTTCAGGGCGTCTCGTTTGACCACATCACAGGTTCAAGATACTAATTTGAGCTCTTGCTCCGAAGCAAGATACCAAAGCTCCTGATGCACTTACCTACATTACCCACATCCATCACCTGTCAAGCATCTCTTTCCAGCTGGCACAACCATACCGCGTGAATGCCCGATATCGAAAAAGCTATATACTGTAGGCTTGCAAATACATAACTAACATATGCTGTACAACACTTCACAGACATTCTAGCTGTAAAATAAAATACTAAATTCCAGCCTTTCTCAATCCACCAATGGACGAACGCTTTCCTATTCCATGTGGGTCATGGGTGGTTGTTTTTTTTTCCATACTTCACCAGACTCATCAATGCAGGTTGGTGAAGTGAGGGCTGGGTCGGACTGGTTTTGACATCACTCAGCCTTGATATTAGCCATGGCTGGAGATCGGACTGGAACATTTGCATTCATCAGGCAGCACGCTAACCACTGTACGTATGCTCCAGTCCACTGGCTATTGCTGTGATATGCAAGTCAACGTGAATGCACAGAGGTAGTGGAGCTCCGCGTTCTGCTTCTCTAATTGCCGTGCCTAAATGTCACACGCTCACCTGAGCACTACATCATGCCTTGGCCAGATTGTCTGTGTTAAGGAGAGGTGATATGACATCAATGTTTCAAGTGCTGCTTGCTGGACCACTGGAATTTACATTCAAGCCCGGATATGTGTACCTGTCCTGACTCACAGTTAAATACCACGCCCTTAGTTGTGAGCGGAATTTTCCACGGGACTTGATCGATGTTGGGTAGCAACAAGGTGTGTGCTTGGCAGGAGAGACAGAAGCATGGTTCAACATCCTTCCCAAAGCGTAAACTTGGTGTTATTGCCTAAAGACCTGGAGTTGTTTGTTTATGGAAGCACTCGGGCGTAGACGTGTGGAAATGTCAGATGCTCTTTATCCACTGCAGTATGCTGTGAAAGGGTTGACAATTATCATACATCATAAGAAAATAACAAACGCAAACATCTTCGTGATGAAAAAACGAAATACGTTTAAAAACCAATAAGCAAATATCAATTACTATACAAATTAAGTTAGTCACTTGGCAAGTCATGTGTGGTGGGGTAAATAAGGTTGCTCCCACTTAATGAAAAATAATGATACAATTTATAACACGCGCAAATTTCACCCGTGGTCATGGACGAGGCACGGATAGGAAGGTGCAAAGGAAACCGAACAGAGGTGTAGGGAAGGCAGCCATGCAGCCAGCCGGTGCCAACATTTGTCAGACAGTGTCCTATGTTTAAATGCTGTGCCTTCATCCAGCAGTGGATAAGAGTATATCTAATGATGATTATGAAGAAGACGGTCTTAATAAATGTTACGGAGTCATGACAAAACAGACTTTTCATTAGTAGCTCGTAAAAGTGTCTCCCCCTTTTGTTCCTATGGTCACGTAGGATGCCATTAGGAACTTCGCATAAGCTTTTGCAACACTCCCTGCGTTGCTAGGCAAGGTAGCGGGGCTAAATTTACACAGATACCAACCAAGGAAACACTTTGAACTGGTTCTTCATTACTTATTAAAATACAAGACAAAGACAAAGATCCC
>JAZEWU010000004.1:7015334-7033422 GCA_036362915.1 Geotria australis | reverse complement strand
AAATATCCAGTGAGCTTGCAAGCACTGGATGCGGTATTCCTCTGACGCAACAGTGTTTTGCGAATGTGTATTTTGAGATTCACATTGTGAGTCTGTATTTTGAGACGATCCGTATTTTGAGTGGCTGAGACTAACGCCAGAGTGGCGGCCAAGGGAGGCGCAGAGGACAGATGGGGAGATGCGTTCAGGTCATATACACGAGCTAGAAAGGTTGTTGCGTGGCATGACTGTGCATGGCCAAAAAACACACACGTGCCGCAGGAATCTGTACTGTGGACGACCTAACACCGGTGCCCCTGCTTTTCGTTCTCCCCTTGCTGGAAGCAATTCCGAGTCTAAATGTTTACGTGATCTATGAAATGTTACTAACATTTCATTGTTCACATAAACGTGCTCACCACATGTGTACTGTGTTTACTCTGATGGTTTCCATATTGCGCTAAGCCACATGTTAAATATTCGGTACCTATTGCATGTGAAAAATGCAGCCGATGTTTTTTTGAGGAGACATACTGTACGGCCAATTTCAAATGAACACTGTTGATGTTTATTGAAAATGCAAATTGTTTATTCGTTATCAGTACCCGTATAATCCTCTAGAGGGTAGGGGTGGAACAGGAGCCGATCAAAGCAGACCCAGGGCGCAAGGCAGGGCTATACCCAACATCGGACTGCAGTCTATCGCAGGGCATCGGGGGCAATTTAGTCTGGCCAATTAACCTAGGCAGCATGCCTTTGGACGGTGGGAGGCAACCGGAGTACTCAGCGCAAACCCACGCGGCCATGCAAACTCCACACGGAAAGGCACCCGAGCCAGGAATCGAATTGCTGTGAAGCAGCTGCGGTCCCACCTGTGCCACCGTGGCGTTCTGAAAATACATTATAACCTTAAAAATTGTTGTACAAACCGTCCAATGCCAAAAATCAGACTGTCTGCTGACTGAGGTATGGGTGGATTTGTGAAATGGTCAGATATCTGAACATCGCTAGAAAATTGTAGTTATACCTTGCACGGAGAGGGTACTGGTCAAAATACAGCGAAAATGATTTGAATCGTGAGAAAAATGCTGTACTCCACATAAACACTCCCGCAGGTGTGGATGGGTAATTGGTGAGGGCAGATATGATGGCTGAATATGCCAACTGTACTGCGAACGTAAAATCGTACTTCGTATTTACATACAATACGGATAAAGAATCGCATTGACTAGAATCTGTGCAAAAATATATGCTATTCATATTATGTTTACTCCATGAATAAACATTATTTGACAATGCATAATTTTCCGTGTGTGCGCGGAAACCTCAAATAAACTGGGAAGAAAAATCAATGTAGTGGAGCATAATGACTCGTTCACTTATGAAATGGATGAAGTAGTTAAACGGCATAAAATATTTATGTTTAATAATCAATTAAATGAGGATGTGCAAATCTGCTCCAAGTACACTAACCCCTAGAGAACTGTATTGCAACCATTCAGCTTCACAGAGACCCTCACCGCGTTCCATAAAGCTTGTCATAGCGTTTTTTGTTCTGCAAAGAACCCCTTACACACCCCTTCCAAATAGTTTTTCAGAACCTTCATGGTCAATATACCCTGCTCACGGTTAGCTGCAAAAATAAAAGAAGCCTGCATTCATCTGGATATTTCAAATGTCTCTTGGACACACAAGATAGGTTTTCGTGCGACCTTAGTAGTGCAAATATTAAATAGAAACTGCAATCCATACCCTGTCCCTGTGGACCTCAAGCTTGGGCAAGCTAACAAAAATGCAATCTATTTACTCTGTATACAATTTTGGAGGCCGAAACTGAAACACATTTAATATAATAATATAACTAAATGTATTACATGTTGCAACCTCAACGTCTTTTAACAAAATAAAAGGGTGTCAATATTTTCATCAAAGCAGAATCTTTTATAGGGGTGTAGCCGAGGGTTGGTTGAAGGTTAAAGCCTAGATAATGGTATGGCCTACCAGATAACCATTGCCTGACAGGAGATACGACACAGTGGAAAAATAAATGTTTACATCAGAAATCTGTCTTGTCTAAAAATATAAAGATGTGGGTTTTGATCGTAACAGTGTGCAATGCAGTATCAATCTGACAGCGTATTAACGTGATGCATTGTGACAAACAATAGCGGATTTACCGTCTTACATGAGGAAGAGAGCTATAGGTTTGTCTCGTAAGCAATCTGCTTTTTGACGCGTTCGCTTCGTACATTTGTTTGTATATTACAGTACGCTGATGATATTAACAAGAATGAAACATTGTGAGCTCCTGTAAATGTTTTGTTTCACTTGTAAAAGCAACAGAACCGTTGCGAGCCGTTTATCAGCGAACACATTGTTTTGCTGCAAACCCCCGAACACAACATTCTCGATCACCACGCCACTGCAAGCCCCCAAAGCCAGCCCTGCTGCTCCCTCACCCTCTCCCTCCGACACCAACCCTTTTTCAATTTATATTCCTGTCAATAGTGATTGTGCTTGTTAAAATGGTGTTGTCCTTCAAGAAATTTGCCACATTAGTCCGCAAACTAATTGGCATCTGTTGGTGTCATGCACGAAAGCAGGAGGTGTCTCTTAACCGTGACTCGTGCTTGTAACTTTTTTTTTGCGAGATTATTGGGAATATACCAGAGGGCCTTTGGCAAGAAGCGATCATCAGCAAAGTTAAGAGCTACCGTATGTTGCTGCCCCTCCGGGCTCCGCGCGGGAGGGTTGAAACCTGCAGGGATTAATTCGCTCAATATACAGAAAACACGCTGTCTGCCCTAATAGACTTCTACTAGGGAAACAAATGGATTTTGATGATGGCGAAAGTTTACTGCAAGGCAGAGTTCTGCAAAGCCGGCAAATAATGAGTGAACGGTCTGATCTTCATTGACAAAGAGAAGACGTCAGTCCGCTTTGCTACGTGCGTGTATATACAGGACCCTAAAACGCAGCATCTTTCCAAGGAAAGCAGCCGAATTGCATATTTATATATAGACTGTTATTTGCACAGGTAAACATTTGGCAAACGTAGGCACAGAGGCAGCAGGTAATTGCAAATATGTTTCGCTTTATGCTGGAAAAAATATTCTTTTTGCTGGCATTTATTATTTTTTTGTAGAAAAATAACGGGAAGTACTGCTGTTGCCTATCGCTACAAACATTCCAGTGTGAACGTATTCACCATCAATCGCCAGTGCAGCTCATCGCCAGAAATTAACATTTCTCAACCACGGCTAACATCACCAATCGGTACTGACCAGCATGTTGAAGTACATGTATGGTCAAACAACTACCATGATACACACAGCATGGGAAGGACAAATGGGTGTAAATTCAGATTATTGTTATTTCACTATACCGTCTATATTGGCCATTCTCAACTGGTTGGTCGCGACCCATCAGTGGGCAACGAGCGCCACCTAGTGCTCCGTCGAGACCAAACCCAAGTGAGCCTTGAGGTGCAATAGTTTGAGAACCCTTGGGCTATATAACAATATGGCAGTATTTATAATTGCATTACTATACTGGGCATTCTGGCCTCACAACCTACCTGCAAGCTCTTCACAGCCATCACAATAGCAATCGCAAACTTCTAAGCTGAAGGTATTTTCTCATTTCAGTCCGATGTGTAACCTCTCACGAGAAACTAATTTCTAGCATCATTACCTACAGCCCCCCAAGTGGAAACTGATTTTAGAACAGCAGACACTTTGTTCCAAACCAAGAAGCACTTTTACAGCAGCATCTGCCCTTATCGCTGTGTTAGCTGAATGCACAAGTGCGTGTACACGTGCAGCGCTTCGTGACCCTCGGGTGAAAGGCGCTATATAAAATGCTATTATTATTCGCGGGGGATAGTGGACAGGCACCGCGAAATACGCCGTTACTGGCAGCACCTGTCCAATATACACAATACACCCCGCAAATGAACATAAATATGCCCAATAATTTTCTAAGAGCAAGCGAACGCCTGGGAATCCGCCAGGAAGAGCTGGAATCTGTTGCTGAGGAAAGGGATGTCTGGTCCACTCTCCTTGGACTGCTGCCACCGCGACCCTCACCAGGACAAGCGGTTTAGAAAATGGATGGATGGCTTAATCCTGTGCCGGGTCGCGGTGAGCCGGAGCCTATCCCGGCAGACACAGGGCGCAAGGAAGGGCTATACCAAGGATGGGCACCGGGGGCAATTTAGTCCGCAGGCCAATTAACCTATGTAACAGTGTGTCTTTGGACTGTGCGAGGAAACCGGAGTGCCCGGCAAAAACCCATGCGGACACGCGGAGAACATGCAATAATAATACTTGAAAGGAAATTATATGAATCAACAAAACATGACATAAAATAAGTATAATCATAACAATCAGCATACACGTACCTTAAAGAGAGGGTAATGGGTGGGAGGGGGAGTGGGTGGATGAGAGGGGGATGGAATCTCGGAGGGGACAGGCGTGAGTGAATCTATATGTGCGTATACTGCAGCAGCCGCCTCGCCCAGTTTGTATTCAGGCTCACCCAGTTTGTGTCTCCCAGTTCGACAAGCTTCAGGAACGATTCTTAGCCTGGGCTGGCCAGATCCCGCAAGTATGTGAAACTGCGGATACAGAAACCGCAAATAAGGAAGACTAAGTGTATGCATACAGGTTTCTGTGCACAACAAAACAGATCTGCGTGCCGCAGACCTTTCTTAACATGTGTCTGAGGCTATGCCGAAACGTTTTGTCATACACACACTCAAGAGCCAATGAAACTAGTTTGAGTTTTAAAAGTAAAAAATCTAAGCACAGACCACTCGCATTTCATTATGTGGGTGGCTGCGTTTTTTTCTTTGCTGTTGCGTGTGTCTATGTGTGTTTTAATGTTAGCACAGTGAAAAACAAATGCGCTGTTCATTCTTTTACCTACAATGTTTTGTTCTAAAAAATAATCTTCCAAATAAATTTACAATCCAGTATACTACTGTACAGTGTCGTGATTGAGGAATGTTGTCCTCTATGCTGAGTGAATTTGGTTTTCAAAAGCTTTTTAAAGCTATTTAAAATGTATTGAATGGAGCTTTAAATTATTTTTGTGTGTGAAAAATACTCCATTGAAAATGTTTAGTTATTCGTCAAATCATGTTTTTTTTCTCATAATATTCATATGAAAAGGTGCAATATATTTGCATCCTGAAATAATAAAGGAAAACTGCTGAAATATGGCAGCGCCACACACGTGGGACTTAAACAATGTGCTCTTGACTGCATAATTGCAATTTTACATTTATAGACCAAAATGCAGGTTTCCTTGTAAATCAAATTTTAAAAATCACGGCTACTGCATTGCATAACTATGCACACTTTTTACATTAAAGCGTCAAGTGAAAAATTATTGTTCTTTCAATTAGCGGAACACAAATGGAGGGTGAAACTGGTTTACATGTTGTAGTTACAACAGCATCAATGCTTTTAATTACAGGGCTTAAGCACGAGAGAGTTATTCACTGCCTCATTTCTTTTTTATACAATAGTATTTTACATTTTGACACACATTCTAACGCTCGCTGTAAAGTGTATGGTCCAACTATCATTAACACTGACACAAGGTCACATTAATGACGTACCACCTGCAGTCAATGAAGCGCAAATGCTCTTAAATTAACATCCTAATAATCAACCCATTACCATAGTCTAGAATTATAATAATTGCAATTTATAACGCGGTCATTTTAGCTCAATGTCGAAGGTATTTATTCGGAGAGAACAACTCAGAGGCGCGAGGACACTGCAGAGAGGCGGGGTGGGGGAAGGTAACCACATAATTAGCTGGCGCCAACACATGCCAGAAAATGCGTCCTATATAATAATAATAATTTTACATTTATAACGCGCATATATTCATTCATTGTCGAAGGTACTCATTCAACGAGAGAACGACTCAGAGGCGCGAGGAAAGCGCAGAGAGGCGGAGGAGGCAACCAGGCGGTGTTGCCGGCGCCATATTGCCACACACTGCTTCCTATATATTATGATGTTATAGGCCAAATAATTAACGAGTGTTTTTTTAAGTTGTGGGAGGAAACCGGAGAACCCGGAGGAAACCCACGCCGAACAGGGGGAGAACACACAAACGCCACACAGAAAGGCGCCCGAGCCTAGATTCGAACCCGGGGACTTCTTGCTGTGAGGCCCAGATGTTACCACTGCCATTTAATTGATGAGTGTTTTTTAAGTTGTGGCGGAAAACCAGAGAACCTGCAGAAAATCCATGCCGGAGAGGGGGAAAACACACTGTATGCAACTCGGCACATCGGGACATAGCGTTTGTGAGTGCAGACATTTCTTTCGTTTCTCTGACAAAAGAAATGGCTGCAGTTAGCAGGTATTTAACATGTGGAGATTTTGATATATAGGCCACCTGCCCCAACTATAAAAGTTAACACAATTTATCCCAATTACTTGTTGAAAAACCTTTTTTGTTCCCAAAGGGAGAGTCTGTTGGACTTCCTGTATGCAGACAGCTGTGTAAAGGGCTCCATGGGTGGGACGTTTTTGCTTTACAAAATGAGGGTAATTATGATATCCTTACCAATATTTAGCCTGTGCAACTGACTTCCAGGAATAATATTTATATTTCCGTTTTCAACTCTGACTTCCAAATCTGTTGGCTTAATACCACGCACACTTGTTGCCAATTACAATACGTTGTTGTATATATTTTTGTTTCGTTTGTAATTCTTGAATTCTGCGTTATGTTCATCAATTGCTTGAAGGTTTGCTGCCGTTCATTAGCAAGAAATTGATCTACCATGACCAGTGAGTGGTTTAGTCAATAAGAAGACTTCCGGGCGAAGGGAAAGACCAAAGATGTTGATACGTGTCAATAAATGATTCAGGCCTGGGGTCCTGACTTAAATTGGTTACAGAAGGATCGGATATAACCGTGCCTAGAATACTGTTATGAATGTTAGCAACATTTAAAAGCATTAAATATTAAGCAAGATAACCACTCTCTGGAATACACCCACCCCCCACTTAAGTTAAAATAAGAGTTTAGAGCTGAAAAGGATTTCACCCTAAATGTTGAATACAATTACCTATAAACAAAATAGTAAATCTCAATGTTTCAAACGTTAACATTTATGATGATTACGAAAATTAATTGACGGGGACTTTTTTGCATTTCAAAATGCTTCTCACATGCTCCATCATCCCATGGGGTAGGCACTTAATGTGATTATGGAAAAATCTGACACACCCATTATATTTTATTGACCTTCAACGTAACACTCTGTAGGTAATCCCAATACTGCATACGGTGGTTTCTGCTCAATTTAAAATAATTTCGAAATGTGATAAAATTACTTACAACAGAACTCCACTTACCAATTTTGATATGGGAGACCCGAATTTTGCTCCACTTAAATGCCGGGGGGAAAACATCACGGATAACCTCGAGGAGGATGAATTAGCCGTTCAGTCTAGACTCATGGCACGAGTTGCGGATGAGTAGGAAGATTAGAGCCGCGGTTGATGAGAGTTCTTGCCGACCTTAATGCGGATAAAAGATCTCACGGATGAGCCCATTCCACCAACAGTGCCGTGCTGATTGACTAACCGTGGTGGACTCATCCTTTTCGGTGGACACAGACATGGGGATTTTAAATAAATATCTCAATGATTGAATTGTAAACGTCTGTATTGTATGCTAACCACTGCACCACTCTTGTATACTGCACTCGTGCTGCCAGCAGTCAGGGATTGTAACAAGTGGCTTGTGTTTTCTCTAACAACTGGACTGTGATAGTCCCTTCAAAGGTTGGACACAGAATAAACAATAATAGAAGGATAGCAGAATAGACCCTGTGTGTGGCGTTGACTTCTTGTCAGTGGAGATGAGATCAATGGCTTTTGTCGGCTCAGACCTTTCATCTTGTAATATTCATCCTGATCATGTTTTTATAGATGCCATACAGAGATGCAGAATGAACAGTTGTCATATTCTTGTGAAGTACCAGAACATGCGTTTATTGATGACTTCCATGCTTGCACACACACAATGAACGTCTGCGACGATTAATTTAGGGCACAATGGAAATCTCATTATAATAACGAGTTCCTTCCTTTCCCTTCCATCAGCCCGAAAGTGGGCCCGGATGAACTCTCTCCATCTTTGTCTCTACTGCTTTAGGCACGATGCACTCCTTTGTTCAATGTCTAAAACGGATACAACAACGTGTTAATCAATGATTGTTTTCATTGTTCCCTATTTGTGCACCACTACAACTTTCCAGTCTAAGAAAATAAATGCTACTTTGAAACACAGCCAACCGTTTCTGCGATTTCTTTTTTATTTCTTGGAGAAAGTTGGCCGGTCTTTGGAATTTCTTCCAGTATAAACAAAATTCCAGTGGGAATTTCCAAACGAAAACATTCCCATGAACCGCTCCATAATGGCTTGCTATGTGGAAAAAAACATTACAAAATTAGCGGTAAAGAGATATTCTTTCTCATCACGACAACAGATCAAATCAATTGTAATTTACGTGTAGACGACCTAGCAAGTTCTCTGTATACTGAGAAGAGAAGGCTCACGATAATGAGTTACACGGATGGAATTTCTGCCAGCTGGCCTCTGGCTGCCCTGAAGCCTGACCCTGTCCCCTCTTCACTTTCCTGTTTGAACGCCCAGGGAGAGAGAGAGAGCAAGCAGCACAGAGGGTCGGAAACACCATTATGAAACATAAAGCCCCCTAATCTGCGTATAGCTTCAGAAAAGAGCAGAGATTATAGGTATAGAGTTTTTGCAGATTTTACAACAAATCATCAACTATCTAAGAATCCAATATTTTGGTTTTATAACCAGCCAGTAAATTATATTGTGTGCCTTGGCAGTGAAATAGAAATTTAAATATAATTGTAATTAATGATGGTTTTGTAGACTAATAAAATGTAGTCTGCGACATAATAATTTGAGAATTTTTTTTAGCCAAGATCAATTCATGAATCTTACTTTAATTATGGCACAGTACATTCCAGTAAATAACAAAGATATATATTTTACCATTAGCATGCAAGATGTAAACAAATACATTATAAGGCAATCATCTTATTCAATGAGATGCAGATAGTTGTTTTTGTTATTTAGCTAAGCCATGTCGTATTAGAATAGCAATGTTAGTTTAGCACTAAGATCTGAAGGAAACTAGGTCATCTTTTTCACATTTGCGCCACCATGGCAAATTCTTTTTAATCACAAAGAGAGGCCTTTGATATGTGAGAAGGACGACCATTCTACACTCTCTCTGTCTGCCATGCTCGCCGGAGCCAACCTTGAAAGCCACTTCGACAACAGGTATCTCTTCCGATGCTGGCACACGTAGAATATTCAGATTTCGTTTAATACCATTATGTCCGACACATCGCTGAAATGAACTTATGTCTTTCATAAATGTATTATCAGTACCCGCATAATCATCTAGAACAGTGGTTCTTAACCTGGGCTGCGAGACATTCCAGATTGTTGGATTTATTGTATTATATATGTATTTATTAATATGGGGTGCGAGAATATATTTTGAGAACCAAAGGCGTGCAGCCTGCGGTAAAGGTTAAGAACAACTCCTCTAGAGGGTTGCGGTGGAGCCGGAGCCTATCACAGCAGACACAGGGCACAAGGCAGGGCTATAGCAAGGATCGGACACCAGTCCATCGCCGGGCACCGGGGGCAATTTAGTAAGGCACATTGACCTAGGCAGCAATGTCCTTGGATTGTGGTAGGGAACCAGTGTACCCGGCGAAAACCCACACGGACACAGGGAGAAAATCTTCTTCTTTGCGATTCTTCGAAGCACGATGGTCAGCCTCTGGACATCGTTGTCTTTCAGCTCGGAGAAAATGCAAGCCCCACACAGGAAGGCACCCGAATCACCAGCGCTACTCACTGCGCTGCTATGCCAGACCCGAACTGAATTCCTCAAGAACTGAATTCAAACTGAAGTTCCCTGAAGAAGCTTCCAGCACAAGCAGTGAAACCTCGGACATCATGCCAAACAACCCAAAGGCGAGTGCAGTAAGTATGTAAACACAGAGTTCGATGTCAGGAGTGAATAGGGTAAGGCTTCCCTCCCTCCTCACCTTAAACCCATTACAGCATAAAATATTGAAATTTACATATGTAAGCCCACACGCTCTCATTTATAATGTGTAACATGAATCGACATTTTATTAATAAAATTAATTGAGAATTTTTAGCAATACATTAATTTATTTTATATATTGTCTGGATTAATAGGTAATTAAACGAGGCAATCAACTATTACTGAAAATGATTAACGTGATTATAACATGTACGTCGGTTTCTAAAGTAGTGTATGTAAAGCAGGAATATTATAATGTAAAAGAAAACAATAACGGCTGTGTTACCTCTTTGTTTAAAGAAATCTGTTCAGCATTTCAAGGGCAGTATCCAGCCTTTATATGTTCACAATTTGTTCATGTGAACACCCAGTTTTAGAGTGGGATTTCTATAATTGCCATCTTCAAGGTCACATGGCTACAAGGATCCAATCACGGAGAGATCCATACTCAAAACCTGGATTCGCACCCCCCATGTGAACACCCCAAATATCGTGAGAGTTTCAATTTTTTGAAGGTCAACGTTTCTAAATTTGACTTTTCCTTTCATCCAAATAAATTAAAGAAAGATAATACAACGTCGCATATCCAACTTACCGGGGCCTGAGCTATAGGCTGATATGTGTGAAAGGCCAGATAGGTGAACATTTGTAGAAAATGACTGTTATACTTCGCACAAAAAGGTTATTGAACGAAAAAGAGCAAATTGCGTATCTGCATTTTATAAGTTAGCGATTGTATGTAAGACGAAGAACACATTACTGTTTGCTAACAGGCCAGATTTGTGAACATGGAAAAACATGCAGTGCTGGTGGTAGTGCCTGTGCAGAGATAATTTCGTACAATTGCTTGACCTTCATGTTTGTTTTGATTACTATCTTATTGGAGCTTACAATACAAATCTTCAGCTACACTGCATTATCTATGTTGCCTACCGCAACGATTTGTGAGCTGAAGTTTTCTCTTCTTATTCAAGTGCGTATAAAGGAGAAAGCGCCTACAAGAGGACGACCACCATAGCGATGGAGCAATTAGATCAATTCATGTACAGGAGTGAGATGGACGGCACCAGCACTGAACCGTGAGGGATTGCAACAGCGTGAAGAGGCCTTCATCCAGCAGTGGATAAAGTGGCTGCCAATGTTAACAAATTCATTTCTGAAGGAAACGTCACGGTTAACTATGTTTTACTATGAAACATGTACAGTTTTGTTTTTTTACATGACGCAAGAGGCTACTTACTTGACGTTATTCACTTACCGTCGATACTATCATTACCAGTCTCACCTACGCACGGTGCACTTTTAGCGTCAATTCATCTTCTCGGTTTTGGTCTCGGATGTTTTTATTTTGACAACACCGCTTAGAACGCTACAGATTGGCCAATTCGAACCCATGCGATGCGTCTCAAGCTCACTGGTCACACGACTTCGCGAGAAAAAAAACCCCATGTCCCCTCAATAAAACAAAGCCACGGTTTGTATGCTGGAGCTGACTCACATGGCTTTGGGGCAGAAATGACCCCACCCAGCCAGGCCCGGTGAGGTCACCCATGAAGGAAACGCTTGGGAAGAAAGATGCCGTTTGTCCACAGCAAAGTCGGTCAGTGAGGGCGGACTTGTCACCTCGGCACCGGGCAGACAAACAGCAGGCAGTCTAGCGACAACTCCTTAGAGAATGCGTTGAGAGTGGCGAGGAAGGGAATTGTGAGCTCTTCCTGAAATTTATCACCACTACAAGTTAAAGGAGAGTTGGGGGAAAGTTAAAAAAAAAAATGCTTAAGAAATGCATGTGTTATGTCTCATGCATCCCTCGGTGTGAAATGTAAAGTCCGTAACATTCCATGTTGAACAGTAAAGGATGTTAGCGTCAATGGGCGTCGGTCTCGATATATTTCCCAAACTGTGAAGCGGATGGGAACTCTCTCTCTCTCTCAGCCTGCGTTGATGAAAGAAGTATGATTCAGCACAATGTTCGTTCTGCATTGGATACAATTCAAGGATTGTTTTAAACATGGTCAATAAGAGGAGACAAACCGTGTGATGGATTATTGCCCTTCAAGAAGAAACAAATAATAATATTTAGACACGCATCTTCTCACATAAAAATCTGAGTTCACGTCAAAGAAACAGGTCCAGTGTGCGGAAGACCTGGACAGCGATGAGACAGTTCTCGCCAAAGGCAGCAGGGTTACTTAAGCAACTGGCTTGCAGGTTACATACATTGTCTTACCTTGGCTAACACGTGCATGGTATGCTGAGAGATTTGTAAAAAAAAAACAACAATCACGCAGACAGTTACTAATGAAACAAAGAAAAAACGTTGCATTTTCATAGGTAAATATACACCGGCAATGTATGCTTTCTTGTTACGTTGTCGACAGAGCAGTCAATATATTGAACGGTGGGTCGGCAGCCTTTTGGAAAAGCCAACATTAAAATGGCAGTCATCAATTCAACTTGATGGAAACTTGACTGGTAAATGTAGCTAGTATTTGAAAAAAAAAAATGGTATAGTTTGTTATCCAAACTTCAACGGCTCAGCTTACGAGAACATATATGTCACAGCAGTCAGACTTGGCAATCTTGGAGCGTGCTTTATTTAAAAGCTATAAGATGAAAAGTTCTTAAGTATGCAAGATTTTTTCACGTCCCAGTAAAGAATTTTGCATGCTGGGCAGGCTGCTTTTAGTGCGAAACGCACACACATTCCTGTATAAAATAAAATCTGGATCAAGCGAGCATCTGTGAACCTCACGAAGGGTATTTCGGGACAATTTTTTTACTTTTAAAACATATAGAAAAAAGTGATATGTATTATGCAATGAGATTGGACAGAGAATGTAGACGCTACACTGCATTGATTCAGGTCACCTACTCAGCCCCATATATAAATGAGACGTATAACCCTAGCAAATGTTAGAATGCTGATATCACTGGATGGAAAGTTGCCCTGGTGATTATTTTTCAACGACAGTAGAGACAACTATTTATTAGATATTGGCTTTACGCATCTTCAGTTCAATTTGTGATACATCTTTTTTTGCTTTCCTTGTCTAATGTTTAAGGATCAGGTTTTTTAATCGCAATTTTGAATTTTGCATAAATGGTTTTGTGACATAAATAAGAATGCCTGTCTACTTCTTGCTTATTGTATCATCTTATATCACATCAACATTGTGTCTCATTCTGTATTGCTTTTCAAGTTAGAAATGGCACTATGAGCGTACTGTATATGAATTTGTAATATCATGATTATTGTTCTCACTAGTTTATGAATAAAACGGTGGAGTGGTGGCACAGTGGTTAGAACACTGCAAGATAAACCTGATGACCTGAGTGAGTTTCCTGGCCACATTTAATGTCAGTGGAAAGCGATAAATTACCAGTGATAGTCACTCCCTTCGCCAATCCGAATTGATCAACATGGTGAAGTATGGTCAAACAGCCTTAACGACCTACATCGTGTGGGGATGCTTTCATCTGGGGGTGGATGAAATTAACTGACTTAAAAGAATTATCATGTGTTTTGAATGACGTATTGTTTTAATAATACATACAGTGCATCATCACTGGGAAAGAAATGTTCCCATATCTTAGGACATTTAGTCATATGACTACTAAAAGTTCTTTAAACATTACAATCTTAAGCAAAGTAAACATTTTCCCAGATGTATCACGATAGCCAAAGCTCCCTCTCTCTTGAGCTGTCCCGTGCTGAGGGTAGCACGGTAATAAACTTGTATTATAGTGGGTCAAGGGTACAGCGGTAATTTACTACAGATGTGCTGTCTCGATGACTTTAGTCTCTCAACCAGAATTGAAGTTTTAAAAAATCCAGCATATTTTTTGGACGCAGTTCTCTTTGAAATACTATGAAAAAACAGCATATCGATGTTTTTTGTTTTGTTTGCAATTCATTACAGTTGGTTATCTTAACACTTTTCGGTTTTTATCATCCCAAAACAGATGCGTATTCTTTTCCACAGGCTGGAGTCCTTGGCTTTTCCTGACAACGTGTTTGTTTATGAAGAGCTCTGTGCTCGTTCTGCCACTTTTATTTGAAAAACATTGTCTGTTTAATGCAACTCTACCAGCTGCTATTACTATTTTTCTAGACATGTACACCCACGTAGCGTTCCGTTAGTAAGTAAATGCATCTGTAATACAAACAAGCGATACGTTTTATATTTGCTTTGATAAGATTCTGTTATGAGAACGCTCTGCAAATCACATAAAAATGCACCATTTTGCCTCCGTCTGGCAATATTTGCATGCCATGCATTTGTCAAATGTTGAATGTAGCACTCTACTGTAACGTAATGTGAAGTCTACTCTTCGTGAGCGCTAAAGCAAATGAAAGGCATAAGGCAATGTCTACAGAGGGAAATAAGTAAGTTCCTCACAAGTCATGCAACACGCTGCAACATCACATGAATGTCAGAAGTTTTTACATTCGCATGCCATTTTAGAGCTGTTTGTTTTTGAACTCCGCAAAGTTCGCGTCAAAATCAGGAAAGGAAAAACGAATTTTCCTGGCAAACGGCAATTACTTTTGCGCTAAGTGTGCATTTTACTGTCACACTTGATGATGTCTGAAGTGTGGCAGGGGAGGTCATGTGATGTGAAAGTCTGCAGCTATTTCAAACGGACGGAGGATTTGTGCCACACAACAACAGGACCACTTGAGGCTTTAACTGGGAGTCGTGGCAGCAGCATCCACGGCGCGCAGCCATTGCGCATGGCTAAACGGCCGTTAAGGGCCCGGGTTTGTCCCCTTAGGCCCCGATTCATAACGCCACTAATTGGTTGCATGTGTAAATTCCAACGGCTACAGCAGTGCCCCTAGAATTGCTCAATTATTTCATCACGTCTAATGGGATGTGATGTGAAGATATTTGATCGGGCGAATTTAAGGGGAGAGATGGAAAGAAAGGAGGTCATAAATGGTAAAGTACAAAATAAATAAGGCGAAGCGATAACAACAAGGGGTGACAGAGCAAAGAAGGTGAGATGGCAAGAAAGACGCTTGCTGATTAAGAAATACGAAGCAAGAAAAATAATAAATAACAGATGGCTTGCGTACAGCATTAAGCATATGTTGTGTGCGAATGGAAATGCAACACGTAAAAATAGCACCGTACATGGAGACATCACTTTTATACACTGAGCTCGGCTCTGCGTCTTAGTATTTGTGTCTCGTCCCTAGCCAGGCATGACATTTGTGCGCGTTCTACATTGTACTATTATCACTAAACATGCAAATTGGCAGAACATCCTCTTCAGAATTTTGGTTTAAAGATCATAAAAGCTATCTGTTTGTGGCAAGTAAACATGTGATGTCCTATGGATAAACTGGCCGCCTGCCACTGGCTCAATCACCAGTGGAGAAGCGTGTCACCACATGCTTATTTGAACAAGGGGGCCCTTTGATTTCAGCGCACAGTATAAATCCGATGAAACAGCAAAAGTTGAAGCAAATAATAACTGTAATGAACTTTTCACGACGCACTTTGTTGAGCCGAACATTTTGTCTATAGAAGTTGTATTTCTAAACTTGAGAAACCCGTACACAATAATCTAATCGGCAATTAAATCAATAAGAAGACAGAGGCACGGGTAAATAAATACTAATAATATTTTTACATTTATAACGCGCACATATTCATTCAATGTCGAGGATCTTAACTCGACGAGAGAACGACTCGGGCGCGAGGAAAGCGAAGAGGCGGAGGAGGCAGCCAGGCAGTTTGCCGGCGCCATATTGCCACACACCGAGTCCTATATATTATGATGTTATCGGCCAACTAATTAATGAAAGGAACGCAAGGCTGTTCGATTCCCTCCTTGGGCTCCTTTCTGTGTGGAGTTTGTGTGTTCTCTCCCCCTGTTCTGCGTGGGTTTCCTCCGGGTTCTCCGGTTTTCTTCCACAACTTAAAAAAAACCGCCCGGTCTTAATTTGTGTACATTTTTCAATAACAATATTGAAATCTACATTGACATCTCTCTAAATTGACAGTATTGCTAGGTTACTCAGTCTTTCTTGACTCATTGTAGATCTCTGATACGTTTGTATTTTGTTTTATTGCTACTTTATTTTTTTTCTTTAAAAATGTTGCGCCCCATAAGAATGTTGCGCCCGGGGCAACTGCCCCGGTGGCGCCGCCCACGCTACCCCACTGCTGTGTGGTGAGTTTGATTCTTGCTCTTGCCAGTCACGCATGTTTATTGTGAATTAGCAGTACAATGTGGGGTCAGTCACTGTACCACTCGTGGTTGTAAATGTGCGCCTATGCCCTGCTTTTAATGGCTGTAACTGAACCGCATTAGGTGGCTTGTCCCCCTCCTTACTCTTTTGTGTGCTGTCTTTCATGCCCTCGTGAATTGAGCCATTATGGAGCCGTTTCTTTTGGCCAGAGCCCCCAGTCTGATCCAGGAACGTACTCGGTAGGTGGAGTCTTACCATGACTGAGTCCCCTATGTGCGTGTTTGTTTTCCAGTTCTCTATTTTAAATCGCCATTGGCTACTCCACACGAAATTCATCAGCATCGTAAGGCCCTCTGTCTGCAGTTTCTTTCCAACAAGACACAGCAAAACAAATCTGTTTTTCAGTTTAACGACATCCTGCTTGTAAAGCTGTTTAAAATAACTACAAATCAATGCTGGCATGCAACATGCCATGAATGTTACACTGTACAGCCGTTATTTTCCTCTCCACAGCCTCAATATGAAGATGACCTTGCCGCATTTCTTTTCAGATCGTCTTTGTGGAGAAAGCCTCGCTCGCAAAGCTGGTAAACCGTCCTTTGAAAAGAAAAATGCTAAATTATATCTTATCCTTTAATCATTGCTAAAGTCCGTAATTATTCTTTTCGCAGCTACACGCCTGGGCACAAATTGTTCGAATTTTATACGAAAAAAAATAAACTGAGGCAATTTTGAAGGGACACCAACGGCTGTGCAGAGGCCAAAACGTAAATGCAGAGTTTATGGACCTCATCATCTCATCTCATTGTCAGAAGCCGCTTAATCCTATACAGGGTAGCGGTGAGCCCGAGCCTATCCAGGCAGACACAGGGCGCAAAGCAGGGCTATACACAGGATCGGACGCCAGTCCATCACAGGGCACTGAGGGCAATTTAGTCTGCAAGCCAATTAACTTATGCAGCAGCATGTTTTTGGACTTTGGGAGGAAACCGGAGTGCCCGGCGAAAACCCACGCGGACACGGGGAGAACATGCAAACGCCACACAGAAGTGCACCCGAGCCGAGATTTAAAGTGGCGCTCTCAAAATGTATGGAAATGGATGGAATACAGTTAACTTGATGCTTGGCGACCAGACAACTGAAGTTGCTAAGGCAGTCCGGAGTCTAGGGGTGACTCTTGATTCCTCACTCACTTTCGAGACACACATCAACAAGGTTACGAACGTAATAATAATAATAGCATTTTATATAGCGCCTTTCACCCGAGGGTCACAAAGCGCCGCACAAGGGCCGCGGAGAGAACGGCATGCCAACAACGACAGAAAAAAACAACTAATAAAAACAATAAACAAAAAATAAATGATTAAGGATGCTTCGAATGCGCTGAAAGGTCGTGAAACTGTCAATCTTAAGAGCGGCAAAAATCTGCCAGCGTCCCCTAAGATGGCCGTCACTTCCTTAAAGACAAACACGGCGGGGGACAGGGAGGGAGGGTGAGGGACAGGGGGAGACATAGGGACACGAAATATAGCCAGACTCCGCAACATCCTGACACCTGCTGATGCTGAGAAGCGAATACACATCTTCATCTCCACACGCATATATTATTGCAATGCACTGCTTCCTGGCATCCCTGCCTACCTGATCAATCATCTCCAACGTGTGCAGAATGCGGCTGGCAGAGTCCTCACTAGCACACCCATCCGTGATCACATATCCCCAGTACTGATGTCTCTCCACTGGTTACCCGTTAAATACAGGAT
>JAZEWU010000004.1:6986741-7010445 GCA_036362915.1 Geotria australis | reverse complement strand
TAGCCCCATCTGACCAAAGCATCTTTTGATCGTCCCGTTCTAGTTCTCAGGCGGTTGAGTGTCTTCCACTGAATCCACTGAAAACAATAATAATAAAAATATTAAATATGTCCTACTCAGTTTTTATTTAAGTTGTAAAGAACCCTGGAGCTATGTCGTCGTTCTTTTTAATTTGTCCAGCAGGCAGAGGTAAATAAGTTACAACATCTCAGGGCACCAGGTGGAATTTAGTCAGGACAGTTAACCTAGGCAGTATGTCTTTGGACTGTGGGAGGAAACCGGAGTACCTGGAAAAATCCCGCGTGGATATGGGGAGAACATTCAAATTCCACACAGAAGGCACCCGAGCCGGGAATCAACGCCGAGTCCTTCGTGCTGTGTGGCGGCAGTGCTACTCACTGCGTCACCATGCCCACTAAATGGGCACTTTGTAAAACGTGTTTGGGAGTACAGTAATTCACTTATGTCGTATGCCAGGGTGATTAGCAACGTTATAGTAATTGGCTGCACTGTGGTTCATGACATCATCATTTCCATAGTTAATCTAATTGTAGATTTTTTTTTTCGTGTAACTGACAGTGTGTGTTCCAGATTATAAAGTTTGAATGAGTAGACATATTAAGGTGATATATAGTCGAATACTTTTGAAGCAATCCTTATCCGTATTATTCATATCCGAAATAAATACCAGCACAAAAACAAGCTGACAAAAAATGTGAAGTGCAATTATGAAGTTAAGGGTAACAAGTATTGTGATAATCTTTTAGTTAAATTTCATATCATACGGTGAACACAATATTGCAGCAATCCTACCTTAAAATTCTGGACATGTTCTAAAAGTGCGAGTTGCTTGCCGTTCTACTGATAACAGAGCAGTACTGATCTCTGTGGGCTGTACTGAGGCATTGGTGGAATTTATACTTTTGCTACGTGCAGGCCAAGCTATCCCCAAAACAACTTCTCACAAAGCGGCACTCGTTTTAGAAACCCTGCAGAGATGATTTGCAGAGTTAAACCCGCTACCAGGATTGAATATGCACACTTGATTGCGAGCCAAGTGCGTTAACCAAAACGCCATCCAAAGCAGCAATGTTCTAACTGTGCGGCATTCGTAGCTCAGATACTAATGCAGATGGATAATCAAATAAAATAAACATTTTGAAAATAAGACGTCGAAAATATCCATGGTTTCATACAATGGAATGGCCAGTCACTCAATTTTCAAGTCACCTTTTTCAACAATGCATGAAGGACACATTAATGCAGTTTATGTTGTTAATGTGTATCTGGGTGTTTTGCTTAAATATGTTTTGTATTAAAATACTGAGTATGATGTTGAATTAGAAAAAACTGGGACGTTCACAAAATATATATTTAAACCCTTTCTGTCGTACTGCTTTCTCAATCATGGCAATTGTTTACTAATGTGTGGTTCTATGAATATTTGATGGGGCCTTAATTGAGGAAAATATGCATTATTTGCAGCACTGATGCCAATTATCCTTATGTTCATCCGTTATCATGTCTAATTTTTATTAATAATGTCACGTAATTGAGAAGTACCCCATGGCAAGAACAACAACACTCAATTTAATGTACACGTCTAAATATGGTAATGCCATCTTGTTAAAACGTTTGTTTGTTTGTTTACCATTTGCAAGGTTGCAGGTCTCTTTTTCAGTCCTTGGGATACACACTCCACTTGTATGTCCTCTACCAGTAAACAGATTCGAATATTTTCCACGTATTTAATACAGGCATCCAGAGCAACCGATGGGAAGACCTCAGTCCATATTGCAGGATGCTGGAAGAGCAGACTTTGGATGAAGTCAACTTGTCCTGGGGGTGCGAGATGCCCTTGCTGGGGATGCGAGACACGCCAGATGTTTGCGTTTATTGTATTATGTATGTATTGTATTATATATGTATTTATTAATAATGGGTGCGAGAACATATTTTGAGAACCAAAGGGGTGCAGGCTGCAGTAAAGGTTCAGAACCACTGCTCGAGACGGTGATGAGGTATAGTGGCATAAACCCACTGGCAGTGCGAACCTTGATATTGGTTGATATTTACCATGATATTAACTGATGGGTTATTATGCCATCGTGTCAAGCTCGGATATCCAGATGGCCCACAACCAAGACCCGTTCATTCGTCATTTTGTTCATCTGGTGTAATCACTTTCATTCGAAAATGGAGATTTAGCTATGACAAATTTTACCTAGACTGCTCCTGGACAGCGCTGAATGGATGACGACCAACCCCAGCAAGTGATTAAACTTGCTGCTGCTATGATGATGCATTGTAAGCAGCAGAGAGACATTGTCGATTGTTGTACAAGTACTGTACTATAGTGTCCCTGCATGTCTACTTGCAACCTTTAGCATTCTGGCCATCATGGTGAAGTATGGTTAAACAACCCACAAGATTATGTTTGGCATGAAGAAGGCCCTCATTCAAAGGCATGTATATGTACAGAATAACGAATAAAGGCGAGTGTTTATTAGGCTTGCACCGTGTGTTGTTTGACATGACATCTGGCGTTTCGCACCGCTGAAAATCTCAGTGTGTGCTGCGAAATGTCGGGCATCGTGAGTCACACAAGGACAGCAAGAAGCGAGAGCTAAACAAATAGCAATCCCATTGAGGAACTCACAAGCAGCAGTGTGAGGTTTACGGCGACCTGCGCCGCCTAGGTCAGATCTGTGCTGACCACTAGATGGCGATATACGCCATCTAGTAGGCCGGTTGAGACGTGCGACAAAGGTTGTCAACCAATGAGAGGCCAAGAATGTATCGGTGACCTGACGCCTGCCTAGCCCTATTATATTTCGACGGTGGACCCACGCATTGTTGCGGCCACCTGCCGACTGAGAGGGTACCAGTGATCTGCCACCACCAAGTTAATGAATGTTGCCTCCACATGCAGTGAGAGTTTCAATCCCATCAAAACTCTATAGAGCCCTGTCACTTTTGTCATGTCAGTGTGACTTGGATGTCTTTGGCGATTTAATTGGGTCATGTTGATCACTGAGGGAATCGAAAAATATCCCAGCACATGACCCAAAACGTTGGACATCAGGCCAAACAATGCACGTAACCAGCTTCAAGACCGGTAATCGATCGATTTAATTGATTCTTCGCTGACGGTTGGAATTTCGAACTTCGATTCTGGATGATGGAATTACATTGGCTAATTGAGGGAACGTAATCCCCACGTGTGCTTGGAAACTGTCAAACTACAAAGCATTTGTAAATCATTCCACACATTTCCTCCACTATCCATGTGCATGCCCTAGGCATTCAGCTAACTCGCACAAAGTCAAGCCCTTGAGTCCTGTTTCTTACAGTCACTTAAGCGATATGCAGACATTTTGTGGGGCCATGAGAGCAAATCTGGCACCAAATCCAAATGGGATTGCCTTTCCAACTGCTTGAACTGTGTCTGTGGCTGCTTTTACAGTGCACCATTATTTGCACAATAACTCTGTGAAGTAACATAGCTTGCCTTCTCTCCCCCCCTTGTCTCCCCACCAGACTGTGAAGACCACACTCGTTGCTTGCTCTGCAGATGGTCACCCGTCTGCGCCATGACATTTGATTAAATCACCTCCAATTCATGATACAATTCCTTCCATATGTTGCCGAGAGGAATCTGTCTCACAAGAAATGCTTTGAGGGGAAGTCAAGTTTCTTTTGGGGAAATTACTCGAATCCCAGATGCTTGAGCGTGCCTGACAAGCAAAAACCAGACACCATTTGTATCGTCTAGGCAACCCGTGTCTGTGCTATGTATTATCAAGAGCCCAGCTCAGAGCCGCAGTACAGGGAATTACAGCAACATATGTTTGACAATCACTGACACTGGTATATATTAGGCAGAGGCAGGCCATCAGGGCCAGCAAGGCCTTCTCTGCTGGCCTAGAGAGTGTCAGAATCAGAAAATTATATTTGTATAATTTCCTATATATTTTCATTAATGCTATATGTATTTTACAAAGTTCGTTCCCATCAGTCTATTAATGTCATTTCATTGCTACGCTCTACCTCAGTTGCACTGCTTCCAGTGCAGCTCATATAAATAAGAGCTTTTATCCAATCAGATTTTCTACCTGTGCCATCTCCAGGAGAAAAATCTACCCTGAGGTCTTCAGAATTTCGAGTGAATCCCCTCTGCTGTTGAAGAAAATGGGGACGATGTTGTTGATTGTCATATTCTTTAACCAATCAGATTGCGAGTTTGCCATGGTGGACGTATTCTTTGACACGCCGGAGCCTTCTAGCTTGCCTAGCCGCCAAAGTCAGACATAACGGAAAAAATCCCGGATGCGGCTTTCTCCAGCTTAACACATAGCCACGGAACTCTCTTCGACCTGCCCCGGCTTAAAACTGGTTGGTGTGAGTTTGTTCTTGTTTCTTTGGTAATTACATTGATTTGGGCTATGTGATGTTTATTTGTGATGCAGAATCCTGTCATACTACGTTATAGTGGTACATCCTTGATGGTTTCAGTCACCATATATTCATGTCTCTGCAATTAGTGTATTGTAACTCTCATAGGTGTTGAGCCACGTGTTAAATCACTTTTTGCCACTCGATAAAGGTTACTGTCACTGTGAACATGGGGTGGTTACGTCGAATGACAATAGCCTATAGCCATAGTGTCATGGTGAGGTTATTCGAAGATGGTTTCATTGTGGGAGGATAGCACTGGAGGCCTAGGTGTAAAGTACACGGCCCATCACTGATATTAGGGTTGGTAAGAAAGCTTTAAGCATTTCCTGTAACCTCAGGGGCTTGATCTTGTGTAATTGTTAATTACCGACAAACCAACCTTTTTTCTTTATTTTCTCGGGGACAGGTTTACTCGGAATTGATTAAAAAGTATTTCTTGTCAATTGTTCTTTCTGTGTGCTTAACTGACATGCAAACCGTAATAATTGTTCTAGATTCGCAAGCACGATATTCAAGACAGTGCACACTTTAATCAGTGGAGTGCGATCTGCAAGCTGATCAAATTTTCACAAAGCATCCGGGTTGGTGGCTTCATTATGTTAAAAAAATCACACTAGGGTAAAAGAGCAATGATTCTTAATGCTATACGGTTTCATATACGATTAACATCTAATGAAAAGCGGCGTAGTCACGAGACGGGTGAATTAATGTATGCCTCTCCCTGTCTAGCAGAAACCAGTTCTGCACTGCAATGTGTTTGGTGTCTGTGTGAACTGTTATAACCCCATTCACTATTATTGTGCGTGTCAACATGAAGCAGACCAGCGTGAGGATCTGCAAGTTTAGCAAGAGTCACACAAGGACAGCATCAAGCGGAGAGAGTTCAAAGAGTGGAAATGCAATTGAGAAACTCACAAGCAGCCATCTGAGCTTTGGAACCAGGCCCATAGGCCAGCATGCAAACGCATGATCACTTGACTGCAATAGCAGGCTGCCGAGCCCGCGACAATGCTGTGGTTTCTTCCTGATTGACAAGGTCCCGGTAATGTGCCACCACCAAATGAAGGGATGTTTCCTTTGCATGCAGTAAGAGTTTCCATCCAATCAAAAACACAGCTCGCCCTGGCACGTGTGTCAAGTGAGGGTGACGTGAATGGCTTTGCTGATTTAGTTGGGTTACGTTGTGCACTCCACGAATGTTAATCAACAAATAAAGGTTTACTGCTATAACTATAGTATGGAAATGTGGTTATCACGCGCGCCTTTTAACATCAACTGTAATTTATTCATCTGGAATATTGCTCTTGCAACTCTTAAATTGCTTTAAAAAACACAATTTAATTCTACATTTTATTTAATTCCCAGTAAAATGTATTCCATGTATCAACATAAGGGAGCAATAGTATATAAGTGTATCCATGTATTTTGATTTTATTACTCCAGTTTTTTTTATTATTCAGAAGTCAACGTGACCCAGTTGAAGAAATCCACATATGCTGAGGTGCAAAGATTTGTGTGGAAGGTGCATGAAGCAAAAGTTGCTGAAATGCACAAATTGTGATGACAGAGAAAGGGTACTCTTTGCCAGTGGAAATGAAGCCAGGTTATTTCATATCCGTATAACACGTTATTACTGTGTCGAGAACAATTCATATTTTGAAAATGTTCCATATGCACTGCTAACAATGCACTCGTGCATTCGTGGCAAAATAGGAATGCTACATTCGTGTGATAATTAAAGTTCGTTTGAAAGGATGTTTCCCTGACTCGAAGGCTTTCATGACCAATGTTATCCACAGTGAAGCTCTGTTTATGAGTTTAGGTCATGTGAAAAAGTGTGTAAGTGTAGTGCACCCGTCGATATGTTGGATTAAACGAGCGAGCACACACAGCACTTACCTTAAAATATGGTACCGACGTTTTGCTTAGACTTCCACTCAGCTTCATCAGGACTTGGAAAAAAAAGGAAGTCTCAGCGAAACGTCGAGCAGCAACACACATAGACACACGCAACAGCAAAAAAACGCAGCCACCGACAACAACAAAAACACAACTTCCACACGCGACACCACGAGACGAGTTTAGGCAAGGCAGGACTAGGCCAGGAGTAGGCCGCGCAAAAGACAAAAAAAAACAAGCAACAAGAGCATAGCAGACAACAAAAACAAACACCAACGTTACACAGAAACAAACCACCAACCAAAGAGAAAACTAACAGATGAAAAATGACGAATGTACAACAAATTAAAGCTAAATAAATACGTTTAACACAGGGAGCGGCAGCCCACGCGCCCCAGCACGCCGGGGCGTGCTGTGTGTGCTCGCTCGTTTTCTCCAACATATCGACGGGTGCACGTACACTTACACACGTTTTCACATGACCTAAACTCACAAACAGAGCTTCACTAAGGATGTTTCCTCTTGCGATCACATTTACGCTTGTCAGTTACAGATCTGCTGCATTGAAAGTGTGTGACCATTGTGCATCTATCCTTGATCACATGATGCGCTAACTCAGCTATTGGAATGCTTGGCTTCGAGAGTGAAAGGGTTAAACTCATTTCACATGAATTCCGTATGCTGTCTCTCGTGTATCGTGAGGGTTAGGGAAATGTCATGTCATCCACAATTTCGGTAAAGTCTGCCAGATCTTCTTAAAAATCAGGCAGGACTTGCTTGATGAAAATATGAATTCATCAGTTTTTTGCACACGGTGGTTGTGACTCACGCACTTTGTTTCACGAGACGTCATTTGTCATCAGGTAATTTATTTATATGTATGAACCAGACTTAAAAATCGGTTTGCGAAATTAAGACAGTAAGCGTTACGTCTGTTGCAGACTAAGAGGAAGCATTCAATACACAGCCAGGACTGGGGTAATGCTCTCAACAGGATGACTATTTAGGATTTGCAATTAAAATACCATTGACAGCAAGCAAGAACATTCTAAACGTTTCTTTTTAAATCACATGCCTAAACATATCAGACATATAAAAATTACTGCAATTATTCTGCTTAAAAACAAAACTAGCCATAGATGAAAAAAAAATCACTGTTTAATCGTCCAGCATTATTATAAATGGGACGTTATGGAAAATACTGTACACAGCCTCACAATGCTTCAAGAATTAACAACTCTTACATTCATCTTAATTAGCTTCATTAATCGGTACCACATGTAGATGCACCTTTGAAATAATACGAATAACAGCAACATCAAGGTAAACAGCTATATTTCATGACAAACAAACCGTTATGACTAAAGACAAAAACAAACCACGTAGCAACTGCTGGATACAAGAGTTCATCCAGCTTAAATATTGTTCGTAGGGAGCAAGAGATTAATATTATTGATTTACTTTATTACGCCAGGACTGAAGAGGCAGGGGAAAACTATGGAGCATCTATGATAAATAAGCGAGGCGGTGCTGCTTCCTGATCCCACTGACATTTCATAAGGTGCTTCTGAAGCCCCCAGTCAGCAATGCGTCGTATGCAGCAATAAAGCAGAAATCGAGGAAGTGTTAATCACTAACAATGGAAAAAATATGCTGACAACTTCAAATGTTTGCTCGTTGCTCGACGAGTGTGCGTGCTCTAGAATTTACCAACACGGCTTATTAGATTATGTGTGTGTATGTGTGCCTTGTGCGTGTGTTCAGGTGGTATCAAAGAAATTAGATGACATGAATAAAGCTATGGGATACAAAATATAAAAACCTGAAACAAAGCAAAATATGGTCAAAAGGACCAACTAAAATCAATTGTGCTCCAACTAACCTGAACAACAGAAGTTCTCTGTTTAAAATCAGCTTGGACAGTTAACACAAAATATTTACAGGTTTATATCTCAATGTCAAAACAGCTGAATGTTTTAAAGCTCATGGTTGGTTGATGGTTTTTAAATTGATTGTTTTGATTGGTATGTTTTATGTATGATTTTATCTTACATTTTGATATTTACGTTTAGTAATTTCAAAAGTGCTTGGCAGATTCCTGCATGGCTACTAAATGTAAAAGCATAATATAATGACAATGCTATATATGTAAAACACTTGTATGCAAAAACCTTAAAAATATTTTTAGATTTGTGTGAATTATGCGAACCTCTACTACAGAGGCAGTGTAATTTGCTGCATTGTGCTGTTGACGAATCTTAAGCAGTTGGTTAGCAAGTTAAATAAATCAATTTACTAATCCATTAAAACAATTTGTATCACCACGGAAGCCAAGCTGAAAGACAACGATGTCCAGAAGCTAGCCATCGTGCTTCGAAGAATCGCAAAGAAGAAGACCACGGTACCATAATCAAACACCAAAGCATCACCAGATATGCAGCCTTTGAAACAATTTAGGAAATAACAAGAAAAAATAATGCTCTTAAAAAGAGGCACATAGTCGTAACTCAAATAATTAAACAAGCATGACATAAACCAATAGCATTGCGATACGACATTACATTTAACCTGAACAGCTTGTTTTGTAATATAATGGGGTTCTTGGAGGTGCGGTGTGGAATGGGGTCCATGTAAATACATATACAAGAGATTGATGAACCCTGTTTGATTATACATGTAACAAAGTACAAAGCTACGACAATTATCCAGAACTATGTTCTTTTTTACATTTCTAATGATGTTAAATCAATACATTGATATCTTTAACATACAGATACCTGTTTTTGACTTGTATATAAAGTAAATAATTGATGAAAATCGTAGTAATTTTCACCACGAAAGCATCATGCATTGTTGAGATTATAACAGTTAGATTAATTTACTTGTGACTCTATTATGATTCACTGGAACATGTGCCCTGTAGAAATCAGCGCGATGGGCAGTAGGGTTACTCATTAAACATTCTACACTTCTTCATGACAGAAGCCACAAAAATATTCAACAATGCGTGTGTCTGGTCATGAGCAATAAGGATCAAATGTTAACAAAAACGGCCTTGAAATATATAAGATCCTAGTTTATATTGTATATTGGTATATGTGTGTAAATTTAAGGTATCATGTAGCTTTGATGCAAAGATTACAATTATGGTAGTCTTCAATGCAATCATATCATAATAAGATTAAATTTCTCTGATTACTAGGGCATCGTATAAAGCTACAGGTGCCAACAATTCACCCACATTTCTTTCAAAACATTTACGTTTATGTCACAGTTAAGAAAATGAAATTATAAAGGCCGAAACAGTTAATTAATGTTGTCTACACACGTGGCAGTTTTACATGTAATACTCTCGGAAAGAGTTTTAATTTCATTTCCCACATGATGCATGTTAATTATAACACGCCATAATCACAAATTCACTTTGTCCTTTTTTTTAAAATGCGACATCTCATTAAGTCACTTATTGTTTATTAAGCGCAAGCACTTGTGCCCAATTAAACTCAAAACTTCGGGCACTCATGAAATATGAAAACGTGTTTCAAGTAAAAAAAAAGAGGAGGTAATAAAATAAAATACGTTAATGCAAAGTTTAGCATGACGTGTGTGAACTTTACAACACCGCTTTGTTTTTCGATGGGTTGCGGCGTTCACGCGTAGATCTCTTGGGTGGGTGCTTTCTGGTAGCTGCCACTGGCCAGCTTGGGCTCGTTCAGCGTGTAGCTGCCCTCATCCTTCTTGCGCATACGGTGGATCAGCACAGCCACCAGGAAGGCGGCCAGAAACAGGCCCACAACTCCACCTGCGATCACCGCTGATATTGTAATAATAAAATACACAACAACATGGTTAACTACAGAACAATGTGTCTGCCATTGTGCTGTACAGCTCTCTGATGATTCTCGGGGTTGTACCTTATGTTGATTGGCATGCTCAACAATATTCTGCATGCATTTGTATGAATTAAGGGGGGTTGTAGCTTTGATGCTTTGACTAAAATACTGTTGTCTTAAATACATTCACACCACTTTCCCCAACGATGAAATTATTGTTAATTCATTAATAGGATATGGTATATAGCTACAAGTGCCAATGCTTCACTAACAGTTGTTTCAAACATTTAAATTAACATCATCACAGAATTGTTTCAATGGTGAAGC
Organism: Geotria australis; assembly: GCA_036362915.1. Lineage (NCBI taxonomy): Eukaryota > Metazoa > Chordata > Hyperoartia > Petromyzontiformes > Geotriidae > Geotria > Geotria australis. The sequence continues at coordinate 6,999,928 of JAZEWU010000004.1, read as the reverse complement.
CAGTTAATTGATATGTTGCTTAAGCACAGTGAATTTAATTGTGCTTACTTAGCGGTTTTCCAAGTAATTCTCAGAAATATAGTTCCTGAATGTTTAGGAATATTCCAGCAAAAACTCCTAGCATGCAGAGCCAAACTTTAGTGCATAATGCCAACAACAACACCTGGACAACACGTCTGACAGCAACATTATAAATTGAAACTTTACTAATGCACATTTGCAAAGTGATTTTGAAATAGGTAATGCACAAATTATGCAAAATCTGCCACAACACAAAGAAGCTAAAAGCACCTTGCAAGAATTACATAGTATGTGTTCAAATTGCCTTTGATGAAGTAATGTTGTTGAATCAATGGTAATTATGCAAATCAATCCATGTGTTATTTTTTTAATAAATGTAGTCTGCGCCTTGGTTTTTTTCTATTACTTGCTCACAAATGCGTAATTTCGCGGTTGCTTATGTTTTCTTGTGTGCTAGGACAATTTATGCAAGGCAGTGTCTGCCCAGTTCGTAATGGTTAGCACATGTTCAGACTTCCATTCCAGAGGTCACCAGTTTGATCTCCTGACACTGGAGTAGAAACAATGGAGCAAGTTTCTTAATGTTTATTCTGTCCACACATCAATATAAATGGCACGCCACAGGAAAGCCATCGGCAGGGCGCGTGTGTGGTTTCGTGTCGTGTGAGTACGTACACCTCTTTCAGTGTGGTTGGCCAGAGCTCGGAAGAGCAGATAAAAGTACCCTCTCGAGAGGTATTGAATCGCTCCCTCTTCGAAGGACCTTCCAGCAGCACGAGCGGGAACAAGTAGTCGCAAGGCTGCGCTGACCTTCTTTTTTTGCCGTTAATTTTTAATTGCTAAGAGGGATTTTAAAAAAAAATCTGCCCAGGGATTGTTGTGGTCCAGCACCGGCTGCTTCAATTCTCCTGCCAAATGGGACCCAGCTGCTGTCATTCCATTGCCTTTACCGAAAGGACCGCCCCTGCTGCGCCTGAGGGCCAACAGCCTTCCCCCTCACTTCCCTCCTCACCACTAACCCTTTCCCCAGCCTCATTGCATCGCTTAGTCAGAAACACCACAGTCAGCCTGCCCACAGCACCCTCTGGGATTAAAGCACACATTTCTCATCTCTGCCCGCCACTTTACGACTCGGTGCTTCCGTTTTTCTTTCTCTCTTTATGAGGCTCTGGTAAAAATGGCTTGATGCACGCGTATTGGATTTCGTGTTTACTTGATCGGTATTTGGTTTGGTTTACACGTAGCATAACCCTTAAAATGCCGCTTGTCAGTTGAACCGTTTGTATGGAGGCTCGAAATGTGGTGCACAGACGCTTTGCTGTAATTTCATAAAACGTTTGCGCCTGTGTCAACTTCAAGCGTTAATATAAGGTCCAGGTAGTAATGTAGTTTGTGTGTCATTTACCTGCACAGTGTCGTGAATTAGCTTCAGACAACAAGAGTTTCATTTAGTATTCTTTCCTTATCATAAATGTTTCAATATAGATGGTAGCGTATGTTGGGCGAACAATTTTCTGCATCAATAACGGCGGTCGGACAATTCATGAATGTTGTAATTGGTGTATTTGGAGAGATGATATCTCAAGCGTCAGTAAAAAATGCATGTAAGTCAGCGCTAATGGGACAAGCAACTTATTATTGTAGTCTAATCTGTCTCATTATGCAGCCAGATTGTAATTATGACTTGTAAAGTCTGTTGATTGAGGCAAATGCTCTCCAGCTGAGCAACTGTAGTTCCAAAAACTAAGAATTAAGCCAATTCTGAATAATCAATATTTAATCTGATAATTGTTCAACCATTATTTAATGTACACTGAGAAAAAAGCATCAAATTATTGTAACTAAATAGAATCTACAAGAAGGCCTCCTCATGCCACCCCCTTACAGTTCCACGATGCAACAATCATGTTTGCTCCCGCACATCAGCTGATCTCATCGCTTCATCTCTACAGTGATCTTGCTCTCAGGTCCGTTCTTTCACCCATCAGCTATCACCCTATCATGATGTGTCCCGCCCAAGCCCACTGGTGTTTTTGACGTGTCAATACGATGTCCTTAACTTCAGTACCCTAATTCAATAGTTAATCTTTGGTTCCATTATATTTGTTAGTGCACATCTTTCTGATGCATGCATAGCAGCCAGCATCACGCACTGGTGGGGAAAAAACCAACAACTTTATTTTATTCGACCAAATGTACTTGAAACTAAATAGCATTCATCGCACAGTGAACCTATGTTTGAAAGAGAATTATTGAAATAATTCTAACATGTTTACATACAGTATATGTTTGTTTGCATACAGATTGCCCACGAGTTGTTTTAGACGTTTGAGCTCAAGTTTATTTTTTGCATGTTACTATAGTGCGGGAAAACAATATCTACCTGTGCAATGAGTCATTCTCTCTGCAAAAGCTGAGGCGGCCGAGGTTAAGGTGTGTCCCCATAAATTCCCCACACCCCAATGGCAAGTTCAGACTTCTGACAGAATTAACCACGCACTTTAACTGTTCCATGTAATGATTGAAGATTAGGGGTCATTTAAGGATCAGTGCGCTAATTGACAGAAAGAAGACTACCGTAAAGGAGCTTTGATAGTACAACAAATCCAACTCAAATTGGGCACTATATTCCACGTATACAAAGTTGCGGTTGGAACATTTTTGGAATACTTTTACGGTTATTGTAGTTTAGGGCTTTTACTTTGTGAAGATAACGTTATAAATTAGACTACACCGGTTCAACAATGTGAACAAAGTAAACCAATAAAATGGTACTTCGCACACCTGAGTTTTGATCGTGGTGCGTTATCAACAAAATGTGGCCATTTACATTGTAGAAATTAGATGGCGACCGCTTGGGGATGCCTTCATCCAGCAGTGAATTGATCATGGCTGATGATGATGCATCAAACAACACTATCTCTCTGAGTATTCTCCTTTATACTGGGTAATGTATGTGTTGTTAACCATGTGATTTTAGTGCTATGCTTGTGTGATAGTCACACATTGAAATCGAGCAATAGCGACTATTTCAGCTGACACAAAACTAATTTAACAAATTAAATTCATAATTAGTTTATTTTTGGGCTAGATCGTCGTGGAGGTATATCATCAAATTTTAATTCTAAACTTCCACTGCCTGACAGAGCCAATCATATAAAGTTGTAACTTGAGCAAAGATGCAAATAATTTGGTGTTTCAGCTAACGAAATTTTGAAAAGTAAGCACATTTTTTATTATTTCATTTGGCATTGCACTCGAGATTATATCTGGTGTCATCAAGTGTTAATAAATGTTCAGCTTTAAGGAAACAATTATATTGGTCTTGAAAACCTACGTATAACATTTTCTAACACTTAAATAACTTGCTCAGATATTCTGGACAGTATATACGTTCTATACATGCAATATACATTCAATACCTTGAATGGGTGTAATAACTGGTCGCTTGTATTGTTTATGATATAGCGTACTCGGTCGCATATCTTCCTTGAAAATTAGTTTTACTTTAAAATAAATGTTGATGATGAAAGAAATAATAAATTCTGCACACAATACGTGTTTCTCGAAAGTTAATGCTGCTTTACAAAATCAACGTGACGATATTAATAGCTGCACGTGTTTGGCACCAATAGCTTTAATTTAACCAAATGAGAGGGAGTGCTCGACATGGCTATCCCATAAGAAGAGCTTTGAGAAGCAACCATCATGCATCGAGCGCTGAAAACTTACATCATTAACCAAGTCAGTCGAAAAAAACACGGTAAAAAGGTTCCGTTGCTAAAACGTAACTTTGCCGTGTATGCAGTGTCTTGAATATGGCGAGTGTGCTCTTAAACCTAGCCTGGGATTGGCGGCCAGTGGAGAGATTGCACTATCGGGGCGATGTGGTTTGATTATGGGCGACAGTGGGATCTCAATGTAAGCAGCTATCACCAGACGCCAACTGGCTTTACACTCAGATCAATATATACCGGATAATGAAAAGTTGCTCAAATAAGCAAGTAGCCCAAGAGTACTCGTAACAAGTAGCTTTGCAAAGTAGAATTTACCAATCTGTGAGCTCAGTAAAAGTGAGTTATGCATACAGTACTCTACATTCCATCAGTCCAATCAAACCAGTCCCAGAAGGTGTGGTAACAAACGTTCACACATCTATTGAGTTGTCAGGTTGCAGTGACGGGTGGAACATACATTTTTCTGTACGTCCCGCAGTGGAGAAAGGAAGCACAACAACGGCCAAAAATGGACAGCATTGGCGAGTGACCGCACGACGGATAATTTTAGAACGCGGAGTGCACTCGTGGGACCGGGAGGTGGTGTACTGTGCTCGCCACAGGTGCACCGTTCTCCTAATTAAACTTTCGCTTAACCTTGGTGGGCTCCAAAAGTGTACGCTGATCAGAGACCTGCTCGTGTAATTCAAGAAGGCCTTAAAATCCCGGCATTAATGCGCAGGTTTGCACACAATGAGCGTGAGCACACGGTGAACGCACAGCGCTCATAGACGGATCCCACACGTGTGTTTGTTCTGTGACGGCATAGCTGTCATATTTTCGCTTGCAATAAATCTCGCTATAAATCATTGCTGTATTCTTGGAGTGTTGCCCAATCGTGACCGAGATTCATGCGCGTGTGCTTGAAAAACATAGGAAAAATCTTTGAGAAGGAAAGGCACTCTGGCTTTCGTTAGCCCAGAAGTAAGAACTGGCAAAGGCATGTGGAAAATGGATTCTTCTATGTAAATTTCTAAATTCTAGCACAGCCTGATGGATTACTAAAGAGATCAGGGAATAATGGGAGGTGGCTGGAAAATCGTGGACGAACGCCCACATCAAGGTATTCATCCAGTGCCTCTGAGATGTCGGGTTAAACTAACACACACTTCTCTTGTGTAGTGAGTTTCATGAGCTCGATGCAGTCATCGTAAAACAATTGATACATAATAAATGATTAATTGCATTTTGTGCGCATTTCATTATGAATACACACTTCTGTGTAAAATGTCCTACTCACATAGAGCATACACTAGTAAGTATCAAAGCGCAGAGTTATAATGATGCATTGATTGATGCCGATTTAAAAAGATCACGATATACGCATCAAATCATACTTTATAAAAATCGTCCCTTAATTTGCATTGATGTGGAGGACTGTATTCACAGATTCTCTAATCTGTCATACACCAGGATAAAACAAACACATTGCTCTTCTGGAAACATTTTTGCAGATAATTGAGGAAAATTTAGCAGCGTGATTCCAATAAATCACACAAATTTTATTTCTCGCGAAACACGTCGTGTTGCAAATGTTATGATTCATGAACAAGTGGAGTGCGGATCAGAGCAGTCTTACCGCGTATGCTAATTATTTGCTGATGCTGTATTTAAACTAAAAACTATACAAAAGAGATTGAGCATATTCTAATCAAGCCAGCGGGGTGTTAAAAAGAAGAAGAAAAAAGGAAACAGTGAATCAAATTGTGGCCTTCAATCACGACAATTAGTGGAGAGGCTTGGAGTGAGTTGTTATACCAATTTTAAAGAAACCCTCATTTGTTACACAGTACAGCAGGTGTGTGACGTGTGTGTGGAATGAGTGGAGTTTATCTGCTGTCAGGAGGATCTTTCCAGAGATGAACCGAGCCTCATTCTCTAATGGACGCTGGCAGAACATTCAATTTTTTTCATAAATACAAGGTCATGCAAGATATATAGAGTGGAGTCTCGGTGTCTTTCTCCTCATGTGAGAATTGGGGGTGCTCCTCTGCATAAGTGACCTTGAGTCCATTATGATAATTCCACATTCATATGGCAAGAGTCGAAGTACCCCACTCGTGCGTATAATATTCTTACAGCTCTTGGCCAGTTTTCTAATTGATGAAGTCCTCCCACTGACCACCATATTGGTCATGGGGAGGACCAAACAGGTCAGTATGCGGTTGTGAATGTAGCACCCAGGACCAGATTAGATTGAGCTCACCGCTGATGTTAGTCATGATTGTAAATCGAAATTGGGTCACCGAGTTCATAGCACAGTGCACTCCAGTCCCACAATATGTGTATTACATTGTACGTGTGAGAACCGATGATGCATGATTTATGCAATCAATATGCAAAATATATCACAATGTGGCATATAGACTAATGCGGCGGACAAAAGTGCACAAAAAGGAGGCAGAATAAAAGAGAAACAATACCAATGAGACAGTACAAACGAGACAAAAATAATTGATTCTTGCATCAAATTGTAACTCCAAATGGAGTCGATTCATCAAACCGCCAGTCGGTGGAGGGAGGGCAACAGCTTCTATCTGAACCCCAGACCGAGCCCCCTAATCCCTTCACCAGTCCACACTGACCAGCCTTCTGAAGCCTCGTCAGCAACCCTAATGTCCATTACGCCAATATAGAAATGGGAGGCCTTCATCGAGCGGTGAAATGACAAAGTAAACAAAAAACAAAAGTTACAGCGCCTACGCAGTACCCACCAGCAAGAACCTCTGTCTTCTCCAGGGGCTCCTCGTGTTGGTGGTGGACGGCTGGGGAGCCCGTGGAGAGTGGTGGGAGAGCGGTTGTCCCAAATTTCGACGGGTCCTCCTCTCCGGCAGACAACACCACGTCCCGTACTGCGGGCACCTCCTGCATCGGTGTGCTTTGATGCATCTAGTAGGCAGGTCAGACACACGCACATGCAAAGACGATCTTTTAAGGAAACAACTACTTTTCCCATAATTGTTTTTAGATGGTGCTGTCGGGCATCATGTTACGTTACGGAGTGTGCAGTACTCTGCTACTCATCCTGCAACTGAGAGTATTATTTGTCGCATAACAATCGGCCCAATACTTTTCATTTACAGAGCTGGACTTTTGCCGCATTACGTGCAGAACCAACTTTAATGTGATAAATGTTGTGTCCAGTCATTGGTGACAGGGCTGAGATAATCTACTCACAACACTTGAGAACCGAGTTAATGACAGGAGTCTGGGTAGATTCGTACCGAGGATCTCAGCAGTGCCAGATCAGCAATCTGACCTTTGACTCAGGCAGTCACCTCCATGCAAATCAAATTTCATCAACTGACACATGAACAAGTGCATTCTAAAGATACCTATTGGGAATATGACATTTAAAAGAGGAAAAAAAAAACGTGGATTTTTTTGTAGACAAGTGCCAGACTTTGGAGAAAAAACTGTCCGGTAATGTCAAGGTGCCTCTTTAAAATGTTTTCGATGGAGCTCATATCAATCGTTAACTATGATCCAGTGCTAAGCATTCCACAATTCTCTGCTTGGGTCTGATAGAAGGAATTATGGACTACATGGTCTGTGATATATTCATTCATTCATTGTCAGAAACCGCTTAATCCTAGACAGGGTCGCAGTGAGCCAGAGCCTATCCCAGCAGACACAGGCCGCACGGAAGGTTTATACCCTTGATGAGACGCGAGTCCATCCCAGAGTCTGTGATATAACCTTCTTTTAATATTGCATAGACACGGTTTGAGTGTAATGTTAAAACCAATAAGGCACATGTTCAAGGTTTGTTAACCAATGACAGGCGGCAAAACATTTGAGATCACAGAGTACACAGAGACATTAGCAATTGTACATTGAGACTTTAAAAGGCTAATGTATACTGATGCAGGATTATGAATAGCCACATGAATATGTAAGTATTTGCAAAAATCAATCTTTACTGCGCCAAAAGAATTAGCATTCCCTAAAGCAGCTCGTGTAAATGAATATAAAATGTTTAACTAACATTTCAAAGGGAAACTAATGTTCATGTCGGGGCCGTGTGTGTGTTTAGTATTATTCTTGTTGATGTCAGACATTGAGTACTAATTGCCACTTACAAAGTCATCTGTTTTGGAACGAATTATTGTAAAAAAAATGTAAATTACGCACAGAACTTTTACAGAAACAATCAAGCATAATTCCCTGCAGAAATCGTGACGGCATTTCGTACAATGGTGAAAACAAACCCGATCTGACACTCACCTGGCTTGTAGTGTCGTGCACAGGGGGAGAACCAAAGATCCTGGGCACGCCAGGCAGTATTGCTTTCACGGTGGTGCTGGCTACGCTGATGGCTGACGTCTCAGTGTCTGTATACGTGGTTGCCGATGTAATTTCTGGATACTGTGCTGTGACAGATTCACTCGAGGTCTCGCCGTTTATTGTAACCGTGGCTTGTGATGTTGTTGCAAATTCAAACGTCTCTTCTCCGGACCGTTGGACTGCTCCGAACAAATCTGCAGTTGTTGGCTGCGGCTCGGTTGAAACTTCTGTTGTAGTTGTCGTCATTTCCGATGTTGTAACAGCAGCGGTTGTTGTCGCCGGAGCCGTCGTTGCTAGATCCGCTGTTAGAAGCCTGTCTATGGTTTGTGCCTCAGGGGCCGAGCCTTCCGTTGATGTCGAGCCGCTGTCTTCTGGGACTAAACCCACCCCATCTTGCAAAATCGTTTCTTCGCTGCTTTGTGTTGTTTTTGTCGCTGTAGTGACAGTCGTGAGCATCACATCCTCCGCCGATACGACCTCTAAGTGCTCCTCTTCTGGGGCGTGCACCGGTGTCACGACGGTGGTCTGCGCGAACGTGGACCCTCCCTCAGTCACCACAGCCACCTCCTGCCAGTCAGTGGCCGCCGGAACTTCCACAGATGACTGCGTGGTTGCAGAAGCCTCCTCCTGGCTGAGTGAACCTGTGGATTCCTCAGCGGACGCCTCAATGCCTACGACTGGGACTATTGTCTCCTCGGTAGTTTCGCTCAGGGTGGTGGAAGAAGGCGTTATCGATGACACCGTAGTTTCTAGGAAGTCCAAGGACGAGCCTTCACCCGGTTCCAACACTGCCTCTTCCACCATAGGAACAGTGCTGCTCTGCGTGGAGGACGGCGCGTCAGTCGGGGCCACCGCTAAGGTGGCGTCTCCTTGTTCAGAAAGCCCTCCGCCTAAAACAAAGCAAAAATAAACACACAAGATAGGTAAACGTCTGCATTTGCTAAGCCTGCTGGCAGAAGGGCCAGGTAGTCTCCTGTCCGGTTGAGCACCAGGCACATTAAAGGCTGACGTGGTAATAAATGTAATAACAAGACTGAAAATAATTACACCAGTTTGCTTTAGAAATTAATTCATTGTCAGAAACCGCTCAATCCCGGACAGGGTTGCGGTGAGCCGGAGCCTATCCCGGCAGACACAGGGTGCAAGGCAGGGCCACATCCAGGACGGTATGCCGTCCACCATAGGGCACCGGGGGGCAATAAAGTCCACAGGCCAAATTACCTGAAAGCTACTTTATACATAAAATAAAACTATATTGTCAATAAGCATTATCTCTCAGGTTGGCGATAAGACATTCCCTCCAGCACCGCAGTGGTTAATGTTTTAAGCAGTCTTCCACATGATCACAGATGGCCGTACGCTCCCAAGGTCTTCTCTTCATGGTCTCAGCAGTGGCAGTTTCTGTGGCAAAGTCAGCTTGACTCGGCTTTACTTGAAACTCCTATGCTGACATTTACTACGAGTCATCAACTCCACATCTCAGTGGAAATGAGACTCCAGCTGTGGTCACCTTTAGCAAAAATCACTAGTGGTATTGTCTGTCATGATTTGTAACTTTTAAATGTTCGTGCCTGTGTGTTAAAAGGTTAAGGTAATGGTGCAGCCCTGTCAATTGTGGCATGTGCCACTGCTGTCGGAAAGGCCTTCGTTAGAGATCTAGAGGGTATTTGGCTTAAACCTCCATGCTGGCATAAATGCTGTAATGTCTCGATAAAAGCAGGGAGCCATTCGGGAAACGTTCCCATTGGTTTAACTGCCTGGCCAATTGAAGTGGTGACCTCTGGATTGCGATTGCAGCATGCGAACCATTGCAGTACAACATCATCCCCCGTTTGGAGTCCTCTGTTTTTACCTGGCACTTAGACCCATGTATTTATGGATTGCTTACTACAACTGACTAGATTAGAGAACAAATTCTGACATTCCATTTAACAATGAAGTGCAACATTATCGCTTTGTTATATCATGTACCCAGCATGGGAATGTTGATTCTCACCCCACACATATGCATACACATCGGCCCAAATTATTGCTATTTACTTTCTAATGAATGGATAGTCTTATTATTATGTTACAGGCTCATGTTAGCGAGTGGTTAAACAAAGAGAGGCCTTTATATAGCAGTGGATTGACCTTGGCTGATGATAATAGTTGTAAAATGTGAAGGTATACTACATATACAATGGACATTGGGGTTCTAACAATTCAACGAACTCTTGCAATTCTGGGTGAATATTCTCTTTATTTTTAAAAACAATGAGCTGGATGTAGCAGTGACTGCAGGGGTGGGTTGCCTCAATCTATTGCATACAACACGTCCAATTAAAACAATATTGATTGTTACAAACGTGATGTGATGTATGTATCATGAGCTGAAGACTCAACATTGATCCAAAAATGGATGCATCTTTACACTTCCATGATACAGCCGCTGCTGATGATGATATATGTAGTCTTTCATTTGCAGATAAGAAGCCAAAGAAATATGTGGGAGAGGTTAAGTCAAAAGTTTTTATTAAATCACTTCGTCTAAAAAAAGTGCATTATCTCAAAAGCTTGTGAGAACTTGCATTTGGTGATTTATGAGTCTTGCAGTTAAGGAATGGAGCTTAAAAACACTGTCAATCCATCGTGACTGGCACATTAAAGCAAAATAGACATTGGTCTGATTATGGTGCCTTTCGTTCAATAATTTAAATTACAGGAATTTCACTAAAAACAATACATTTATCCAGAATTCCCATCGTGGCAATTCCACCTTTACCACGACAATATAGTTTGAATTTGTATTGCACATGAGCAAGTTTTAACAACCAGTTGACAATGTGTTAACAACTACAGTATTAATAAAAGTGAATAAAATATGAGGGTCATTAAATTGGTGACCAGAATGGCAGCAGTGCATCGGATAAGATGGTTTTATTTTTAACCTGAATGGACCAATCCTAATGTAAGGTTAATCTTCAAATAACCGCTTTGGCAGTGATTTCACAAACAGACTGCCAACACATCTCATCAATTTAATCACGGCTGAGAATAAGTGCCATTTTCAAAAATATTTAATCTTACGTTTCTAAATCTGGTAATGGTGTATGTGCACGCACATGTGAATCCCCTTGTTGTCCATCCACTGCTGCGTAAGGGCCTCCCCATGGCTTTGTAGGCTATGAAGGCTATTTGACCATAAATAAACCCACTGGTCAATTTGAGTGCAGAACAGCAATGGATTTTGCTGCACTGCTCTATACTATTGCACCTGTCGTTAGTGCATGGTGGTCACCCTTTCAAGCACAATTCCATACTCAACCCCTGCTAAGCTTCTGAAATCGGGCACATCCTGCGTGATTTGGTCAGTCCAAAGTCATCCTGTGAATACGTATTCCTATTTTCAAAATCATCAACCGTAAAGTAGGTCCTGCTCTTGTAAATGTTCAGACTCTGCTGGTGCAAACACCCACCAGAGCCCCAGCCCGAGTTGGGGATTTCTCCGTCCTCATCATCTGGCCCGTCTGCAGATGCCTCCATGTCAATGTCGATCACCTCTTCTCCATCCTGCGCCTCCGTTGGCTGCAACGCAAACCCGTTCACAAGACATCGCGGTCACATTCACGTGCAATGCACATGTCGTACGGTACGGCTTCGGAAGGAGGCTCTTAAGCTAACATCCTCAACGTGTGGTTCTCTGGTGTGTTGTTGGGTTGTACTGCGTGTGTACGACCTGAAAACACGGTGGAGCTATACAGCACAACCGAGTAAATACTACTAGCTACGTAGGTGCCTCAAGGCGCACAAAAGGATGGAATACCAAGCGTGCATATGTTGGCACCCTCTCTTCTCTGTGTATTTAATACAGCCAAACGCCATAAAAAAAACTAAATGTGCAGTATGTTGATGCTGTGCGCAAACAGGATGAATTTAAAAATACAATCAACTGACTAAATTACAGCACTCTTCCAATTTACTGTTGGATGATTGCCTCATTTACACTGAGTTGTGGGGACTTTTTGACCATACTGCACCATGTTGCAGGTTGGTCAAGTAATGGGAGGGGGTGTCAGGACTGGTGCAGATATCACTTGCCACTGAAGTTAGCCGCAGCTGGAAATCGAACGTTGTATATGTAATTGTTTAATTGATGTGCTGGAGAATTTGGTAGACTTTGGAGGAAGGATGAAATGGTTGGAAGTCAAATTTAACAGTATAATACAACATAAACTGTTCCAAATCACTAACAAATTACTCAGCGATAAAACATTGTTATTGTACGATCTGTTGAATTGCCACGGCAGTACAGTATTAGTATGCTGCTTATACACCTTCAACAAGAGGGTGCCATATATTTTTCATACAAGATAAACTTTAAAATAAACAATGCTTGAAATGTGGCATTAATGTTTCATATAGGGGTGATCCTTCCGGCATAAAACAAGAGCTGAGTTTGTGATAAAACTGAGAATTGCTGCAAAAATGTAAAAGGCATCACAGAGAAGTTAAATATTTCCCATTTTTAATCAAGCATGAATGTAAATGAGGATTTTTCTTTAAAAAAAACTGCGTTAGTTAACTTTTGCAAGCCTGAATCAGCATTTGAAATATTGCCATTAAAATAGGAGACAGGGAGGGAGGGTGAGCGACAGGGAGAGACATAGGGACACAGAGACAGGAAGACAAAGAGACAGACACGAGGGGGAAACAACGCCAATCCAAATTAAACAATCAACATTGAAGCACAAGAACAAAGACAAAGACACACGCAACAGCAAAAAAAACGCAGCCACCCACAACAACAAAAACACAACTTCCACACGCGACACCACGAGGCGAGTTTAGGCAAGGCAGGACTGGGCCAGGAGTAGGCCGCGCAAAACAGACAAAAACCCAAGCAACAAGAGCATGGGAGACAACAAAAACAAACACTGCAGTTACACAGAAACAAACCACCAACCCAAAGAGAAAAGGAACAGATGAAAAATTGACAAAAGTACAAACAATTTAAAGCTAAATTAATACGTTTAACACATGGAGCAGAAGCCCACGCGCCACCGCGTGCCGGCAAGGGCAAGGCAGTGCAAGGTACGCGCCAAGGGCAAGGCACGCGCAAGG
>JAZEWU010000004.1:6976070-6986381 GCA_036362915.1 Geotria australis | reverse complement strand
TGCCTGCGAATTCTACCAAACACTTCGAGGCCGAGCTGAAAGACAACGATGTCCAAAAGCTGACCATCGTGCTTCGAAGAATCGCAAAGAAGAAGAAGTGACATCCAGACTAAATCAGCTGTTAAGTATGCACGGGTACACTCTATATGTCCTGTGTAGGGTACATAAAACAAATGAAGCGTGCCATTGCAGTATCTTCCCGCATGGGTATTCCATGACCTTTCTTATATTATGGTGGCTCTTTTTTTATAGACCTCGATGTTGACTTTATAAACATAAAGAACATTCTCGGTACATAAACTACCTATGTGAATGCTCGCCAATCCAACTCCACTCTGAAATAATACGATGTTTTTAAGTTGGATGGTGCTGTGCAGGGACGGTTAACACACTGCACTTGCAATCTAGGAGGTCACTGGTTCACTGGTTAAATCTTCTGGCGTGACATTTGAAACAATGAATACGTTCCTTAAACAACCCCCGACCCCCATCCCTGCCTCTATCCACCCAGCAGCATAAATGGGTTAGTTGATTTGCAAGCCTCGTGTGGTGTGGTTGAGTGTGGGTACTAGAATGCCATTGTGGCAGTATTGGACAAAATACCCTAAAGAGGGCTTCCCAACGACTCTCTCTAGTCGAGGCCCTTCCACCAGCAATGGTATGAACAAATAATTAGAGATTTATGGTCATTAGCAAGACTGAGGATAACATTTTAAGAAATCCACACATACCAATAAAATTACCACGGTGACTCATACAGGTCACCTCCTAGCCCTGCATGCCTCCCACACGACGATATCTGCACGGTTCTCGAACTCTGTCCACACGACCAGTACGGTTGCCGTGACATAGCAATATTACAATATATATTGCATGACAAATCCCACGATGACTGGATGGATTTCACAACATTATAAATATTCACTAACGTACGAGACAGTGTCAACAAATAATGTAATAAATGAAAAACTCATAATTATCAAGAAAGTTATAAATACTGTATTTATTTTCGTATCCTTCGTCTGTTTTACGTACGCAAAGAGAGAGTTCATTATGGTGACGGAGCGATGAGGTCAGCGTTAATGTGCAGGAACTTGATCGATTGTCGCACCACGATGCCATCAGGGCTGTCGACAGCTTAGAGAGGCCTTCATCCAGCAGTGGATGACTGATAGCAGATGGCCATGGTATTTGATGCACCTGCAGAATATTCTAGAATGTTAAACCAGCATGAATTGTCAACAATCTACACAATGTGTTTGTGATTATGCATTTCACCAGACCAAAGCATTATCAGTGTAAAGTGAAGAGATTGGACTGGATAGTGTTTTATTTAGTTTGAGTGCCACCGAGCCATGTGCATTTGCTTTAGTAGTTTGTGGGTCATTACCAAAATAGACCATCTGTTTAAAAAAAAAAAATCACGATCGATGACATTATTCACATTTCACGAGTCCAAGCCATTATATACCCGCATCCTGGCAAACTTCCTATTGCACCCACATTTACGAAATTAAATCAACCATGTGGCCCTGCAACGTACTTTATGTGTTTGAAACAAACGTATTAATTTTGCTATATGTATTCCACGGTGATTTGAAACGCATCTTCCAGTAATGTTTTGATAGCGTGGCAATTGCACACTAATAATAGAAGCACCAGCATGGTTTATGTGCCATGGAAACCAGGTTCTCTAATCCCCTAGAATCGGCAGCATATCAGCTGTCCAGTAATGACATTACCACCAAATTAACACTCATCGATATTTTTTCATTGCCAGGTATCACTGCTCACTGACGTTAGCCATTGACGGGAATCAAACACAGATCGCCAGGTTTGCAATAGTAGTGCGATAACCACCACCACAGAATTTAAAAATTACGATTTGTTTGTAGCAATTTAGGTTAAATGTAATAGCTGTAGTTTTCACAACTTATAGCCATTTTAAACAACTTGATTTACACTAATCAAGCATGCTATCAATTAATTTGAATATAATTATAATGATGCTTGGCAGATTAAAAAAAACCCTTAATGCTTATAAAGACATTTGCCAACATTTAATTATTGTGACTGTCATGACATTACTCCTGTTAAAAGTTCCGTCGAATTTCATAAATGGAGATTTATAATATCAATACAAACTTGGCAAAAAATAAAGTCATTACATGCAGTTTTTCAACTCATAGTTTATAAACAACCGCACTATTCATGTTTGCTGTATCACGTGTTTTACAAAGCATCTTTTGCGCATGAGCCCCATGCATATTTGTTCAAAACCCAGCTTTCAACTGCTTTGCGCAAAAGCCAGAAAATATCAACTTTCCGAAGCACTTTCCACGAGGAAAAAAATACGGTTAAGTATTTTTCCATCCTTCATTTACTCACCAACTGTATAGATTTTTGGCCTGAATGTATTAGATATTTTTAAGCTGTTAGTTACTTTAGGAACACGTCATACTTTGCTAAGTTTTCATTGGCCCTCCAACACGCAGTCGTTAAACTTTTGAACGCCTTGTCTGCGTGAGCCTGGACACAGACCATGCTGACCAAGGAGGAGACTTTGTGCAAACACAAAGGCTATTATGGAGAGTCAGTGTTGAAAATGTAACGAGAATATGCATGGCTTAATAAGGAGAGATTATGTATGAAAATTGACCCACTTGCGATTACACGTTTTCAATCTGAAAAATAATATATGAATAACCGGGTTTTCTGTTTAAACTAGCATTATATCGAGTGGTGCGGCATACTAACTAGTGGATTTTTTTCAATTGAGATTCACTTAATACGGTACCACACATATAGCTTACTTGATACTGTTTATAAACATAAAGATGTTTAATTTAGCATGTTTCTTGGCCCACACTGTGGAGAGGCCCTCATCCAGCAGTGGACTGACAAAACGGGCTGTATGTGTGTGCACGGAAAAATTACAGTAAATCCCCAATCATGTTATACAATTGTTTAGCAACAGCACTGATACACAATGTCAAGCCGGAGTGAAAACTGTGTTTATTTCTTTTGCTCAGACTTTAAAAGAAAAGACAGGCGTACGAGACGTTAGTTTTTTTCTGTCTGACCGCAATGGAAGGGACGTGACGAATGACGGTACACAGCCGTCCCAGAAGAGATGGTGTTTCAGTAAAAAAAAAAAGCCATCGTGACAAGCCACAAGAGGCAACAAGGGAGTCCATTTCATGTCTCACAATAAACCTTTTCTGTAATGTGCCAGCCGAGCCATTACTACAGCGAGTCGGCACGCATCTGCTCGCCGTGAACCCTGGCTGCAGTCTTGTTCACAGCAACTAATTTAGTTCTGTTTTAACGCAATGTTTTTTGCTGCAAATAAGAATTTTTGCCAAAAGCGCAGCTAACCTTTGCAGCGGTCAATTAAAAAGTCTGCAAAGAAACCAACTACGTCGTTACGGGATCATAGTGAATGTAACATTGCCACTATGTTTTTTATGTGTGTATATATGGTTTTGTAGTGTGACTTTCTTTAGTGCAAAATAATTTGTTTAAATGCACAAACTAAGAATATGTTGGTGAAGTGTCTGTGTGCACCTTACACTGAATTCTGGATAAGTGGTAGATCGTTTCATGTTATACTCACATTTGATATCCAGGGAGATGCACTTCTGTTTAGCTACAGAACAAGCTGAGACGTATTTCCCAAATTGAAAGATGACTTTGTAAACTGACACATTTAAATATATTTAACCTACTTAGATATATGCTATTTGGGGCCTATTGATTTGGACATTATCATAATACATCTGTATTGAAATTTGTTTACAGTTGCCATACATTTTTTTGGCACAGGAGGCCACACGCATAATTACAGAGTTACGTAATTTCTAGCGATTAAACAATTAGCATATGTAAATGTGGCCTTGTTATTATCGGTTTGTGTCTTCACAAGATGTTTAGACACGGAATACAAGCCAGCATGCATAATTTCTCAAAGGTTATTTCATTCTGACCTAGTAGCGAGTT
Organism: Geotria australis; assembly: GCA_036362915.1. NCBI lineage: Eukaryota > Metazoa > Chordata > Hyperoartia > Petromyzontiformes > Geotriidae > Geotria > Geotria australis. The sequence goes on along the minus strand of JAZEWU010000004.1, from coordinate 6,982,382 downwards.
TGCATACACTGATTGCGCTGTGACATATTGACAGAGAGAATGGAATAAAGATGAAAAGTGCATGAAGAACCGTGGAGAGGCGCACGCTTTCAATTACGCTGAACACACGGATCAGAGAGCACATGCAAGTTAGAGGCACAATATTGACTGTTATGGAATGTCAAAGTATATTAAGTAGGCTTGGGCTGGATACGTCGCTATAGAATGGATGATGGCCAGTGGTCAGGAAGAACGATAATGACAGCCAGCAGAGAGAACATGCGGGAGAAGCGAATGACCACTGCAGCGGTGGAAGCGCTGAAAGGAGCTGCTTCATAGCAGCTAGAGGGATGGTCGCACCGAGAGACGAAAAACGGACGGTGAAGGTTTGGGGTGGCCTCCGTGCAACGGTGCATGGATCGTAGTTGATGATGGCTATGCATTATATTATTATCATTTAATAGTAGGAGTTAAATCATATTAAAATCCAAATGTGCAAACGAGAAGAAAAAAAATTACCCAAATATCTTACCCATTTATAAGAAAAAATGATCATATTTCATGAATCAAATAACAAAGTAGGCAATATGCCTTCTTTCCACACCTGTCTCTCCACATAAAAAATAAAATACTGTTTTTCATATGACCGTGGCCAATGGGATATGTAAGAATAAAATATTTTCATTTTTAATGCGGAGGCTAAGAGAAGGTGTTCTGTCTGCTTATTTTATCACTTACATTCGCCATAATGGCATTAATATTTTTTTGGTATTATACAATTTCCACATGCATTATTTAAACCAATGCCTCGATAGTTAATGTCGATAAAAGGTGTGGCTAAATTGTCATTTGTGTTCATGTAGAGTAAAATGTTATGACAATAAAAACAAACCTTAAATTCAATTTGTAATACTTCAAACTGTAGGACAAGGGACCTCAATGCAGAGTAGTGCAACGTAAATGTTTACCTTGTGGGTGTTGAAAATTACATGCAAATAGATGTGCGCTCGGTCACAGCCCATCATATTTCTGACAGCTAGGTCTCTAAATATTGCGACACGGAGGCATTTTATACTTATATTGCTTAGCATACGAGGTTGTGCCCTGTGACCGGTTAACATATGACCAAATATCTAAAGCAAAGTATACAGCGGAACCACATAATGTTTTATATACGCGACACTGAGGGTATGTGTGTCCTTCACAGAAAACACGGTGAACTGGGATTTGGGAAGGTGTGTTTTGTACGTGCTCATGACCTAGCTGTGCAGGAGGCACCTGTAGCTATACGAGAGTCAGAGGTTGCCAGGACTGACAGAAAGCCGATATTGTCACTCAACCCCTTTGCTACGACTTAGCTGAGATCTACTTGCATGGCTCAAGAACCCTCAGACTCCAATTCCATTTACACCCGTAGCGATTGCTTCACCTTAGATCGCTCACTGTACGCTCAGCCAGTAATAACTACTGCAATTTAACCGAGGAAATGTGTGCGTGTAAAATAGGCAAAGTGCTGAACCTGTAAAAATATTAATCAAAAGCAGTGATGATCTCATTCACTTCTGGAAGAAGATCTTCCCAATCTGTCACCATCGCTCATGGTCTCACGATGCAACAGTCCATGTTGCTCCTGCACACAAGCCGATTTCATTGCTCCATCTCCGTGGTGGTGGGGTTCACAGGTGCATTCTGTCCTTTGGCTGCCGCTCAGATGGTTGTCTCGACTGCAGGTCACGATCGTTCCTTGTAGCGAAGCATCCTGCCCAAGCCCATTCACTTTTCCCAACAGAGACTATGACGTCTTTAACTTATATGTCATGTATAACATATTTATTTGGCAGGTTTACAGTAGTTAGATAGATGTAGATAGATAGATTTTTATTATTACAGGAGAAAAATACCCCGTGAGCACACTCAATAATCACTGACATACTTTGTAACGTTTTGAGTAATGTTAATTTGTGATGTTCCAAAGGACACAATGCGATCTGTTGAAGTGCGTTTGGCTCACTTGAGCATCTTCACCTTTGCAAACACTGTAAGTGTATACTCAAACCTGTTCGTTAAAGGGACTCGAATAGTATTTTTTGTATTCTAAATCATATGTATATAAGAAGATATATATTTTTCAAACGTTTTTATGTTAACAAAATACACAAAAATATAGGTATTTTTCAGCAAAACATAGCAACAATCTCAGCATGCTTTGCCAATCAAGATAACATCAACATTATCAATCATATCCCGCACAGAGTCTTATGATAGCAGCTGCATCCGTTCCGTGTCTTGCTGTTAAATCGAAATAGAGAAAGTGTTTCAACTTGCCATCATGTTTGAATGCTTATTCACACTGACATGCCCAAAGGATTCCACTTTTGGAAGCCTTTGTGGACTCGGGAATATCTGTGATGGGGACTGCTTCTCTCTGTGGACGAGTGCATGCGATACATAAACTCTGATTGGATGGATATTCAAGATGGTGACACGTCCACCAACATGATGTCCCTAACTCGCCGATGTGCTCTGATCCATGTGCCCCTATTTATGGCTCTCGTTGCAATTCCAAGCATGCGTCTCTCCATGCTGGCTTGCTGGTGTCCAAGACTAACAGCAACGTGTCAGCCAAAGGTGATAAAAAGCTCCAAGATGAAGTCCGCTGCAGCGATGGAGCAATGAATCGACTCGTCTGCAGGAGCTAGATGGATTGTTGCTTAATGGGATTGTGAGAGATGATGATGATGATGGCCTGGGGAAGCCTTTATCCAGTGGTGAGTATCGAATAGCTTATGACGATTAGCATTTGTCTGTTGCGCATGGCAGTTTGCTCCGCTACCAATTCCTGGCAGCCCCACATATGAGGGGTGAGGTCTACTGAATTAAGGTGGCTCCAAAGTGCTTTCGTGAACAAGCTGAATTGTGCTGTACAGGCATGACATGCTTTGGATTTAAGCTCAGAGTACAGTTTAAAATTACATGGAATACACACAAAAACAAATTACATAGATTAAAATAGATTTGTAAGGATAGCTTTAGGAAAGTCCGTAATAAAGTCAGGTTTTCCCCATTCACTTCTGCACGAGTTAGAACTCCACTCCCCCAAACATCCATGCTGTTGACTCCCCTACCTTTATTCAGGTCCAGGCTGAATTAGCATACAGTACTTTACAATTTTATTCTGCCTATGACCAACTACCCACTGTTTCTGTACAGCATATTGAAGTGCTATATAAATGAAATTGTTAAATTATTATAATGAAACATGGGGAAAAGTCACAGAATTAACATTCTGCACCCTTTGTTAAGAAGCGTGAAGAGGTCTGTTTGATGATTGGCTCAGAATTAAGAACTTAATCGGTTAACTTAATCACAGTGCAGCCCAGTCACTGGGGAAGTGTAATAATCCTCTAGGATTTCACAGTCGGGTCACACCGTATGTTGTTTGGCATGATGTCCGACGTTTCGCTTCATGCGCTCATGGCTTATTCAGGAACTACATAAAAATACGATTTTCTCGTGGAGTGAAATGTTAGACGTCATGGTGAATAACACGCGGCACAGCATAGAAACACATTGGAGAGATGTGGTTTGGGAATAGATGAATCCCTGTGCAAATGGAAGTAGCTTGATGCCCCTCTCGCAAACGGAATTACAGTAATGTGAGATCCAAACTGACAAATAGCCCATGGTGAATCGTTTTTCACAAACGTCTGAGGCCATGCAAGTGGGAGCTACGGTTTAGGTAGTCACCCTGTAGACATGCAACTATGGGCCAACGTTGATCCAACCGTTTCCAACCACATATCAACTTTGGCTCAACCGTTGGATGTTTACTGGGTAGGGACTTCCATCTTGTTTTGATTTAAGTTTGAAGTAGCAACTGGGTGTACAGAAGCTTACTGTGCTATTTCCTGTATGTATTTTGCAACAGTTGGGCAACTTGTAATAGAGCACCCAGTGCCGTTACGACCAACAGAGCACAACTTATTGCAAGAACATATTCCTCCAATATCGGTGCAGGGTGGAAACTTTGTCTTCTGTCGTGTCCACGTCACTGACTTTACTTGTATGTGTGTTTTTGCCTTTTTTTCACAAAATTGTGTTCAGGGATTCAAAACTCGTGGATATGTGACCTCTCAATTAAAAAATTAAATTTCTAGTTACAAAGTAATTTGTGCATCCAGTGAAGTTATGTCAGTCACTTAAACAGTTTATTCATTTGCACAGACCCTTACTCTTCCCATGTAGGTTACAAATCACAGCAGGATCACAGTGTATATGTGCTCTAGATGTTAGACGAATGCTTTATCTGTATGTTCTGAGTAGATATTAATACCACTATACATGTTTTGCACACGTCTATGAATAACACTGAGCCAGTTTCCTGCCAACGTAAGGATAGTCTTCGCAATGAATACAGCAGTTACAAATGAATACATCATATTCAGGATGCTACTGTGATGTGACGATTGGCTCACTGGACTTTCAATCCTGAGGTCAATGGTTTGGTTTTTCATAGCCCCTGGTGCCCTGTGGTAGACTGGCGTCCCATCATGGGTATAGCCCTGCCTTGCACCTTGTGTCTGCCGGGATAGGCGCCGGCTCACCACGACCCTGTACAGAATTAAGCGGTTTATGACAATGGATGGATGCATGGTAGAGGGGGCAGGTTTATTAAAATGCCCGCTCCCCCACCTCTGTTCACTCAGAAATATAAATGGGTACACCACAGTCAGTCGATAAACAGGTCACGTGTCGTGGGGTTAGGTGTCGGTACTCCCAAAATACACCCTGCATAGGGGCTGTCTGGAACTCCCTCTTGTGCTAGTCACTACCCTCAAAGACTAACCTCAAATCCCAGTTAGAATTAAAATTTCTGCCGAGTTGTGATTGCAAATCTTGATTTGTGTTTGAACTGTTGCAAATGTTGCAGTATTCCATCTCAATTTAGAATACGCTACCTATCATATGTTTCAGTTTTTCCCATTGCAATTCCTAACTTTATTTTTACTTGTTTATTAGAAAAAAATGGTGCAATGCTGTGTGTAAATGCTTTTTTGTGTTTGGTTAATTTGTAATTTTTATATTTTATATTTTATATTTTATTTATTTTTAATTATTTTTGTCAATTCGCATGTTGTGTCGCAGGAATCCCGTAAAGAGCTTGCGAGCTCACTGGGTATTTTTCTGCTGTAATAATAAACATCTATCGATCTATCTTGTGAAGACCCCACTGCCAGTATTGGTGTGAACGAGGCATTTCAGGATAGCATCTTTACGTTATCACCTTTAACACAAAATACAGAATTTAGCAGTGTCGAAAGGAGTAATTGCTGTATGTTTGGTGCAGAGTGCTTTATCGACTGCAGTGTGTACTTAACATGCAGCTATACTTGATCTGAATTCTCTCTTTTCAAACACCAGGGATATTGATTGCATGCTGTGGCCGCATTGCTCTTTAAATGTTACAGTTTTCTTGACATTTAAGATCAAATGTATTCAAGATATTTAAAATTCAGTTAATGTGTGTTTGCAGTGGAAAACAACGTTTTTAACTCTTTTCCTCTACCCTGTAAAATATAAGCGGCAACTCGTTTTATAGATTTGTGACCTGCTTATACATTATGTGTTCACGTGCACGCTAAATTCATGCTTGTGCACACTCACTATAAAAGGGTCATATTTATACCACACCAAAACCAGAGATGTGGACCTGGATGCACTTTGGGGCCAGGAAAATTGAAATTCACCCCCCAGATGAGTGCATTTGAAAATTGAAGATAAAATGATATATATATTTATATTTATGAGGGACATTCCTTTGGTTTGGCATGTCGCCTTGCAATTTGTGAATTTTGCGTGCATTAATTTAGCTGCTAATCACAGGCCACTGTAAGACGCACATTTTTTACGGTTTAGTGGAATCGCAGAGCGACTTCCTCCTATAATCGGTGCCACACCGCGTCTGCACATCAATAAATAATAACATGGCCCACCTCCATAACCACGCAGATTCATTGGATTTCAGCTGTTTATACACTTTTAATCTTGTCAGCATCCTGGCAGAACATGGATTCTGTTGTGGTGTGATTAGGCACAAATGCTTCCCTAACAATGTTCTGTAAAATTTTAACATTTGTATCTTAATTTATCCCCGTGTCCGCGTGGGTTTTCGCCGGGCACTCCGGTTTCCTCCCACACTTCAAAGACATGCTGCTGCATAGGTTAATTGGCCTGCAGACTAAATTGCCCGCGATGCCCTGTGATGGACTGGCGTCCCATCCTGGGTATAGCCCTGCCTCGCGTCCTGTGTCTGCAGGGATAGGCTCTAGCTCA
>JAZEWU010000004.1:6960866-6975935 GCA_036362915.1 Geotria australis | reverse complement strand
GAGGTTGCGACGCAAAGTTGCATACTGCAGATGCTAGCAGTTTGTTAGCGGCTGACACAACCCGGCAGTCAGGGATGGGCGAGTGTTGTGGGCGTTGTGCACAAGACACTGAGTAATTGCTGGAACAAATTGACGGCAGTGACGGAGCAGGTAGACCGAGCTCAGGCATTTCTTTCAAAATGACCACATTAGTTCCCTAAACGAGAACCAAAAATCAATGACAACATCAAGCAGTATAAATGTGTTGTGCTACGGCGATGTAAAACGGTGGTTGTTCTATGGGATGATTCGCCCTAATTATAGGAATGTGGAATTTCCACCACCTCAATGTTCATTTGAGCAGGAACTCACTGACTTTTGACTCTGATAATGATATTGATTGTGACAGTTTAAGGCGCATTTAAAACAAATGTTTGAGCATGCTCTCTTTTATTTACTTCTGCGTGCATTCACTTGAATATTCGTCTTGTTTCTTAATAAAGACGGTTGGTTGAATGGATTTTGAGGAAACGAAAATCTGTATAAATCTAATGCATTATGCTTCGAGAACTTAAAGTGATAACATTGCTAACATGCATAGCATATAATTACTAGTAGTGCACAGTATTTAGCTTATTTCATATTGTTTTTCATCACCATTAATAGCAAACAGATTGTATCAGCTGCTATCATGTCGAGTCGAGTGTGTCCTCGGCATTTTTGCCATATTTTTCAGTCACTCTTACCATGAATTTATCTGATAGTAGATGATTTATTAAACAGATTTGCCCTAGAGATTTGAATTACCATCTTTGTAACGTCTGCTGTCATAACGACACGGACAGCCGAGCATGTTTACGGTGAACTTTATAATTACACATCGGTTCCTAAATGTATCATTTGCCATAATTAACAATCTACTGCTGGATGAAGGTATCCCTACGCTGAGTCCGCCATGGGGATTCTTTGACTATTCTCGCTGGTGATTGCTCGATGCTGAAGGGAGGAGGCAGGCTTGGGGAGGGGGGAGCTCCTCGGGGCGGTGACAGGGGTGGGAGGCAGGACCATTTAACACATAACCTCGTGAGCGATGTTAACTGTGGCCACGAGTGAGATTCATGGCTCCAGATCCATAGCAACAGTGCACAAGCCCGAGTAGAGGGGAGGCTATGGGGGAGAGGCACCACCCCGCCATAGTATTTACTATATTGCTAATAATTAATATAGGAGGATTTTTTTTTCTGCCATATGTGTTGTAACGTAACAACTATCCAGTTATATAAGGGAGAGAAAACATGCTGTATGACTTTTAAACAAGCGTTGAATGCGGCCGTGAACAATGCTATGTATTACTATTCATACAACTGTAAAAGCTGAGATAATCGCCCGTGGGAGACTGGCAATGTTATTTTCCTTGTAAATAGGCTCTGATGGATAGGAATATTCATCAACATGGTGTCATCCACTGTAGCTTTAGCCGAGACCATCTGGTGAATGCAAAATGCCATGGAAGCACTGGTGTGGAGATAGCACCAGCATTACATTAGTTGGCATTTTTTTAATCATAAGCGCAACTGGACAAACTCTGGCAAATTCGGATACCTGATGCACAATTGGAAGATCAATAACTCTCAAATCAGCGTGAGACCATGGTCACCCTGACTAGAGCATGGGACATATAGCACCTCAATGGCTTTTTCACAAATACGAAGAAGGCATCACCACAGCAATCAATACACTTGCTACTCCTCACACAATTAAATGACTGAACTAACTCAATGTAAAGGTATAGCTGCTCTACATTAGCATCAGCCATATGAAGAAGACGATTGTAGAGTCTTCATCCTAGTCTAGTCGATGACAGCCTGCGGAGTTTTAGGCAAGCCTTAGCCTGTGGCTTTCCATTTATAGCCATGTTCTTAGCTAAATCAGTGAAGTCAGTTCTTCCCGTACCATATATAGCCAACTACCGGTTTTGGTCTCCATCAGTGCACTGCAGTCTCCAATAGCATTATTAAATGATCTTAATCTGCATCATAGTCACAGCCATCATCGTGCTTGATATTTATCGCCTCATGATGGTTCCAACGTGAGAGGTGAAACGTCGCGAGGGAGAAAGGGAGAGAGCTCGACACAACTATCCGGAAAGAACAGCTCTGAAGAGCAACCATTATGAGTTGCGCCGTGAAAACCTACATTTATCGCCTCATTCATCATTAACGTGGGGGTCAAGGTAGAAGCGTTCACGTCGCGATCCCTGTCAGGTAGTACTTGGTATTGCCTGCGAATTCTACCAAACACTTCGAAGCCAAGCTGAAAGACGACGATGTCCAGAAGCTAGCCATCGTGCTTCGAAGAATCGCAAAGAAGATCATTAACGTAAATAAAAACAATACTTACTCTTTGCTAAACATTTTCGCCACCAATTTCCATAGCCTACAGTACTGGCGAAGAGATGCATGGTCCCAGCTGAAGGAACTCGGTTTCTGCTGTGTGAGTTTTAGCTCGAGTCGACAAAGCAGAGGCAACAGATTGCACAGTGTTCAACGTCGGTCACACCGTGACCTCACTTTTCCTTACAACTAGAATTATCATCGCACTTAGAAAAAATAATGACGAACTGGGTGCACCCTGTTACTCATATAATCAGTATAATAGCACACTTTACGTCTGTGGATAAAACATCGGTGACTTCGTCTATCCCAGAACAGTTGAGCCGTCAGCACAACACCAACATCCATTATAGTTAAAACAATAAACATCAATTGAGATAATGCCGTATAAAATTCAACGTTTTCCAATAACACAAGGTTTATAAATACAGTTCCCATCCAAGCCTGCATGCAAGGTCATAATAATCCCATAAAGCCACAAACAATATTGGTCTTTATTATAGTTTGTGTTTTGGTAGTGGTTCAGTCGTTAACAATTGTTCGTAGCCTGCTCAACCAAAAATCATCTTAACACTATTTACATAGCAAGCAGATGAAAACATAAATACTATACGGTGCTACAAAATTACCAGATTTATCAGTGACTGCACTGGGTATATAGATGTTTATTATTACGGCATAAAAAAATACCCAGTGAGCGTGCAAGCTCTTTACGGGATTGCTGCTAAGATCAATTAAGACGGGATTGCTGCTAAGATCAATTAAGATGAATATGTCATTATTACGTTTTTGTATTCGTAATTTTACAATTATAAAGATTTCTGAAATAAATGTACTTAAGCAAAATCGCGTGGTTCCACACTCGCATCTACTGAACATGTAAATAGCAGTCATTACTTAATAAACAATATACCAGAATTAACACTAAAGAATCGCAAAGAAGAAGAACACTAAAGTCGCCCGTTCACCGATAACTCATTCAGATGGCTCCTTCGTATTTCACGCACATCATAAAAATGCCATTTTTCCACTCAAATAGGCCATTTATTCAAAGGCAAACCGATATGCAAGTGCAAACATTGTGAGCAGTAGTGAAGCCCAAGTAAAGCCACGAAGCTCGTGGGGTGAATCACACGCTCATTATGCATTCACTCCCCAGCGCCTGTTGCCAGCCGAGATGAGAATCTGTCTGTCAGCCGCCCGCTAACAGTAATCTCACAATGCCGTTCATTAAACATTCACAAGCTTGTTACCCCAGGTCGCGAATTTCAATTTAGCGCTTGCAGTTTCCCTCTAGAACCGCTGGCTTCTGCGCAGCTCAGCGTAACGTGGCGGTCACAGCAGCTGGGCAGGAAGGCTCTTTCCCCACGCATGCCACAAATTGCACATTTTCATGAGGTTACAAAGCTGCCCATTGACAATCTCGGACCATGAGATGATCTGTGCTTAATACGCATGCTTTTGCCGGCAAACGTGGTGAATAAAGCTGCGATTGCCTAGTTATGGTGACGAGAGTGGGGGACTTACATTTCCATGGCCCTGCCTTGAGTTGTGAATGGCAGTATGAATGGCAGTATAACAAAAAAAGCCTCTCCACCTATGCTGATGCATCCAACGTGGGAGGCAAAACGTCGCGAGGGAGAGAGAGTGCTCGACACGGCTATCCCGAAAGAACAGCTCTGAAGAGCACAAATCTCCAACTTTATGCAATTGTCATATACTGTCCTGATGAAAGGTCACAGATAATACTTGCAACAGAATTGAAGAACAAAGTCATACACCTAAATAGGTGCATAATTTAAATGGTGTTCTCAAAACGTTTTGGCTATCCATTGTCTTAGACAAGTTTGACGAATTACATGCATGCTAAAATAGTTTGTTCAGCACTCACGCTATATTTCAAAAATGCATTCAATAATTTCACAGGTCTGCCAAACAAGGCCATGCATTATGAATGCAGTGCACACAATCCCTGCAGTTTATTTCGTTTTTTTTAATTCTATTCAGTATTCATTGTAAAGGTTTGTTAATGTTTAAATATCTAATTAAAATTGTCATGTTTTATTCAGCAGTACAATCACGCACCAATCAGTGCATTTCAGACGATGTTAATAGGATTGAGTTTAAAATGAACTGCTGGAATTGAGAACATGGGTTAATATAGTGTGTTACATGCAGATGATTTGGTTATGGTTGCACGATGTATGTCAGCTTGACCTTGCTGATAAGGCTGCTTTGGACAAGTTTTGTTTTTCTGAACCCCGTGATACTTGTACATTCTGGAACAAGGAAGATCTCCTTGACTAGGAAATTACATTATCCAAACACATTCGCCTAAGTAAATTGCTATATTCATATATATTGATAGAATGCACAGGCATCTTGTCGTGCACAATTTCAAAAAAGTGGCCTAATGGGCGAGATCTAACAATTTAGCCAAGGGGTACTTATCCATATAATTTCTCACCAATACACACAAATGGCTGCATCCAATTTCATGAAAATTGCACCTGCTGTTATTCTAACATTTATCCATTCGATGCATCAATATCAAACGTTTTGGGAAGAGAAACATCTCTAAATTGATTCAGGACTGATTACAGTACAATTTTTCCACCTACTCAGAAAACAACAAACATAAATACTAAAATATTGCTTGATTCTGAAATGTTGCAGAAATTAAAAGCGATTCGACATCAAAGAAGGCTTGGAACTCCAAAAACTCTCAGTTGTTTTACACAAAGCCCTTCACATACAAACACCACAACAGAAAAGCAAGCAGACTGGCTGATGCAAATGCGCACACGCATGCTCATACACACGCTTGCACACACTCACTGTCTTGCAATGAAAAGACAAATTATGGGACTCGGGAGTCTCAAAGCATATAATACAATGCGCACAGTTCCAGAAAACAAGCATTTTTCACAGCCTAATAAAAAATATTGCTTTTCAAAACGCTCACAAGCACTTTATAACCACAACCATGTTATAATATGTAAGACATTTTAAAGAGCAGCTAAATACTTCATGCTGTTTGAGTTTAACATGCCATGTGGTAAGAGCACTTCTTTTGTTCAGAATTGCAAGCTTTGAGGCGTAGAAACCTGTCTGGCCTAAACTGGCGGGATAAAGCAAACATTTCGTATTTAAGCTTCTGCAGACACAGTTTCGCATACTACCTCACTGTTTAGATAACTATTTTATTTATATTATGATTTTATTGTTTGGCTGCTGAGCTAATCTGGCTTTTGGCCCACAGTGCACAATAACCCCTGGACACTTATTTATTTTCGAATTCTGCATTTAATTGAAACTATTTGCTGTTCGTTTGGGAACGTGGTATTTGGTAGAAGCCTGGAGCTGCATATGGGGATTATTGCTGAGCTGAAAGATGCGTTTTTCATAACCTTCCTGCCATAATCTTTAGGCATGTGGAGAACAGCAATGAATACAGTAATAATTCCCAGTTGCTGGCTGAGGTGTCAAAGTGAATTTACTGTTTTGTGGTGACATTGAACCCTCTTATAGTCGAATTCATCATCAATGAAACAAGTTGGTTTGCACGGGTCATTGCTTTTTTAATATGCAGTTCAATTTTTTTTCTCATGTAAGCAATTAAACGCTACCCACACTGTCCCGGAAATGGAAGTGTTCATCATCATTTGAATACTTTAAATACGAACTATAATTATGTGAGCAGTACATTTGAGATTTTCAATGAATGCACGTAACATTAACTTTTAACAATTACGATTAATACATTATTTGAAACGAGCGTGAGTGTCAGATGCTTAAGAGCCATAAATAATGAAAGGGCAGAGGTATGACCAAGAGTGAAGAATTAAATTAATGTTGTGAGTTTATTTGTTTCCTTGGTTTGCAGTTAATTAATTCAATGCCATTAAACACTGCAGTATGTCACTCAAAATGCACTTACAGCTGGAATAAAAATCAAAAGTCAGGAGTAATTTCCCGCAAAAATGACTGATAAATAGATACAGCAGAAAATACCGAGTGAGCTTGCAAGCTCTGGACGCGGGATTCCTGCAATACAACAAACTTATGAACTAACCAATGCAAACAATATATAAAATTAAAAGGCAACACAACGAATGTCGAGCATTAAATTGTGCAAGGATGAAACCCTTACCATAAAGTTAACAGTAATAAACAGTATTGCACAGGATAGAAATTACGAATAGTTCCAATAAATGGATTTGTGAGCATTGCACTGCATAAAATGAGCATTGCAACGGTGCCCATCTCCTGTTTACAGCCCCGAGCCAGTAGTGAAAATGCCACGTCCCTTTGGTCTTTCAATTGGACAACCACTGGAAAAGTATGTAAGTGTTGTGCACCCGTCGATATGTTGGAGAAAATGAGCGAGCGCACACAGCACTTACCTTCAAAGAAGGTACCGACGTTTCGCTGAAACTTCCACTCAGCTTCATCAGGGTGTGGAAGCTGGGTGGAACTTTCAAAACCACTTGCTTTGGGTGCATAGCTTTATGTAAACAACTCAAGTACGTTTGTTTAAAAGTATTTATGGGCACAAGGGCATCCACTTTGGTTTTCTAATCACAACCAAAATATTAGTTGACGGAATGCATATATGTTCTGTGTGTATTTTACAAATTGTTGAACAAGACAATTGGAGAAAAAATCTGCTGGGTGCTTCTCCGAAAGAAGAAAAAATGTAGAATGGAGCCTTTCAAAAGCAAGTATGGGTCGGCAGAATTCCGAAAGGCAGCTTGATTTAAGAGGTGGGGACTAGTTGACAAATTGCCAGACAAATATTGCAAGACTGTTTATGGATTCGAAGCCTGGAGATGGTAATGCCACAGATGCATTAAGCATTGATGTGGCTATGGAAGACAGGGCACTTATAACCATGAGATACTGTGTTAGCAGAAAACTAAGTGCATATTGCCTTGAAAAGACGTGATATTGGGCAATCATTCACATTACAAAAACACAGCTATTATGGACATTTGTTTTATTAAAGAATATATTTAAGTCTACAGTTCCTTTTTTCCAAAAATAATATTGTAAAAATACAATTGCTTTCCCCTCCACTGAGATAGAACAACAGAGCATGCTGTGCATTTACAATGCTTTTCGTAATAGGACTGCGAGTGCCAAATTTGGCGAGCAGTTAGTGGAAAATCTGTCTCGGTAACAGCAAGCCCAGTCTCCCAAAGGCTCCCAACGGGTGATAAACACAAGCTGTCCTGCGTTCACGTGAACAAGGGGCCCTAACCAGCCACGATAATAAAGACATAACATTAAGAAAATATCCAATGTCACACTGAGGGCCCCGCAGCCTAAACAGACAAGGGCCTGCTAAATTACATTGCCACATATGCCACAAACATAACGTATTGCCAAACTCCATATGGATATGTTTTCCTTTTACAAATTGTAAGACTGATCTATGTATAGGGCGAGCATCTTTAATCACCAGTTGTATCTCAATATTCCCATAAGACCTACATGAAGAACTGAATATACATTACTGTACATTTAGCCTTGATTCCTCTATCGCAGTCCAGCCACACATCGTGCTGTGTAATGACCTGAACGTTTTGTTACATTGTCAGACCTGACATCCTTCTTGTGTCTATCTTAAAGAAATATCAGATCACCCTATATTGACTTAAACAAGACAAGGTGGTTCACTGCAAATGACTGATCTGCCAAGCAAGAAGCTCATAGCCATGTGAGATTCCACTGAGAAAATTCGCCATATTTTTTACAATAACTTTTAGTGCTGTCACAAGTTACACGGTTGAAACCATTAAATGCACGATATTTGAACACTCGGATTTATCTCAGTTGGGAACCTGGGAATTTAACGCAGACTTTAAGCAGAAACGGTTCAAAGCGTTGACACAGGTATAATCCGTTTACATAGGCGTTTAAGAGACACCTGAGGATGCCTCCAACATGGGAGGCTAAACGTCGCGAAGGAGAGAGAAGGAAAACTCGACATGGCTATGCCGAAAGAACAGCTATGGAAAGCAATTCTCATACATCGAGTCGTGAAAACATACATTAGTGAACATGCATTATCCCCCCGAACCACCCAGCATCTGCCTCTTGTTATATAATGTATTTTACTTCCTAACTATGGTGATGGCACCTTGGTGTAATGGTTAGCACACCAAACGTGTAGTAATAATAATAATAATAGCATTTAGATAGCGCCTTTCACCCGAGGGTCACAAAGCGCCGCACAAGGTCGCCCGTTCAATCTCCCAGCTCGGGAATGGAACCAATTCGTGATGTTTATTAAATGCACCTGCCTCTGACCACCGAGCAGTATAAATGGGAACAACACAGTTCGTTGCATGTGGTGTGATGAAGTGTTGGTACTCGCAGATTTTCCAAGACCACTGGCCAGATAGGAGTTTTCCAAACACTCTCTAGAGGGGGCTGTCGAGAGCTCCCTCTAGTGAAGGCCCTTCGTCTTGCAGCGAGAAACCAAATGGATGATTGTGCTTTCACCTTGAGCAACTTTACCAGCTACAACATTGCAGGGCTGCACCTTTTGCTGTGTGTGTAATACATTTTGGACATGTTGGTCCCTCTGTATTGTTACCTTAGTCACCTGCGGGAGGTGGGGGTGGGGGCAAAGGCACTAATCGTCATGGATTGGGGGCCGCCATCTCAAAAAACGTTCAGTCTCTGTAGTTGTGGCAATGCTCTGGGAGAGACACCCATGCTGCTGTTCCGCAACAGCAAGACCCCAGCAAAGTGTCCACGCATGTCAAATATGTTCCCGACATTCCAACCGTTGAGTTCAAATTGATAACTCGTCTTTTTTTTTGTTATGGACGGTACCTTGATGGTAACCCTGTACATTGTAAGAATTGTATCGTTTATAGTTGTTCTAAAATAAGAGGCCCTTCATTATTGATTTAACACGCATTTTTCACAGAAGGATAGCTCCGAGCCCTCCCGCCGCGCGTGGATAAACGCATCCTCTTATTGCCCATGGTGACCGTTGTACCAGCATTTGACACGCGAGTTCACAAATATCCCCATGTGCCTCACTGTCCGCAGAACGGCTGCGAATTGCAATTACGGGTAACTTTGTGGACGGCGAGCACTGTCCATTACTTTTGCACAGCCAGGTATCTGAAATGCCTTTTATCTGTCAATGTGTCAAGCACTTCCCAGAGGATGCGGTCGGGATCCTGACGTTGTTCTTCAATGGCCGCCGAGGTGGCTCCCACTGGGAAAAGAGACTCGTGCCGCTGACATCTAGAATTCAACCGATTTTACAATCATCATGTGGAACATTACTACGATAAAATACACGAGCTTGATGGGTGCTAAGCATTCCAGCGTCCTTTAAAAACATAATGTCCTGGAGGCGAGGTTATCTGCATGACTTGAGCACAGTATGGGTATTATGGAAATTACATTGGTCATGTAACGACGTAAAAATTAGTGTAACATGGGAAAGAGCGTTGCTAATAACAGCTTGCCTCCACTTCTCTCGATATTCGGTAGCTAAAGAGGTGCTTTGCTTACAGGGAGTCAGAATAACAAACTGATATGTAAACTATGGGTCAACAATTTCCACGTCTTGGTTAAAATATTGATGGGGTTTTTTCCCCGTGTTCGTGCATAGCTATTTTTGTAAGATTGCAGTAACGACCCTTGCCTCAGTCACCGTGTGCGTGTCCTTCAGGCTTGCGCTATCAATCATCATGGGACAGGTTCGGGCATTCGAGGCGCCATTGACAACACCGCCACTCTCTCAACACACCTTCAAGTTCCATCTGCAAAGAGACGTTTTGCCCGGTGCTCAGCAATACGAGCCGTGATTCAACATCTCTGAGACTGTATTAAGCAGCTACGTAGCTAAACACCCTTACATGGCACATGTGTGGGTCGCGTGGAAACAAATACCAGGTTAACATAATTAATATTGCACAGTTCGGTGTTTGGAAGTCGGGCTTAACCAAATCAACTGATGCAAATGATCATAAATGTAATTGAGTATTAGACAGAACAACTGACACACAACGTGTGGCACGGTGGCGCGGTGAGTAGTGCTGCCACCTCACAGCAAGAAGGCCCTGGGTTCGAATCCCGGCTCGGGTGCCTTTCTGTGTGGAGTTTGCATGTTCTCCCCGGGTCCGCGTGGGTTTTTGCCAGGGACTCCGGTTTCCTCCCACAGTCCAAAGACATGCTGATGCATAGGCTAATTGGCCTGCAGACTAAATTGTCCCCGGTGGCCTGCGATGGACTGGCGTCCCATCCTGGATATAGCCCTGACTTACGCCCTCTGTTTGCCGGGATAGGCTCTGGCTCACTGCTACCCCATATAGGATTACGCTTCTGATAATGGATGGATAGATGGAACTGACATAAATAGTGCCAGACCTGTATGCCTTTCACACCAATGGACCTACTCTTGTTTCTGGGACACCTTCCTCCAAATTGTCTCGACGTGAGATTCTCTGCCTTTTCACAACCAAAGACGAGGCGGGTCGGTCCATTGCAAATACAGTCCCACAGGGGATTGGGATGTTGTGCAAATGTAACGAAGCCGAGAAACACGCGTTTAGTAAAACATGCAAAGTCAATTGAAACGATCATGAAATATGCAACAGGAAGGCACATGCATAGCTGTGAAGGTGGTGGTGAGAATGGTGATGGAGGGGAATGCATCGCCCATGAGCCAGGGTTATGTGGCCCCTGCCAACCTTCCCTACGTTTATCCTGTGGCAAGAGAGCTGACCTCTCAAATTGCCCCCGCTTGAGCTTGTTCACTGTTAATTAATGGTGTGATGTACAACATGCCTTGCATCACGTCGCTGGTGCTTGCGCGTTGGCAAATATAATATATTTTAAAACAAAGTGCAGAACCTACATATATGTGGCCATGTATAATTTATTCAATATGCGTTTTGAAAAATAATTTTGAAAAATGAGCCAATTTGTCCATCCACTGCGGGATAAAGACCTACCCATGAAATGTGAGTCATGGCAAATTTTGAGCATACTTCACCATGCTGGTGAATATAGGTTATTAACGGGTTGTTGGGGTTTGTGGGGGCTCGGGGCCAGTTCAGATACTGCTTTAACACTGATGTTATCCGCAACCTGAAATCAGCAATTGGAATACCACAATGGGATAACTACTCTGCTACCACTACCTAGTTATCATTACAGGATTATAGATGTTAAGTTTATGTTGATGTACAGCATTTCTGACAACACTGGCAGGTGAACCCAGCCCATGAATGTATAATTTAGCACAAATAATGAGTATGGATTTATGAATTTAAAACCAAGTTACTCCTGGGATATCCGTGACCTCGTTCTGACCCCCTTGTCATTATCATTTCACAGCACCAGGGTTAAGATTCGATGCAATAGAACCAAAATGGACGTGTTGTTAAATATTGCACTATTAAAGCAGATTATAATGCCAATGGACTTAAACCTTTTATAATAAATTACTGTAGAGCCAGACTCATAGTCTGGCCTATATAACGGAGGAGACAACTTTAGCCGCATCAGCAAAGCTGGTGATGTGGTTTTGTCTTGGAGATTGATAGAACAGCATTTTCTTATTTTAGTCACAAACTGCATGCAAAGCAAAAGCACGTAACACATTACATTCTCTCTTTCATATATGTGAACACAAATAGTGTTTGTTTGCATGCCGCTCTAACAATAAACATAATTATCCAAACACACAAACACACCGTTTGCTTTGAAGTGTGCCGTTGTTTTTTTTTCATATTCGGAATAAATGCCATCGCGTAACTATTGTAATAAATAAAAAAGAGAAGGTAAAAATGTATTTTTATTGAAGTAAAAAAAACACTCCCGATTATGTTATTCTAGTTTTGTGATAATCGCTTTCACCCATTTACAGCATTGTATTGGGTAATATGTGAAATACCTCGATGTGCAAGGGAGGAGAGCAGAGGAGCAAAGTCATGGTGTGTGGGATGTCAAGCCCAAGGTGAAAATATTCAAAATAACCTTTTACAAATATAAACTCAGGGCCATTCGTTAACAGTGGTCAAAATTATAGGCATACAAACCAGGGAGCCACCTTTGAAACTAACAGGAATCAACTGGAAAACGTAATAAAAGTCCCACCTTTTTGTCAGGTACCACGTGAACACAGCATATATTACTCAACTCACTCAGCCACACACTTAATGGATGAAGATGTCTCGAACGTGGAGGTGAAATGTCGCGAGGGAGAGAAGGAGATCGCTCGACACGGCTAGCCCGAAAGAACAGTTTTGAAAAGCAACCATCAGTATTGATTAACAACCACCATATATACTGACCATAATTTTAAAGCTTGTATTACCCTTACTAACACAATGATCGGTATCGTAGCTAATGTTAACACTCCACTCTTGATGGAATATGTTTTTGTAATGTCTGTATTTAGTGTGCAGTAATGGTCATACTTAAATGTACATGACAATGCAGCACTATCTACACGTCTCAATTCCCTTTGAAGATCTTCGATTAGTTATGTTAACACTAAACAAGTTAATACTATTAACAAGTTAGCAGGATGAACAAGAGTCAAATGAACGTTGGAAATACTTATATTTGTTCTTGGTCTTGAGCCAGTGGTGGAGAATCAACGTTACTATTATTGCGATTCATGTTGCCAATAAGAGAAACATTGTTACATCCCTCCCATAGCGCGTGGGAAGGGCATGTTGCTAGAAGTGATGCTGGGTGATGGTCAAGAATGATAACGGCACAGCAGGCTGGAAATTGAACGATTTTGAGAGGGCATCCATTGAAGAGAAGGAGTGATGAAATCAGCGTGTGTGTCGGTGATAGGTGTATTACTCCACAGAATCAGGAGAGATGGTGGTGCCTTGGACAGGCCTTCATCCAGCAATGGATTGATCATGGCCGATGATGATGGAATGGGTTGAATCCAGATTGCCACTTGAAGTCACAACCTTTTAATTACACGCTGGTAAAACAGCAATAATATTACGAATAATACCATCGTATGTAAATACCTGGAAGATAACCATGCATAAAAATATTATAATGCTGACAATGTATGAATTAAGATGTGCACTTCAGAATAAATTATTGATAT
The DNA here is from genome assembly GCA_036362915.1 of Geotria australis. NCBI lineage: Eukaryota > Metazoa > Chordata > Hyperoartia > Petromyzontiformes > Geotriidae > Geotria > Geotria australis. Next base: position 6,962,447 of record JAZEWU010000004.1, on the reverse strand, counting down.
TTACAATGGATTTAAAGTATATGGTCATGTACCATTTTGGCCCCTGGGTGCCCCCTTCACTAACCTGCTCCAACCTCCGTAAAATATGGTCAAACAACTCCATGATGATTAAATGCCAATTAAATACATGGCTATCACCAACATCAGCCATGGTAAATCCACCCCTGGATGAAGCCCTACCCAAGCTGCTACCACCACCTCTCACGTGTCTGCAATGAAACAATCCACCAAGCGCTTGCACACAGACGAGTTTCATCACCTAGGTGTGGAAGTCCTCTCAGATGCGTTCTATTCCTAGGTTGCCACTTTATTATTATTCTTCACTCGTCCATCATCCATTCTCGTGATGTGTACTGGCCAAGCACACTTTCTCTTCTTAACGATTTGAATGATGTCATCAACCTGTATTGATTGCCAATCCATGTTTTTATCCCCTCTCTCAATGTAATCACAAAGCATGCATCTTTCTGTTGATTCTTTGCATTCTCTTCATTTTTGTACTGATATAGGTTTTCACGGCATCTTCAGGCGTACCTCCAATGTGGGAGGCGAAATGTGGAGGAGAAAGGGAGAGCGCTCGACACAGCTATCCCAAAAGAGCAACTTTGAAAAAAAAACACATTTCCATTTTTTCCTTTTTCTATATTTTCCATTAATGGTCACACTTGTGAACCGTACATAAAACCATACTCACTCGGATGCTCGGTATTGTTCATAAAAACATAAATGTTAATATTTTTGAAGTAACTGGTGCCTTTGTTAAGTCAAAGGCTCTATTAATGGAAACTGTCAATCAATGCTGACATTTTGTTCGGTGACTGCCTGCACCTTCACACAATTTCCCATGCTGCACTCTGCACGCTCACATACGTGCAAAAAATATAGAAAGAACAAAAATAATCTGTTTCCTTAACATTTTCGGTGCTAATTGATATATTGGTCACACAAAAACACACGGATTGGTTGTTTGGTTTGTTAAACAAGTAACTGTTCGAGTATATCCTTCTCTTCGATGAAGAGCTCTGGTTTCCTGGCCTCTGTAATTTTCTCAGAGCAAATATTATTTTCAATCTGCGTGAGAATTTTTGTGTTTGCACAGGAAATGCCCTAAACCCTAAAACAGCAATGTGTGCAGTGCTTATACAAGGACATAAGAGAACTAGATAGAAATGTAGAACCAACCAGAAATGTTCATTTTTATTCCATCCTATGCACACATTCATCACACACCCATCATACTAGGCTTGGGGCATTAATGTAAATGCATTGTATGCTCTTGAAAATGTAAAGCTATGAATCTTATCTGAATTTAATATTTTTTTCAGGACACTAGAATGCAGATGAAAAATATATTTAAATTATGTGTAATTACTGTGCACCATTGTACGTAAAACAGATCATCTTCCTGAAAGGAAAATAGCAATTATAGTTTGTAACTAATTTAAGGCTTTGTTTCAAACGTTTCGGAGAAGAGACAAATAGATTGAAAATGCAGTCGCATTTTCAATCTTTAGAATTTACCAGAGCAATGTACTATGCAATTATGTTTGTCATTGTCTTACAAATCTATACTCTTCTTCT
>JAZEWU010000004.1:6934839-6952349 GCA_036362915.1 Geotria australis | reverse complement strand
GCCGCTTGTATCCGCGATCTCGTTCTTTCGGTCATTACCCAAAGTTCATGACCAGTCAGTATCCATATCACATAAGCACAGGTAAAATTTAGGCAACGACCCACGATTTGAACAGGCTGTTTACCAACAACAGTTTTACAGAAGTCCTTTGATCGGCCACTGTATTACCCGCTTCTTCTGTGAATTTTCCCATAGCTCATTATACGTAAATTTATCATGGCTAAATGATTCACGTGGCAAATTCTCTTTAGTTATAAGATTACTCAAATGAAATGTGCAGATATTGACCAATACAATGTCATAATTCCAACACGTATGTCCTGCTTCTAATAGAAATTGGGTGGGAAATTCATACAATTATCCACGATTATTTGCTGTTTTTCTTTGGATAAGTCAAGTAAAATTCACAGATAATTCCTCTATTATCCATTTCCTCAATTGCTGCTTTATTCAACATACATGTAGAGAGAGAACCATAGACTCAATTTCACACTTCATGACCGCAATCTGCAGTTTGTAAGGTACACTACTGTGAGATGCAACGTTTAGGTAATTATGTATTTTCACACAGGGACCCAAGGTCAAGTGAAGAGCACTTTCTAAATTAGATGCCGAATTCCATTATCACATTTGTGAAGCCAAGAAATGGACTTAAAAGATGTTCTATCAACAAATACATTTGGAAATTGAAATAATCTAAATTTATACTTTACGGAACAGTGGCACAGCTCTTCACACATGGCGCTATGTACCTCCGTCGTATGAGTTCGATCCCCAGGATCTGACACGAATGGCAAGTAATATCCGAACCGATTGTCAATCCCCTTCAACACCCCTGCACCAACCAGCATTAACCAGCACGGTGACGTATGGTTAAACAACCCGCATAACCGACAATGTTGGAACAGTGGATTGACAAAGCGTTTTGACCATTATTAATAATTATAAACTCACGACCTTGGCTAAACTTTTCTCGATGAGATTTTGGTGGAAATTGCCAGTGTTCGACAAGGGTGTTGGTCTGGGTAAAGCATGCATTATGTCAGCACTGCGCACACAACAAATACATTCTAAATGCTCAGAGGAAAAGGGCCTTGCATAATTTAGAAAGCTTCAGATCCCATGACACTGCAATTCATTCCTGGTGTACAGTGCTTCCTGGGATGCTACCGTGGTTTTAATGTTAACACACTAGACTTACAGTCCAGAAGTCGCCAGTTTATTCAATCTCCCGGCGTGGCAGTTGAAACAACTTCTCTTCTTTGCGATTCTTCGAAGCACGATGGTCAGCTTCTGGACATCGTTGTCTTTCAGCTCCTCGGCTTCGAAGTGTTTGGTAGAATTCGCAGGCAATACCAAGTATTACCTGACAGGGATCGCGACGTGAACGCTTCTACCTTGACCCCCGTTGAAACAACTGAAACAATGGGTACATTTCTTAACCAGCCCCCCCAACTCCCAACCGCCTCTGTCCATCTAGCAGAATAAATACATGGGTATTCCATAGTCAAGCAACAGGTAGCTTGTGATCGGATCAAGTCAAGTATATTTGTTTAAGAAAGTGAAACCTCAACAGACCAGAAAAGTCTCATGTGGCCGAGTGACTTGGCTCAGGATAAAGCGTGGGTCCTACCAACCCCTCGAAGACATTCAGCCAGCATGGAGGAGTAGGCCGAATACCTGATACAGGGGCTCTTATGAGCTCCCCGTTATACAGGCCGTTCCACTAGCAGAGATATGAGCCAGGCATTTCAGGGCGGCATCTTTATCACCATTTATAGTGTTTATCCCTTCCTGGGTTTTATTTGGCAACGTTTCTATGTCTAAAAGAGGTGCGAGGCTCGGTTCTTGCATGTTTGTGGTGTCTGCTGCCCCCACATCCCAGTTGATGGAAACGTGGTTGAATGTGTTTACCGAATCTATCGTCGACATGCACCGTTCACAATGCATGTATAATGTGCTCAGCCTAAAAACCAGCGAATGCTTCTGCGCCACGAACCTCAGAGAGAGCTGGGGGTTGGAACTGTGTTGACAATTGTCCTTAGGTCCGAGTACTTTCAGTGGCCTCAAAGGAGAGAGGATAAGAAATCCAAAATTGCATAAGAAGTCGCATGACAAAGAGGTCCAAAGTGCTCCCCTGCGAATCGGCCTCGAACCCAGCATAAGCTCTTCTACAGGCCATGCCATACCTATATTTAGCATCGGTCCAAATCAATAGCAGAGGGGAAAGGGACTTCTAAAAAAAAAACACCATATGCTTTTTACTCATTTTACGAGCTACCTTTTTCAACGAGAGCTATCCTATGGCTATCGTATGAACATACAAATCCATATTTTGTTATGGAACCAGATCTGTACAATGGCATGGCTTTGGTTGAAATATTTTGTCAATTAATGCGAAAAAGGTAATGCATTTAAAAACCTAAACATTGTTCTAACTATCATAGAATATGAAAATCTAACCAGAATGACTACAAGTTCATGTTCAACAGAGTCCCACAAATATTAGCGGTCTGGTTATCACCTGAAGTGTAAAGTATTTTGCAGAAACAAAGGAATTCAACATTTTAAAAAAGTAGCAGAGCTAGTTACATTGATTCATGGGAAAGAAAAAAACATGTGACATTGACATTGTTAAATATGTTTAAACATTAAAAAATGCTGTTGGAAAGAAATGTTGGTATGAGTATTATAGTGCATAGATGCTTACAATGCATTTTTCATTGAAGTGTTACATTATTGATCTAGAGTGTGTATGTGAGTGGGTCGTTGTGTTTGCTTATGTGTGTATATATATTCGGTCGGTGGAGCGAGCAGCGAGGTGGTTGTTAGCCCGAAGTGCTATGATGCCGGTGACTCAGATTATATTCCTTGCCATGCATAACAACAGTGGCAATTGCTGTCGGAATCTAGCCTAAGCCTTTCCTAAGTAAGCCCAGCCGAAACGGAGTATGTGCAGTGTGTGTCCCAGCGTCTGCACTAAGGAGACACAGGCAGCCAAGCATACTTCTGAATGCAGCACTGTTGTGTGCTGCGACATGCCGGGTGAAATAAATTGGTTTTGTTACTGGAGGCTCGGTGAGAAGATAGCTTTGCCTCCTCAAACAGGGCCAAAATCTTGAGCTCAAACATCTTTCATGCATGATCAATTATGCAGGAATAAGTGAACCACCAGAAAACATTCGTGGCTCAAAGCTTCCGTTTGAAAAGGTGGCAAACATTGCCTCTAAGGTTTCTGTTGTCAGGCTACATGGGCAGGTGGTTGATTAAGTTATTGTGAGACATTGCGCATTCACCAGGTTGATTTATGATCCAGCACTGATTCATTCATTCTCGTCACTCGCCCACTGGCGGCCAGTCACCCACTGATAACTTTTCTATCGCAACCAGCATGGTTACTGTTCCCTTAAATTTCACTCATTTAATTCTACACCCATTATGATGCCTTGGTCTACCAGGTTGTTTCACCTAATCCACACTGTGTTCAACCATCACACTAGAGGTCACAAGCCCTATTCTTTATGCTCGCTTCCTTGCGCAGCTCGACTTCGAAATTCCTTCTCATCGCTTTTCCAAAGTTTATGTAATGTTTAACCTCATTCATGTTAAGAATCATATCAACCCGTATATATGTAACCTTCAATAGTGCTGTTTTTTTCCAGGCAGCTTGGTGTTTTATGCTTTTGTGTCTGTGCTCAGTAACCAGGATATAAGAAGATGTATCTTTTCCAGGACACCTAGTCTCTTGAGAGCCCGACATTGGTGGTCTATAAGATGCTGTCTCCACATTTTAAGTGTTTGTCCAATGGACAAATGAACAAATGGAAAAATATTACTCGGAAGGGAATGTGTTGCCTTGTCTAAATGGAGCCATGAGCCATCACCGCTCAAGAAGCAATGAGTATTATTTGGTCCCAGAGCTCAATATCAGCATGGTTCAAGGTATATAATTTTCAGGACACATGGTCACATTATCCCCAGAGTGCTTCTATGGAACAAAAAACGTGTTATTTTGTATGTAATAATCATGTCCTGTTTATCGACTTTAGACATATATGGATTATATATAACATGCCGGTTTCTAAATCCAATAATATCATTGGCATTTATTTGTTTAGTTCACATGTAATTATCTATCCAGTTAAGACCCTCCGTCACCTGAAACAGTTACATAAGTTAGTGTCACTAGTTAAAGCATTTAAAGAACCAATTGTTGTTATTTAAGCTTACCAATAAGATATGAAGATCAATTTTCACAACCATTGCTGGATGAAGGCCCACCTACACCAAAGTTAATCTTATATCACTTACAAATGAAGTTGGCCATGGCCTGGATCCACTCTCAGGTCACTAAGTTAGTGACACACTATGCTAATTATGGCAAGACCACTTCCCTTCAATATATTTAACATTCTTTGCATATGCGTACACATCATGTTGAATATTATTCTGCATAATGTTTGTGGGTTGTTTCCATGGAATATATATATTTCAATTATAATTGTGACTAATTAAATTGGCAATGAAATTCCTCAACTGTGGAGGCTGGACACCTTAGTGAATGAGCTATAATATCCCACTGAGTCTATGATTTATTATCATTTACTACAACATCGAATAATACGGTGTCAAATGTATATCTTGTCAAGGCGATGGGCAACAAGTTCGAGAGAACTACATTGCATCACTTGAGGTGAGAACACGAGCAACTGCGTTTGCAAATACGTTGACCAATAACCCCGTATTGTTATTCTGTTTGACAAACTTGTGTATGGTTATAAGTGTGCTTCCAGATTCCTCCCTCTGTCCACCCAGCAATATAAATGGGTACAACCACAGTTCGTCGATCAGCAGGTCATAATAATAATAATTATTATTAATAATTATTATTATTATTATGAGCGCATATCAACGCGTTTGCAACTAAAGCTAAAAAAAAAAATTCACCTTAAAGTACCGTGTATTCAATGGCTTGTATGAGTAGCACTTAAATTACCATCCATTATGAAGGTCGCAAAAAATGGGAAGTGCTACCAGCGAGATTATTTATGCAAAACATGGAGATAATAAGGCTGACTGTTACACATTAAGATCATGTTTAGATTATCCCAGCAGATGCTCAATAGTAAAGAGATTGTGGGAAAAGTTAACCCTCGTATACGATAATGTCTCTTCTGAGCAAATTCAGCAGATGCATTAATTGTGCCTTAGTCTATATAATAATGAAAACAACTGATGAAAGATGGACACAAGCTGTTGATCCTGAAAGAAGGCAAAAGAAACAGAGGGAGACAGATGGCAGCAGGGAGACAATATCCAAGAGTTTGGAGGCCACGACTTGGCAACAACAGTAAATGAAAGGAAAAAATGGGAGAGGCCTGCGTACCGCAGTGGGAAGTAACAGGGTGACAATATTGACAACAGCAGCATCCTACACAGTACTTAAATTCAGGTTCTTATTTTCTGGAGGGTATTGTACCAGGGGCAGCACGGTGGTTCGGTGAATAGAGCTGCCGCCTCACAGCAAGAAGCACCTGGGTTCAAATCCCGGCTCGGGTGCCTGTCAGTGTGGAGTTTGCATGTTCTCCACATGTCCAAAGACATGCTGCTGCATAGGTTAATTAGCCTGCGGCTAAATTGCCCCCGGTGCAATGTGATGGACTTGCGTCCAATCCTGGGTATAGAAATGCCTTGCACCCTGTGTCTGCCCCGATAGGATCCGGTTCACCGCAACCCTATACAGGATTACACGGTTTCTGACAATGGATGGATTGATGGTATTATACCAAGTGTTATACGTACATTTGTTGTATCTATGCTCTGATATATAGTGGATTCTCGCTATGAGTTAAATAAAAAATGTTAAAAGAACTGGACAAACACATACATTGTAGTGACCTCAGTCCTGTACTCAAATACTCTGTGCAACTCTTCTTCCTGTGTTTCCTATACAGTATTATTCTGCATTAGAGTTGGTAAGGAAACTGAACGTAATTGCAAGGGTTCAGAGAGAAGATTACAATGACAAATCAGTGAAAATAAGAAGAGACAATAGGAAACGTTATAATTTAAACCAAGTTAACATCCCATTTGCAATTAAATGCAAGAGTAAATGTACTCTATGCAAATGATGACCTGGAGTGAGTAGAGGTGAAAGCTATTTCACTGTTGAAGAAAACTCCTCTGCACGGTCACAGCCGTTGTCATATAGACAACTTTTATGCTACACATTTTTAACAATGTGGGTTTTAATTGTCCATGTTTTAAAATATAGTCGAAATAGCCTGTGCGTGAAAGTGGTTATGAAAAAAGACAAAAACACTCACATTTTAAAAAAAATACATTTAAATAGAAATCTTCAATTTAAAAATAAAACACAAACGAATTCTGTGTCATTTACTTCTCACTTAAAAAAAATTACATTCAACTTTTACATGAACATTCTAATTGCTGCATAATCACCATTGGCTTCAGTTATTCTGGTCCCTCATATTCTCTGCAATGCCAGAATATTCAACTAAAGATCATTCTTTAAATGGAAATAACCGCTGAGATTTGAATTACCGTGACAGCCGCCATAATTTCAGCTTGCCAAATTTCATCCTGTCAGGCAAACAAGCCCACAAGCATTTGATAAATTGAAAAAAAAAATCAAATGCTGCATATTTTAAGGTCAGTTAGATACTTAATAACTGAGTAGAATGCGTATATAGTGGACTGCAAAATGTAGGTTATACAATTATAAAATCAATGCGACAATGAAGAATGAACCCGAAAATCTATTGTGTATTTGCCCCAAGAGAAACCTGAATGCTCAATGCTGCATGATCACTAAATTATGCTAATGTCCTTCATATGCCCACAAGGCTCCTCAGCTGCAGAGTGTGGTGGCAGTTAATGAGTACTTTGGTTGCCTTTGTTTTAAGACTTGTATTTTTAGGGTACATCTCATTTGAAATATGTAACATAAAGTGTACGCATTTTTTGGTCCAAAGATATGCTGCCTAGGCTAATTGGCCTGACTAAATTGCCCCCACTGCCCTGAAATATTGAAACTTGCTTACCCTTCCCCGCTGGACAACTGTTAAAAACTGTAACATTAAAACTGACTGACTTCAGCCGTGATATTGAATAAACGTGCATATCTTGGAAGCGTTAATGCACGTTTCCCGCAATCCAGTGCTCACGAATCGCCATGCTGCATATTTTCATGTTTGACAATTTATTCCCCATTAAAAAACAAGTTAACTTGTGTGGCGTATTGCTAAACTGGACAGTTTTAAAGCTGCTCTTAAATACATTTCTGTTCATGTGTGGAAATATATTCATGTCAAATGCAGCCAAAACCATATTTTAGTTTGCCATTTAACATGGCTATTTTAGTTTTTTAGGAATACAAAGGCAGCTCACTTGCAACCAACATAAAATATTTGTGAAATAAGTAAAAAAAAGTAATTAATCATCACACTACATTTTTATAGCATTCACAGGAAATGTGCTACTTCCACCTATTTTCTACCGCCACTCCTGGTTTTCGCAGTCTTTCTCATTTCCAGTGTAGCACATCGCATTGCATTCTTGCCAATGTGCCTCATTAGGGGATCTTAGTTTTCATTTCCTATGCCTAGGGCATTTTAGTGAATGCTTAGCATATTCGCACATTTCAACTCAGCATGGGTCGTTCAAGTCAGATTTAGTGCAGATGATAGAGCAGATGCCTAATATGCACGCAACACAGCTCAATTTTAACCATTTAGATTTCACCATTTCTGACACTAGAAAATCATTATGACTATATAATCAAACATTTTGTTCAAAATCACATAACGCACATATTTTATTTATCACCTAGAATACTGGGTGGCACGGTGCACTTCATTTACACACCTTTATTCACATGACCTAAACTCATAAACAGAGCCTCACTATGAATAACATTGGTCATGAAAGCCTACGAGTTAATAAAATAACATCTTGCAGAATCCACAAACACATGCCTCTTAGAATTATAATATTTGTCATACAATTATAATATTTGCTCTTACAATTATAATAGTTGTCATACGTTAAGGCATCATACAAGTCACTACTAACCTTTACAAAGAAATAACACCTTAGCCATTGAATGTAATGGAATTATATTGACAAACAGAAAGAGGAACACATGGATGGCATGGCACATGCATGTTAAAGACAATTCACATAGAAAAGGTAAGCAGGCTTCAGCAAGACTTGGGGGGTCAAGGTAGAAGCGTTCACGTCGCGATCCCTGTCAGGTAATACTTGGTATTGCCTGCGAATTCTACCAAACACTTTGAGGCCGAGCTGAAAGACAACGATGTCCAGAGGCTGACCATCGTGCTTCGAAGAATCGCAAAGAAGAAGAAGAAGCAAGACTTGAAAAGATGAAGACCAATGGTGGTGAATAGTGACAAAGTGACAGCCAAGGAATGGAACCCTGAGGAGATGGAGCATTCAAATACGTTTCTTTACAGGTGCTTGGTAGATTCCTAAATCACAGAACTGTGAAAGATGCTGACAGCTAGGGGAGGTCTTCATCCAGCAGTGGATTGGTTATGGCCAATTATGAACAAATTATTGTGTTAACTGACCGACTATTCTGTCGTGTTAATGGTTACATTAAGCTCTGCAATTCTGCCTTACCCATTTGAGTGACACGACCTATTTTCTAGACTTCACCTTGCAATGTGAAAAAAATCCTTGCAACGTGAAGATAAATCCTCAATGATCTCCAGAAGGCTCGCCTGAGACTAACCTGACATTTACTTCAGAATGCATTAATCACAATACAATATTGTACTGTAGTGTGCAGTCCTAGCATTATCACTATTAACCATGATCTATCCACTGCTGAATGAAGGTATCTCCAAGCTAGCACCAACGCTGCCCTAGCATCTGCACCGGCTAATATTCATCACTGCATTGCCTTTGTAATGCCCTCGAATTGACCAGTAGTTCGGGGGGGGGCGACTTTGAGTGTCCACCACGCGCGGAGTCCACCAGCGGAGGGCTAAATAGAGGCGCCGTATAGTCTGGAGAGTTAATTATCAACGGACGGATTAAGACTTGCTCCGCGTGTACTGTTTACTCAAGAGATTAGTTGGGAAGGGCTCCATTGTCTCCTTGTTTAACCGAAGATTGGGGATATGATAAGTCAAAGCATAAAGAGACTGCGCGTGGCCATTCAGGGAGAGACGGAATTGAGAGAGAGATTCAGACTGTACGAGAGAGACAGGACATAGCGTGGAGTGAGAGGAGACTGTACGAGAGAGGACATTCAGAGAGACGCTGTACTAGGAGTTGATTTGTGAGCCCACTGGCCGGGGGCTGTGCTTTGCACGGCCCCTGGCCAGCGCGTACCTGTGAGGAGTTAGCGCGGTGCGCGCGCTGCGGCGCTCCACGGCTAGATAGTAACCAGCCAGCGCGTATCGGCGAGCTGAGGAGATAGCGTGGTGTGCGCGCTGCGGCGCTCCACTGCTAGATAGTAACCAACAGTCGTACCTTTGAGCTGAGGAGTTAGCGCGGTGCGCGCGCTGCGGCGCTCCACTGCTGGATAGTAACCAAAAGTCGTGCCATCGAGCCGAGGAGCTCGATGAGCGAGCAAGCTGAGCAAACGAGCAGTCATACTGATAGACTGCTGCGTCGTTGCGGGAAGTCTTGTGCTGGTAACGGAACGTCACTCTGTGTTTGGTGAAAATTGGACGACTCTGCTTTGGTGAAATAAACGACTGGCTCAACCTCTTGCAAACTGCCGCGCCTCGCCCTTCATCTGTTCTGTGAGAGGGTGGCCCTGGGCCGCACCGACCACCGTGTGCTCTGGTGTCCGAGGCGTTCGTCGTACATCTCATCCCGTGACAAAACTGAAAAACGCATACTCTACACCTTGGTAGTTTCCTCTTGAATGCATTCCATTCTTTGGCTGCCAACTGTCATAATCCTTGACCACCAGCCAATATTCATTCCAACGACATGTCTGGCCAAATCCCACTGACCTTCTTCTCAACGGTTAAATGATGTGATCTAATGTAGTCCGATTTCTGTTTCCCAATGTAATCATGCATCTCTACATACTTCCTTGTTCATTTAAAAATGTGTGTTCTATTGTTCTGTTAATGACCATGTTTTTGAAACATATTTCTCAGCATGTAATATGCACTCGAGTCCTACGCTGTAACTGTACCATTCATTTATAGTACACATAGTTACTGGTAGGAATATACATGTGGAATATTTACGGTATCATTAAAAACGCTATATCCCAGATTAAACAGGAGAATGTAATGCCATCTAAAGAAGAAAAAAAACTATAGTGCTGTTACTATGTATTAATTTTCCTACTGCAAAGCATTTGGAAATAAATGCCAATTTGATTGGTGAGTTAGGTAAAGGCTTTAGGTTAAGAAGCCGGAACAAACCATTAAGCAGCTGCACTAACTGCCATGCGTGAGCAAATACATTTAAATTCTCAGACTACCTGCATGCTGGTGAACACGTATGAATGCATTAGCCATCATCCTGCTGTGCGCTACCACATACACGATACACACTGTGGTACGGAGTAATAGTCATGCCATTGATTAAATGTCTGTTGGCATCTGTCATCTAAAACAATGTTTTAACTGTATTTCCAACAATAGTCTAGTTACACAACTGGGATAATTGTAACAGCTGTGTGACATCAGAAATCTGGTGGGTTGATGTTGTTGTTATTACATTCGCAATCCAATTCATGTGACAGAATTATTAATGTACAACAGGGAACCAGATATATGGGGAAGCAGCTTCACATACAACTGGACACAATCCTATAGAAATAAGTTTATTTTACAGAAAAAAAGCTGAAGAAAATTGTATTTCTGCCGGCTTAGTAATGTCTGTGACATATGGATTATAATTAAATAAAACACTGCCGCGTAGGTTTTCACAGTTGCGCTGCATTGCTCTCCAATGTGTCTTCGAGTTGTACCGTGTGCTATGGGCACATTTTTGCCAGTAGACAGATGACAATATTGCCAGATAGGGTAAAAACCTTTGCTCTTTATACATTATGTACTATGCGTTGTTTCGAGACAAGTTCCAAGAATTTGGTCGACATATTGTGAGCTGAAACTGAGAAAACATGTAATAAAGTAAATCGATTTTTACAGTATAGAGAGTAAAATGTGTTACGGCATCGCAGGACCATGGGGGATGGTGACGGCGTGGGGAGGCCTTCATCCAACTGCAGATAGAACATGGTGGCTGATGACAATATTTAACAGCAGCCACGACTAGAATAATGATATGCACATAAGAGCGGAAAATACCATTCTATTACGTTACATTTTCCACATTTGGAGGTCATAGTTGGCACCAAGGCCTGCCAGAGTTTTATTAATCTCATGCATATTGACATTGTTTTTAGCAGTGTGGAGATGCACGGACAAGTACCAAAATATGAATCTTTAAAGTGTGAGAACCTTCATATTGTAGCCTTTGTCTTCTCAACAACTGTTATGGGGAAATGACAGAAGCTTTTGAAATTATCTATTTGGGTTGGCTGTTGGGAATGGAACCAAATAAAAGGCACAAATTGGTGAACAGATTTGACAGATGGAACCGTGTAGTTTGGTTAATCGTATATATTGCAATGCAATTCGCCATATGCTTATTTGAATGTTTCTGCTTTTTTAATGAACCATAAATGCCTCATAAATTTCGGTGAAAATGTTGTGGATAAAAAATGGGTCCATTCTTCTTCTTTGCGATTCTTCGAAGCACGATGGTCAGCCTCTGGACATCGTTGTCTTCCAGCTCGGCTTCGAAGTGTTTGGTAGAATTCGCAGGCAATACCAAGTACTACCTGACAGGGATCGCGACGTGAACGCTTGTACCTTGACCCCCAGGGTCCATTGAAAACATTGTTACTGTGTCTCCTTGTACACAAATTCAACCTTGCCTGCAGCAATCAACCTCTCACATTACACATTCTGTTGAAACTACGTGACATTTTTTTCCACCGTAGTACAAATCATGTTCATTGGCAATACAAAACGTTACAAAACGTTACAAGGTAAAACAATGTAATGTACTGTATAAATTATGAAGCGGTGGTAAATATTTTAATACCAAAGTATAGTTCTATTTCATTGTATGCAGCTCTATAAAGTACGATTTTGCCGTTTTTCTTACAAGCAAGGATAGATTATTGCATGCACAAGATAAAATAATAAATAAGAATAATACAATGTATAAGGCACACAAATTCCACGTCTGGTCATGGACGAGACATGGATAAAGATACACGATAAAACCGCAGAGTGGCGGGGAGTCAGCCAGACGGTACAAAATGACGATAAGTATTTTTGTTTTTTCTGTGATGACTCAAATCACAACAAATTCAAAACCATATCGTTTTGAATTGAATCGTGACCCAGAACCACAACACTGGGGGCAATGCAGCGATCTTCACGTTGTGCCTCCTGCACAACACTGGTGGTAATTCTGAAGTAATTCTGAAGGCACTACATGCTGCTAGATAACACAGTTCTGTCTCCATCATTTTAAATGTATTTTTGGTAAAATATTTAATTGTCCAATCGATGCAATGTTACATGAAGGATGACTTTGTGTGTGTACACGGTGATATGTTATGCTCCCACGTACAATTCTCCATTGATAAAACCAAACGGCAAAGGGTGCGAAGTGAAAACATCGTATTAAACAATAAATCTGTTAAGTTGAAAAGCACATTACCATCAACTTTTCTGAAGATTACTCAATAACAAATGTTGTGGGTCTATGTGCAAGTGAAGGTGGCTTTACACAGATGGCAATAATTGCATTCCTGCTGGTTTGATTTGTTTTTTAAAGGTCACGCAATGACCACATGGCCCAATATCCCTCTGCAATATTGAACCAATGACAACCTCTAAGCTGCTTGCATCAGTATTTGCTTCACAGTGCCTTGCAAACTGCATTTTAATTGCAGCCTAAAATGGATGCGTTTCCCTGCTGGAAACCTTTCTGTAGAAGTTCCGTCTGTTTGTTATCTCCGAATGCAGCGAAAAAGCCTCCCAGACGGAGGCAATCAATTTATTTTCAATTAGCTGTTTTTCTCTGAGCGGTTTGCCCGGTCCCCGTTAGCAATGACGAAGTGTAGCGATGGCTAAGCTGACAAAACCGTTATTATTTTCTAAGAACGTCGCAGAACGCTTGACCAGGGTCACTTTAGGCCACTGGAGAGATAGCGGGCTAGGGGGCGCTGTATCAGATTGGTCAGTGGTTAATTGCCCTCAAAAAGTATAATGCTGCAATGCGCTACCTGGATGATGTAAGTACGGCTGGTGCCATGATTCTTTTTGGATAAAAAGTCAGCATTTTTTATGTTATACATTGCCAAGGCTGAAGATAAAATTACGAAATGATCCAGATAAATTTTGCAAGTCCTCGCATTGCTCATTGCTCTCTAAATCTAGTGCAGTTTTTTTACGACTGAGGCTCAAATCTTGCATATACATGGTCATAATTTCATTAATTGGGGATGGCTCCGAAGAGATGAACGGATCTAGTCGATGGATTAGGGTTGCTCTTAAAGAGAGGTGTATATTTTTTATAAGAAATATTACCGTATCATTGTAATATTAAAGCAACTGTATTACCATATTATTTAAATGTTTCATATAGTACATCATCATCATTGTCAGGAACCGCTTAATCCTGTACAAAGTTGTGGTGAGCCAGAGCCTATCCTGGCAGACACAGGGAGCAAGGCAGGGCTAAACCCAGGATTGGACGCCAGCCCATCACAGGGCACCAGGGGCAATTTAGTCAGCAGGCCAATTAACCTATGCGGCAGCATGTCTTTGTACTGTGGGAGGAAACCGGAGTGCCTGTCAAAAACCCAAGCGGACACGGGGAGAACATACAAACTCCGCACAGAAAGTCATCCGAGCCAGGATTGAAACCGAGGTCGTTCTTGTTGTGAGGCGGCACTGCTACTTACCGCGCCCTCCACATAGTACAGCAATGGATATTTAAAATACAATAAGAACGCCATGTGACATCCATTATACTCCCACAACGCAATTGCTTTTTATAAAGCACACCTTATTGCAAAGCTAATTGCATTGTAATTCTGTCCACTTAAAACAGAGTGCTTGCTATTCTAAAAACAATCTGCAACAGCAGAGGGTAATGAAACTTTGCACAAGCCATTATTAAGCATTTTGTTTTTGTATTTTCAAGACTCATTACTTCTAGTAGTTGGTGTAATCCAGATAGCAGGACAACTTACCGTGAGAAAAAGAAAGAGATATGTATGTATCACATGGTAGCAGCATATTAACAGGATGTAATGGGGACTAGGGAACCATTATGCTACAAATAAAATGCATTTTAAATGCTTCTTGGCCTTCCAGCTGCCGGTGATAATAACTGATTTGATGGTTGCTCTTCAGGGCTGTACTTTCGGGATAGCCGTGTCGAGCGATCTCCCTCTCTCCTTCGAAACAGCTGTCCCAAAAGAACAGCTCTGAAGAGCAACCATAATTAACCGAGCCGTGAAAACCTACATCAATAACTGCTTTGGAAACATTACGCCAGCTTTATTTTAAAAGCAAAGCCAAAACCGGTTATAGCTGAAGTTGCAATTTCAACAATATTAGCGCGAATGAATGTTTTATGATTTCCATTGATACACATCACTTTTATTTAGAATTATTGAGCCGGCATGGGCAATTAAAAAAATATTTCTTTGGGCAAGCAAGTCAAAGGAGGTTGTAAAAAATAACTTAAAAGGTTCAGGACAATCAGACTAATTAGGACAATACATCGCCATATACAATCATGAATATTTCAAGATCCTCCTCCACAACGCACGGAACAGTAGCCTAGCAACAAAACAGAAGTGGCAGTGATTTCATGACGAATACCGCATGTAGCTTTCAGAAAACATGCACACTTCCTTTGAAGAGAAACCAACATTTACCAATAATAATAACTTAGCAGTGGCACCATCTATTGCACTACTTTCTGTACTGTTGGAATAATTCATGTTCATTACACTGTAGTTACATTGATGGTGCATTGGTGGCCTGGATCGTGCTGAGCATTTTGACATGAATGAAAGGTACATTCGTATTAACATCATAACCATATCACCGATGCCTTCAGCTGATGGATGATGAAAGTATCTTCATGTTAATGCCTCTACCTCTAAGAAATAGTATATATACAGCCCTCTTGTCAATCTGAGTCAATTCAACGCAGTTTTATATAGCGTCTCATCAAGATAATTACTACATTTTCTCAAAACGCTTTTACGAGGTTAGAGTTATTCAAGTTACAGTAGAATTTATAAATGTCGACTAAATGTACTGTATTTAGAGACCAGTATAAGCCACGCAACAAACATATACAACTAAACAATACAGGTTTCAAAAAGGGATCCTCGAGGCAATTTACATCATAATAACCGGGACCGTAAGGAGATAAAATAAAATGGAATGCTGGATTTGGCGCTTATTTAAGCATGCTTCACCACGCTAGTCAGCACAATTTGGTGAAGGTTGACAGCACAAATAATACATCCATCTAAAGTTATATTTTACATTAAGTGAAATTGGGATTATGCAAATACTCACGGCACACATTACATAGATCAGAGACTCATAATACACCATATGGTTCCTAAAAATAAACGGCATCTTGACATCATGAATTTTACATTTTCATTTCTACACCGTTTACATTACATTTACACGACGGCACCTTTCGTGGCGACAAGAACGGCAACTGTTTGGTGAGCGCGTAACGCCATTTCCGCTAACAATTACATTAAAAAGCTAGATCTACACCCCCGCGTGGGTTTTCGCCGGGTACTCCGGTTTCCTCCCAGAGTCCAAAGACATGCTGCTGACTAAACTGCTGCATAGGTTAATTGGTCTGCTGACTAAATTTTCACTGGTTCCACGTGATGGACTGGCGTCCCATCGTGGGTATAGCCCTGCCTTGCGCCCTGTGTCTGCCGGGATAGGCTCCGGGTCAACGCGACCCCGCAGAGGATTAAGCGGTTTCTGCCAATGAATGAATTAATGACCTACAACCCGCTCCCCAACTCCGCCTCTTGTCCTGATGCCGGGCGGCAGCACCCAAGAGTGTACAGTACTGTAATGCCGTCGTACCGCCTGCAGCATTCCTCATTTAACATGCGAGGACGTTTCTCAGTCGGGTCACGCAAAAGCCCCGGCGCATGGGGGAAAGCGGGCGACAAAAAATATATACAATCTGGATAAAGACCCTACCTATCTCCTGCCACCCATGTTGCACGTTTCATCACGTGCGTGTGGCATGTAAATTGCTGCCCTTCTCCCTCAAGCCCATCCACGGTGCCACGTTTGTGCTGTTGCCCACTCAGTCTTAAGACGCGCAAACACAAGCACCAAAGCGCGTGTTTCCGTCACGTACATAGTTTCTCTCTAAGCATATACACAATGTGGTGTGTGTAAATTATAATGTTGTGAGAGCTCAAGAACAGGTTCATTAATCCCACTTTCAGGTGGGCACGAGTAGCCGCAGTGGGGTACGGCGCATGGTTGTTTTTTTTTCAAACTTTAGACTCGCGTTACAACGACATATAACATACTATGGCTCCCTTCTTCCATGATGCCTCAAGGGTCTTTAAGATCCATGTTTACATTGTGTACTTTAGTAATTTGTAGAGATTCCAAGTAACCGTGTGATACAAGCTGCTAATTAACTAAAAATTGACCAGACACCGAAAACATAATTAAAACCGACCAGCAGCAGGATTAATGGCAAACAATTGCTAAAGGTCGAAACATGCGTATTCACCGACTAAGAACAGGTCACGACTGGCATGACAGCACAAAGGCGCGCGTGTGTATTTGGTTGCATTTCGTTATCATGAAATGAAACACACCTTCTGGAACCTCCACACGAAACCACATCCTGCCCATTCATATTTAAGCAATGCGTCTCTATGTCTTCTGACTGATTCATTCCTTGTGTGTACTGGACTTGTATGCTTACAGGAAGCGCGAGTGACTCGTGGCAAGCTCTAGGTGGCAGTGCGCCGCCCGTCTAGAACCACATCGGCACTACACTTCCAACGAGAAAGGGGCCTTCAGTTTTTCTGCGTCAGCCTTTTACAATTGTTCGGCTCGGTTGCCTTTCTGTGCAGTTCGATTCCCGCCTCGGGCGCCTTTTTGTGTGGAATTAGTGTGTTCTCTCCCTGTTTTGTGTGGGTTTCCTCTGGGTTTCTCTGGTTTCCTCCCACAACTAACAAAACACTAATTCATAAATTTGCTGATAACAATAATATATAGGATGCAATCTCTGGTGGGTTGGCGCCGGCTAACCGCGTGGCTTGACTCCCTCCCCTTTGCAGGTTACCTCGTGCCTCTGAGTCGTTCTATCGTATAATTAACGTCTTCAAGATCTATGAATATGTCCGCGTTAGAAACTGTATTATTCATTTTCAGAAACCG
>JAZEWU010000004.1:6923039-6934687 GCA_036362915.1 Geotria australis | reverse complement strand
AATGAATGAATAATATATAGGATGCAATCTCTGGTGGGTTGGCGCCGGCTAACCGCGTGGCTTGACTCCCTCCCCTTTGCAGGTTACCTCGCGCCTCTGAGTCGTTCTATCGTATAATTAACGTCTTCAAGATCTATGAATATGTCCGCGTTAGAAACTGTATTAATTATTATTATTTTATGTAATTTACACCGAGAAAAGCAGTTTTGCACAAAACCATTGAAAGGAAATTGCTTTCCGTTGATTTTTTTTTTAAAACACCTTCATTTTTTTATTGCCAGTCCATTACATTACGAAATTATTAAACACAAATTATATTAAAATCATGCTTTATATTCCGCAAGCTAGTATCTATTAAAACATACTATATGAGACACAGCGCTTTTTTACCATTTCGCACCTAAGATATTGCACTAAAATAATAACTGTTTTTCCCATTGAATTTGTTAATCGCACACCGTGAATAATGTTAACGCATAAGCGGCAAATTAGCGGTTCAAACTGTACAGAACTGCATTGTGGAGTTTCTGTAGCCTGTACTGAAACGCGTGGGAAGACCCACGCTTGGAATTACATTCAAGAGAAAGAGGAACACATGGATAGAGGGACATGTTCAGGTTAACGACTTCGTTCAAACTGTTATGAAAAGTCAGGGGGCTTTGACAGGACACGTTGCTGAGACGGATGATGGCCAGTGGTCAAGCATAATGACGCTAGTGGCAGCTAAGGAAAGGAACACGTCCAAGAGCTACATCAGACGCGATACATTCAGCTCGTGGGCAGGTCCTCGGAAACTCGGTACATCACAGGATAGTGAAAGATAGCAACGGTTTTGGGAGGTCTTCGTGTAGCAGTTGAGTGATCATGGCTGATGCACGTTGCAGAGGAAACGCGCCGGTGCATGCGGTTGTAATTGGGGCTTTCATCAGTCGGTTATGGCTGTGCTAAGTGGAGCGCTAGGAAAATACTATTTGTGAAGCATCATCTTCGACATCCGCTTCTGCAAGATCCATCAGCGCGCTCCACCCCTATGGTATTGGGATTTCGCCTCCAATCAGCCCACGAAAAATACAATCGACCGAGCAGGCGCTGTGCGATATGTCATCGAGACCCAGCACAACAGCAGGCTCGCAGCCAACGTCTACGTTACATACATGTCGTGATACATATAGATCGAATCTTCTGTGTGCAGTTTGCTTGCTCTCCCCGTGTCCGCGTGGGTTTTCGCCGTGCACTCCGGTTTCCTCCCACAGTCCAAAAACATGCTGCTGCAAAGGTTAATTGGCCTGCGGACTAGGTTGCCCCCCGGTTCCCTGTGGTGGACTGGCGTCCCGTCCTGGGTGTGGCCCTGTGTCTGCCGGGATAGGCTCCGGCTCGCCGCGACCCTGTACAGGATTGGCTGGTTGGTTAGTTACACGTTACTTTATATCTAAAATGTATTTTCGTTACAGGACGGCACGGCGTGTGAATAGGCCGCCATCCAGCAGTGAATTAAACAAGCGGTGGTAAATGACTACTGCTTTTATTTATAATGAGGTCGCGCGTCGGGAAACGGGGGGCGTGGGATGCAGAGCGTGTTGGTAAATTAGGGCGTCACTTAACGCCTCGCTGACGCCATCAGCTGTGATAGGGATGTGACACCACTCTGACAACCGACCCCAACGCAAGGAACCCACTCCCCCGCTCCCCACACTGAGAACTCTCAATCGTAAACGCATGTAAAGTATACGCAAGAACTCCGCTCAGTCTCCACACGTACATAAAACATGTGCTTTAGTCCATCGCCGTATTGGTTTTCCAAGACCAGTCTTATCAAGACCAATCTTATCAAGACGAATATTATCAATACAGGACTCGTACTGTATTGGAAATGCGCTGCAGGGGGCTTTAGTTCTAAGGCTTTCCTGATCGATAGTATCCATAAAATGAGCTACACTGTAGAGGGGCTATTGCCAAAAACGTTGCCTATAGGAAAGCGTTATTGACGAAAGTGTAATTATTGTGGTTGCTCTTCAAAGCTGTTCTTTCGGGATCGCCGTATCGAGCGATCTCCCTCGCGACGTTTCGCCTCCCACGTTGGAAGCATCATCCGGCGTTTTAATATGAGCGGAGTTAAATGTCCTCTGTCCACGAAAGTTTGACATTATGAAGAAGCATTTATTCCGTGCACGCACACTGGACCCGTTTCGACCTGGGGCAAAATAAACCCTGATATTTTAGAGACAGAGCAAAGTTCTGCTCAATAACAAACTCGTTTTAGCATGCTGCTCCACAGCAGCGTACGCGCTAAATACGTTCACGCTCTCGTTTCTAAACCATTTCATCCTCACGGGATTTACAAAACAGGCGGGTCAACTTGAGCAGGACGAGGAAGAGACCCTCTCGTGAGAAGATTAAGTCGCTCACTCATCCCGAGCCTACCGTACGCAGCGCGGTGGTGGTGTGGCTTTAGCGGTCGAGCGCGAACGCGTCGCTCGCTCCCTTGTCGTGAACACAACGGGGCGTGTGGGGCAACGGGCGTTCGCCGCTAAAGGAAATAAAGTGAACTCGCGAAATCTGCCGCGCCCGATAAACGTAACGTCAGTGTCGTGACGTGGGGTTTCACGGCTCGATTCGTGACAGTTGTTGCTCTTCAGAGCATGGCCTGATGATGCTTCCAACGTGGGAGGCAAAACGTCGCGAGGCGCATCGCTCGACACGGCTATCCCGAAAGAACAGCTCTGAAGAGCAACCATCATCAGTTGAACAATAATAAAAAATAATTTTACATTTATAACGCGCACACGTTCATTCAATGTCAACGGTGCTCATTCGACGAGAGAACGACTCAGAGGCGCGCGAAAAGCGCAGAGAGGCGGAGGAGGCAGCCAGTCGGTTTGCCGGCGCCATATTGCAACACACTGCTTCCGATATATTATGATGTTATCGGCCGACTAATTAATGAGTGTTTTTTTTTACTTGTGGGAGAAAACCGGAGAACCCAGACGACGATCCCCACGCAGACAACAAGGGGAGAACAAACAAACTCCACACGGAAAGGCGCCCAAGGCTTTTCCGTCATTGAGCATGCCCGATTCCCAAGTCGCTACAATCTCTCACGATCCTACGATGTAACTAATACCCCCCGCTCCCAACCCGTGTCCGTGAGCACCTGCCACACGCTCTGATCCTTATCTCGCTACCTCCTAGGTTGGACGCCCTCTCGCGGCCCGGACGCGTTCCATGCCTCGGCTGCCATTCCGTGATCATTCTTGACCATGGGCACATCACCCGTTCTCGACCGACGACGCGTCCTTCCAAGACCCACTTAACTTTCCTGAACAGTTCTGCCGATATATTTTTTGCGTGTCTGTGTTCCCCTAATCCGCGTGCTCTTCTTTCCGTCGCTCAATCCACGGGTGATAATTACACACGTGTGTCGTTAAGGCAATTAAGGTGTTTAGCGCAGTGCTGGTGGGAGCTTCCCACGCTGTGGTGTGCGAGAGCTGCGTACACACCTACGAGTACACAAGCTGCCGGCAAACTTGTGTGTACACGTCGTCTCGTGTGTCTCTCGCTCTCCCCCACGCCTTTTAACATCGGTAACTTATCGCAGATGCCGGCTTCGAGTTACATATGTTATTCATCTAGTATTGCTCCGCGCGTTCCACATTCTCGACCACACGACACAACACACTGGGCCAGAGTCACCACAATCTGGAGTTCGTGCGTGTTCCTACAGTGTTTGTAACGTGATGCCGGCTTCACCGTGTACACACACGGCGTGTGATGATGTGCACGTACGCCGGGCTATCGTGCGCTATTCCACGGGATTCGAACGCACGGACCACCACGAATGTGCGTGTGTTATTCTGCACGTTGTATACGCTGTCGAGAAGTGCGCTGTTGTGTTGTTGTGCAGCGGGGTCAAAATGTTCGCTCTGGCCACCGCGTGGCTTTATGACTATACAAGGCTGCGTTCCGATGCTATTGTGACTTACCGTCTCCGAGAGGGCGCCCCCCAGCAGACAAGCCAGCAACCCGGCCAGCACCAACGACCGCAGCAGTGGTAGATTCTTCATTGCCATCTCGGTACAATGTGCGGTCAATCTCTCGCTTCTTCGAAGAGCGCCGGTAGCTTCTACGCGTTGTCGGTGACCACAAATAATTCACCGAATGAAGAGGGAGGAAGCAAAAGAAATATATTACTAGGAGGGGGAAATAAATAATAGCACAAACAACGCGCCGGTGCTGGCGGCTGCTGCTGCTGCTGAGCGGGGAGCGTGGTTGTGGATGTGATGGGGAGCACTGCTATGCTGCTGTGTCTGCCGTTGCGGTGAGGCTGCTGTGCTCCCTCTCGCTCGCCCGCCCTCCGGCCTCTCTCCCTCCCTCTCTCTCCTGCCTCTCTGCAACCCCCTCCTTGCTTGACTCACTCCCTCAACCTCTCCCTGCCTCCCTCTCTCACAACCTTCCCTCCCTCCGTGCCTACTCCTGTGCCCGTGCCTCGCCGCGTGCTGGCTTCTCTTCGCGTCTGTGGGAGCGGCTCTCGCACGCCGATCATGCCCTCTCTGCTCATCCCCGAAGCGTCCATCGCATTCCCTTGGAGTGACGTCATGATTGATGATGTGGCTGAGCCGACATGAATATATGTGGCTGGTTCGCTGAAACGCTATACGGCCGTCTTTGTGCCGCGAAGGTGTTTGTGAGCTTGGGTTTCCTTTCATTGTGGCGGGGACTGATGGTGAAATGTAAATGGGTCTTGGGACTGCACAAATACCTCCAACTTCACCTTACATATCAAAATAATGAAAAACATAATTACCAGTAAAAATCATCACTGCTGGCAGGTAAAGCTGCATCCCTGCCATTACTTGCTCACTCCACTGCTGGCCCGCGCTAGAACATCAGTGTCTGAGACCTACTAAGGTGTCTTGTTGCTCACGTTAGTCGTATTTAATGAATAATACAATTTCGGTCTCGACTCGCATCACAGCCTGAATTGGGCATAAACCACTTTAGGAAAACCCCTGTTGACTACCCACAGTCACGACTCAACTCGGGGGGATGACTTAACCCAGCGCAATACTTGTACTTGAGAGCCCCATGCTCTGACCGCAGAACACACAGTTGAATGCTGTATTAATTACTCAACATTTCCTCACTCCCTCACAACAACGGTATATGTAAATTTCGAATTATTAAACAATGCACTGTTGCAAATGTTCCTCCGTTCCCTTCTAACTCAACTTAGATGTTGTCGCACGCGAATGACCTGATGTCAAAACATTATATATAAAATTACAAAACAAAAACAATCCTAGATTTTTTTAAAGATTATGTCATGGTGTGGTGATTATTAATGACACGAGATCTGTAACCTAGACGTTGCCGTTCGATCTCCCGGCATGATGAGTCGAAACAATGGACATTTTTCTTACATTTTCCCACCCCTGTCCACCCAGGGTATACTGCGGTCAGTTGATCTGAAGGTCACTTGTGGGCAAGCTTACCGCTTTCAAGATATCTGGCCAGTGTAGAAACGTAGGTCCTCCACTCTCTACTGGAGGCCGTTCCGCCAGCATTGTGTGAGCTATACATTGCAGGGCTGTTTCCTTTACACTTTTGTCAGCTTTAAAAATGTCCCCTATACCTATAAAGGACTCGTCGAATCTACGTGCTTCGGCGGGTTCAGTTTGAAATGTTTGCAGGATGTGGGATAATATTGTTTTTTTTAAAAAACATGTAACCCACTCACTGCACTCTCATTTACTGGCCGCCTCTACGTCATTCCCACTGAACGTCACGCGGCTGACGACTGTGACCCATCAGCACAGGGATTTGACACATGCGAAACTTAGCACAATGTACCGCAACAACTAAAGTTATTCGCGATTATGGCTTTCTGGCCAGTGAACAACTGACTGAAAAAAATAAATAATGATAGGGCGATTGACCCAAGGGCACATAAATGACTACCACTGTTGTGTTCGGAGCGGGTAATCCCTACAGGAAAGCGAGCTGTGCTTTTCGGGCCGACTATAATTGGTCTGCTTATCTTAAGTGATTCATCGTGGCAGTATCACAGTAATCAATGGTGAACCGCAAAGGTGTCAGTGCCATCATTTCTCCTCCCCGGTGAGCACACTGCGTTCCTGCGATAAGAGGTACGTCCGACCCCGGAGACCATTCCCTGCCCCGCTGTCTTTTCACTCCTACACCTTTTCCACGAAATAGTCACGCATCTAAAAAAAGACCCGTGCTTTGGAAGTTTGCCGTCCTTCTTTGTCGATAACTATTCAACAGAAGTTGCTAAAAATACATCATAACTTCCAGGACATTACAGTACGGTAAATGCATCGTGGAGTCATGTGTGTGTGGATACATTTCGTTTAGCATTCTATTCTAGCCGACTGGTTTTGTTAATGCCGATCATATTGTTGCAAATATGCAGCGATAATAGGTCTTCTTCTTCTTTGCGATTCTTCGAAGCACGATGGTCAGCTTTTGGACATCGTTGTCTTTCCGGTAAGACGTGAGAAAGCTTCTGTTGTTATATAATTGGATTTAAATAATATTCCATCCATCCATCCATTTTCAGAAACCGCTTAATCTTATACAGGGTCGCGGTGAGCCGGAGCCTATCCCGACAGACACAGGGCGCAAGGCAGGGGAACACCAAGGATGGGACGCCAGTCCATCGCAGGGCACCTGGGGAAATTTAGTCAGTACGCCAATTAACCTAGCAGCATGTCTTTGGACGGTGGGAGGAAACCGGAGTGGTTAATAATTTTCTTGCAAATCAAGGATACATAGGACATGCATATTTTTTTTATTTCAGTGTGATTTGGCAAGAATGGGTAATCTTTTCCCCAATGTTCTTAACACGCATACAAACACTATATCCACACGGACAATACGTGTCTGATAATACAGTATGTATTTCATATTGCATCCAAGGCTCAAGGCATCAAATTACCGGTGTAAGAATCAATGTTAAATGTAAGAAAAGCATATGTTGTTATGTTTAGGCTAATGCAGCAAACCAAAACTGTACAAACAAAACAGCAAACCAATATAATACAGTTGACTGGTTTAAGACTATTAAACTATTGATTTTTTATTTCAAATCGTTCTCGAGAATTGTGACAATGCATCAAATCATCTGGGGGTGAATGGTTGCATTCCTCCCATAACAACTACAACCATGCACCACTATGTGCTGGTCGGTTCATCACAGCGCTTGTGCCAGGCTAGGTGGATCACGTACACATTAATGTGCTGGAGCATTGTTAACACACAGAATTGTTTGGTTGTTCCATTCCACGATCTCAACTCTTGACCATCGCATCTGCCTTTTCGCACAGCAGAGGTGGCATGGTGTCATGAAATGAACATACAACAATTTGGGAATTATCTCAGAAAGCAATGCATCACCCCAAGTAAGAGAATGGCCTTTGCAAAATGACATCACATATGAAGATAACATCTGGAGTCACATCGATTGTATTTTATCTACTTTAGGTGGTGCACCTGCTCAGGAACGCGAATAGCTATAAAACAAGCCAGCTGCCTGGAATGTCTAGGGACAATTTTTCCACTATTCAGAATTTTTGATAGTTTGGCTGCTGCAGCCTTCAACATATTTACTGAATTTGAAAAATTCTAAACATGGTATAGTTGATTCTTTGGCAACTATCTTCAGTTGTGAAGATATTTATTTCTCCTTTGCTTATTGCCTTCAGAAAAAATATATAACTTTTAACCTCGCAGCCTAGTGACCTTATAGACTAATGGACACTCAGACTGCCAAAACCAATCAAAAAATGACTAACTTTAACAAATCCTGCAAGTTAATTAAAATAAGTCGATAAGGCCGATTGGTGAAAACACTTTATATTTTTATGAGAAGTTACAGAATGGAGAGTGCATTGTCCATGTGTGGCCATCATATGGTTGTCAAATTGCATGTCTGTAGTTTTCCATAGGGTTATAATAACCAAATGTAACGTACAAAAAATGTTTTTGGGCAGTGTGACTGGATTAAGACCATTGACCCACTGCACTAGTTTCATGACAGGGATCTGAAACTGGGATTCGAACCCAGGGAATCAACAGTTCCGGATCGCTGTCTCTGAGCAGCCTGTCTGTCAACTTTCATTATATGCTGACAATAGATCACATACAGTAAATGCATTGTTGAGTGTGCATGCAGAGATGTGCGTGTGTTTGTGTGTACGAGTGAACATTTTTGGCATTCTCAGAAAATCCTCGTGTGCATTTGTGAGGTAAATACAATTTTACAATCAACAACGTCAGAAACTAAGCTCTCAAGTAATATTTTGCCGAGTGCAGATTTCTCAGAAGTGTATTGCTGTGAGTGCGGCTGCATGGAAGATAAAAGCCGCACTAAGAGCCCTGGTAAATGCTGACCTAATCCATAAAAGGGATATATTATGGATAACATTGGTCACGAAAGATTTCATGTTAAGTATAATAGTAATTACAGCTTATATAGTGCCTGAGAATTGCTTTCCAAAGCTGTTCTTTTGGGATAGCCGTGTCAAGTGTTCCTTCTCTGTTATGATGCATTGAGCTGTGAAAACCTACATCAGTATATAGTGCCTTTAAGAAAATCTCAAGGCAATTTACATAAATAATAATAGGGGGGGGGATTGGAAAGATACATCTTTTAGACGGAAAGTGAAGATTCAAACTGAACCCGACTCCCAGACAGTGTTTGGCAGAGAGTTCCACAGTCTAGGTGCCACAGAAGTGAAAGCCCTATCACCCATCGACTTGAGAGCTTTGTTCAGTTATTTGCTGCTCAAGATTACTACCCGTTTCGTTTAAACACCTGAAGAATAAAGGGCTACGCACGGCCAACGTCGTTTGCTTTGATGTTTTAGATATGTATATGCTATGCAAAACTGCAGCATAATTATGTTTTGCATACCCTTCGAATTTGTGCGCCTCAGAGGTTTGTAAATTACCCGGCTTATTTTTGATATTTTTGTTTTGACTTCGGCATGTTTTTTTTCCGCGCTTTGTGCGATGTTAAATGAGCTTCACTCACAGCCCAATACCCACGTAATAAATACACACCGGTACACGCTAATTTATCGTCACAGACTGCTTCTTAAGTCGCGGGAGCGGTTTTACATAAAAGCATCGTGAGCCACCTGGACAGCCCTGTGCTTTTGTTACATTTTCGTACACACATAAATTGTTATGTTGTCAGCTTTTGAGTGATTCCGTAGGGTTTCATTCAATACAATGTTTCATCAGACGTGATCAATCCACTGCTGGATAGGTTCTCGATCCGTCAGTTTCTCCCACGATAATGCAAGTCATTCACCTAGCAGTCGCACACGAGCTGATTTTATAGCTCCCTGGTGGACCCCTCTTCTGTGCTCTCAGCATGTTGCAGAACATCCCTCATGTTAAAGCAACAAACCAAGGAGCAGGATGTCTTTAAAGTTTAAGCAGAAAGGGTGAAACTATGAAGACATTTGGGCCCAATTCCGTGTTGCCTTAAGGCAATGATGATAATAATATATGGAAGCATTTACTGCGCTAAATATGGCATGAATGAGAAAATACAGAGTGGGCCAGAATTTCTCACATATTTATATTTAATATAGAAAGAAAAGTGTGAGTTATATTTGGCCCACCCCGTATAATGTGTCACTTTATCGACATGTTAATTTATGCAGCCAGTAATAATACTGCACACATTGCAATAGCCATCGTGTTGTCAGATTAATCTAGAGTTCGTATTATTCTACCCTATTTATGCGTGTGATGGCATTACAGCATTGTTCAGGAGCTAAATGCCAATTGTCGAGGTCTGCTAGTCAGCAGTGAGTTCAGGAGCAATATTTAGTTGATACACTCGAAGACCTCGTCTGATCGATCGGTTTCTGGCCCTTAAAAGGGCATATTTTTCGGCATTTTGTTCTTATTATGGAACACATCCACACTGCCGCACATCAATAACAAACTCCACATTGTAGTTTCTGCTGCCGTTCCTTGCCATGCGGTCCTTGTGTGACCACATTAGGCCAATCAGAGCTGCCAGCCTTGGCATAGAAAACATGGTTAGAACAGACGTTTCTGTTGTAAAACCCACCACGAGGAACTTTCCTTTCTAGGGCTGATTGAACGAACCGTAACAATTTATCGCGGTCGCGATTAGATTCAAGACTACAGACATTTCTCTTTCAACGGATAGGATGCGTTCTTGAGACTTGTCCGCTAAGCGAAAAATCCGTTAAGGGAGGTAATTATAACATGGTTCACATAACTGTACGGTATTTATTGAATAAGTACTATAATAATAATGTACTAATAATAACGCAGTATAATAGTTAAAATAATAAACTAAGCAAGTTTATAGACAGTGTATGGTTCACAGGAGCCTTGGGAGTGCAGTGCAAGTGCGATACCTACTACTATAAAATTCGTATTGATTGATATATTTTTCTTGTCTGTTAAACGAAAATGTGTTGTCCGAGGCTTCGTAAAAAAAGGTATGCCAGTATATGTATAGCACATTACTGTATGTTTTACACATGGTAAACGTAGTGGCCACTAGTAGTTAGAGCAATCACGTGAACCCATTATAGTATAATACAACTTGTACGAATAAAATGATGGATTCTAACACTCATGATTTAAAATGCATGTGTTGTGACTTGTCAGTTTCATTTTCAATATTTGTGGACTTCTCAAAGCCTCCTGTAGTTAAACACCCCCAATGGTTTACTTTCGCACTGCTACTGCCCATGGTAAATGGAGTGGACAAAAACACGTGTTCAGTGAGTTCAGATTTAGAAGCATATATCAATCACAGTACTGTACGGACCAAATAAACATGGAAAGTTCGCCCAACGTTGGCTCATCGTTGGTCCAACAGTTCCATCCACATGCCAACGTGACCCGATGATGCATGTTTACTGCGGGACTCGTAAATAATGAACAGAGGGAATCCATTTAGCGACGTTTTTTTCTGTTCATCAGCCTATGAGCCTTCCAGGCCAGTGTTTAAAGACAAATTTTCAGCGTAGTGACGTTGGTTTTGTTCTTAAGGGTGTCATCAGCACTATTCGTTCCCAATTGTTCGACGTGTTGTCTGCTTCCCTAACTAAAATAGCTGGTCTCCCGCCACCATCAGTCAATCTCACGCCACCTTCTGTTCAGTTGTACGAATTGCCTGCCCTTATAACTACATAGGTCTCCCGTGAGACAACGCAACACATAATTTGATTGATTGCTTCATTAATTGTCAAAAACCGCTTACTCCAGTACAGGGTTGCAGAGAGCCGGAGCCTATCCCGGCAGACACAGGACGCCAATCCATCACAACATAATTTGATGTTTGTTTTAAAAAAATATATTTGTGGTGTGTTGGCGATCTTGAACCAATAGTAGACAGTCCACATTTTCAGGGTGGGGTCAGCCTCTTTTGGGAATAGGGGCTGAGTTGATCCCAAACTGGAATTAGCATTTTCAATCGTCTACTACAACCAGATATACAGGCCATTACTCGTACATGTCGCTGGGGGCGCGTGGGCTGCTGCTCCCTGTGTTTTACGTATTTATTTAGCTTTAATTTGTTGTAAATTTGTCACTTTTCATCTGTTCCTTTTCTCTTTGGTTGGTGGTTTGTT
>JAZEWU010000004.1:6887027-6901272 GCA_036362915.1 Geotria australis | reverse complement strand
CAATCAGTGGAGGATTATTGTCCTTTGAGGAATGCGCATTACAATCTACGTTACGTCTACGCACCGAAACATGGAGTAGAACTGTTATTGGCCTACCATCCCAAAGCTACAAACATGCAAGCAAATAATTTTAAGTTGGGATTACATACCGCCCCTACTGCGAAAACTTGGCAGAATGCTTCAGGAAAATATTATCAGACTCAGTCACGCTTTCTTGGGTACACAAACATAATAACAATGATGAAAATGTATCAATAAGCAGTGCTACCAAGAAATACTGTAGCATTATACCAGCCTACTTAAGATGAATCTATTGTTGTTCTATTTCATCAAATATTAACGGACAGTGATATAAAGAGGTATCACCAAAATGGGCAACTGTAGAGCATGCATTTTTTTAGTTGTGTGGCGCAGTGGTAACATCTGCGCCTCACAGCAAGAAGTTCCCGGGTTCGAATCTCGGCTCGGGCGCCTTTCTGTGTGGAGTTTGTGTGTTCTCCCCCTGTTCTGCATGGGTTTCCTCCGGGTTCTCCGCTTTCCTCCCACAAGTAAAAAAACTCATTAATTATTTGGCAGATAACATCATAATATATAGGAAATAGTGTGTGGCAATATGGCGCCGGCAAACCGCCTGGCTGCCTCCTCCGCCTCTGTGCGCTTTCCTCGTGCCTCTGAGTCGTTCTCTCGTCGATGAATACCTTCGACATTGAATGAATAGGTGCGCGTTATAAATGTAAAATTATTATTATTATTAATTAATTAATTTAGTTCACTTATAATAATTAGATCGTTTTCTATTTTAGAGCATATATTGGGCTGTTTGCTATACAAGAGCTAATACTATAATGTTGACGTCCAGCAATGTAAACCTGACATGTGACGTTTTCTCTATCTTGTTGAGTTGGCAGCAGTTGGGATTGAGTACATTTTTCACTCAACATTTTACGGTTTCTAATGATTCTTCTGTTTTAATATTTTGAGCCCGTATACTACAATTTCGTAATTGCTTTATTATAATTTGTACTGCTACAACAAAGGCAATAATGCTTGACAAACACAATGTAGTGAAAAATGTATTCAAATTGAATGTCATTGTGTTGCTATGATATTTTGTAATGGCAAGTCACAGTAATTGACACTTCAATAATTATTTAACAGCATTATGAAGAGTTAGGAATTACTGCTGGCTTCTATGTTTATTGAAATCTGAAAATGTTTCGACCAATCATGTACCAATTTTTACTCCCCCCTCCATTCGATTCAGGGTCATAATTCAATTACGTACTGAAATAATTATTCTCTTGGCCATATTGGGGAATATGCATGTAATAGAGCCTCTAGTAGTGGCTGCGGAGGGTTGTCGTCCAATTACAACAACATTCATTCATTTCCAGCACCCGCGTAATCCTGTACAGGGTTACGGTGAGCCTTAGCCTATCCCGAAAGACACAGGGCGCAAGACAAGGCTATACCGCATGATGGGATACCAGACCATCATAGGGCACCGGGGGCGATTTAGTCAGCCGGCACGGGGAAAACATACAAACACCACACAGAAAGGCACTCTAGCTTGGAATTTGCTGTGAGGTGGTAGCGCTATTAACTGCGCTACCAAGCCGCCTTATGTACAGCATGTACGAAAATAATGTATGATAATAATGTGTTCTTACACGTACAGTACAGATGGATCCAGGGTGGTGATGGCAGTAATCCTCACCACCCACCTTGAGACCCCAAAAAATTGGTACTGTGTGTTATTGATATTTAACACGGTAAAGACATTGATCTTTTTAAATTAAAATAGGGCCCTACAATATTTGAAAAGATTGAAATTTCATTACTGTCCTTCCCTTGGGGAGTTTTTTAAATCCTCCGGATCCAATGCATGTATAGTGAGCGTAAGAACCCATTTTAATTGATTAATGTATGCATCATTACATGCCTGAAGGTAGTCCCTTACATTGTGGTCACAAAGTATGGTTTTGCAGTTTTTTTATTGCTTAAACTGGAAGGGATCTAAGGTAATATATGACAAAATAATTATAATAAATCTTGTTATCACCACTGCCATCACTATCGTCATACAAAATTTACATTATTAACTATATTCTTTACAGGTTTTTCTGGCAATTGACGATTTGGAATGTAACAATTAAATTGTATACACCTCACCACACCGCATGCGGAATAAAACCTGATGAACCAATAATATGAAACACACCCGCAGACAAACGCACGTTTCTTTTGACTCTGGGGATCTGAAGAATGCCATCTATCTCCGTACCGTACTGTATTTGTCTGTTGACTGGATTGTCCTTTTTATCAGCATCACTTTAGAAATAAGGGGCTTGTTTGAGGGTTCCCACGAGCGATAGGTAATATGCAGCACCTGTCGACTGCATCACAAAATTATTCTGTCGCCTGTCTCAATAATGAGGTGGACAGAAGACAATTGTGGACAATAGCAGGCCATCACGATGACGTAAGGTTATGAACAGAACATTGACCCTCTAGCCAAATTGACATCAACGTCATATCCGTACTTATATTGAGCACATATACAGCCCTTCTGTCAATGCATTGCTCCTCCCCATACCGTAGGCATTATGTGACCATGTCACTATGCTAAGGTCTAAATAGCTGTTTGATCTTCAAGAGACTGCATATGATATCATAGTCATAGTTTTTGTGAGATGTCATTGTTTGACAACATTGAAATCCTTTCACGCTATCTGTTTAAAGAAAAGGTTTGCTGTGGATCATAATTCGTGTTTTTGGATTAGATCGTTCTAATACAAAACCGAGTATAAATCATAATATTGGTGGTGAAAGCCTACATATTAAATGAAGGTCTCGTGTGTTTATATTTTGCCCATATTTGAAATTAGGAAACCCTTTAAAACATTATCTTTATTTTGTCTGAATGGTGTTAACACGCCCAAGAGAATGTCGACCGAGGGCAGGAAGTGATGGGATTGACTCGTGTGCAGAAGCTACAGTAGATTGATTGTTACATCAAATAGTGATTTATGCTAACAAACAAGCTTGAAGATCAGCACTGAGAACGACTTTAATGGTCATCATCCATTTTTTGTATCTATTGAACGATAAAAATGCCCACATGTTCTTCACATTTTTTTCTATTCCCATAACTGCCACCTTCAGCAACACGCTGTCCTGTCGGTAGTGTAGCTGTAAAGGCATAGCAACAGGGAGGTCAGGGGAGGAACCTTGGGACCCAGTTGTATAGGCATAGCAACAAGGAGGCCAGGGGAGCGATCTTGGGACCCAGCAACCCCGGCTGGCCATGTGGTGTTGTTTGCGAGCACCGTCCGTCGTGCTGCTATTGTGTGGCGCCTCGGCTTAATCAAACTTGGTTTATTGAGCGAATAACGTGTCGTGACTCTGGTCACGGGGGCTAGGCGTATATAACGGTACGGGACGGTGGACCGCGAGCTGGAAGCGATCTGGGTGGAACGGGCTGCGCGTCGCACTAGTGACCCTCTAAATAAACCCGTTGGACGAACATCTCGTCGGCTCCTGCTTCGGAATGCCTCGCAAGCGTCGTAACCAGCAACCGCTACTGCAGCCAGCAAAGCAACTGCAATGGGGCATAGGTTGTGAGCTACAAGCAGTGGGGAAGGACAAAGTGCCACATTTTTATTCTTTGCTACCAAGCCCATGCCAATCATCTTGAGTGACTGTGGCATAAAGTGTTAACTTGCAGGTTTGCAGGATTTTGCAGTCATTTAAAAAAATCATACTTTTGACACGATATCCACCAATTAAATGTATAATAGTGTACTATCAACAAACATGGCTATGCCAAGATTGTATTGTATAAATATAGTATTGTAAGTGCAGTAATGGTTGTGTAATACAGTGATTACCATTGCTTTGGGTTTTATTAATTTACTGACACCTACATTGGATTACCCAACAGCACAACTACCCAGCAACATTCTGTGAACGTTGGCATCTGGTTGGAACTGTTGGACCAAAGTTGGCCCAATGCTCCCTTTTTATCGGATGTTTTTTTACGAAATTAAGCCATTGGATTCATTCCCTCTGGATTTTTATACTGTAATGCAATTCCTACAGTAACAATACTGCACATTAATAACAAAATGGTGAAATCATGTGGTAAAATTTTAATTTATATTAAGCAATGGTTGCCATTTAAAAACCCATGCAACATTAACAAAGCTTGTGATGTTATTTTTAACGTAATAAGGTACAAAGATATGTTAGGTTAATATAAATGACCTGTAACTTATATTAATCCATTTCTGGACGAGGGTCTCCCCACAATAACGAATTCTGCTACATTGCGCTCTATAGCATATTGGCCAAACTCTGCACTATCCATATGTTCGCAGGAGATGTACAGTGTATTCAGGCTTAATATGTCTACCACAAACATTTCCAAATGTTTCGTTTTGAGGTGATAGGCAGAAAAAGTGTTGTACTGACTGTACAGTATAACAACTCTATCCAGAGCGTGACAGATGCCAATCAGTGGGGGCATAACCGAAGCATTGCAGCTATAAGAGCGCAGCACACATTGGCCTAACAGATAAGCAAGAACCATTTATGGAATGTTTACTGACACAACCTGAACACCATTTGGTATACCTATACTGTATCATAAAATATTGCTCTGCACAGTGCCTGAAATGGGCACATTTTGACACTTTATAGATAAAAGTGGATTTGGCTTGACATTTCTGTGCAGTTTAAATAAAAAATAAATATGTGGTAGGAATCAGTATTGTGCTGTAATAATAATAA
This sequence comes from Geotria australis, assembly GCA_036362915.1. Lineage (NCBI taxonomy): Eukaryota > Metazoa > Chordata > Hyperoartia > Petromyzontiformes > Geotriidae > Geotria > Geotria australis. The sequence goes on along the minus strand of JAZEWU010000004.1, from coordinate 6,896,481 downwards.
ATAATAATGCCATACTTTATAACCCATGTGTGGCACCCAAGTGGGGTACCCCCCTGATTTCTCCCCTATCAGAGAACAGAATATGTCAGTTCCAATGATACGTGCTAGGCACGAGCAGCAAATATCACCACTGGGCACTGGGAGTACTAGAGGGTGCAGTAGAGCAACTGCATAAAGTACCATTCTGTACTCACGCATCCACATGGCTGGCATGCCAGGCCTGCCCCTTGCAATATACACATGTACTGCCTTTAGGCAATTGTGGAACTACTTTGGTGAGGAACTAACTTTACAATCAAAATACATTTGCTGTTCTCGATCAGAAGCTGCTACTACCTCTGCTTCGAGTGAGTAACCCATGGTCTGCCCGTCCATTCTTGCAGGAAGACCTCCCTACACTGTGTCAATAGTGAGGATTCGTTTTGACCATTCTTCACCATACTAGTCAGTGCGGTTGTGTGAAGTAGGTACGCAGTACCGATTCAAATGTAACTCACCACTGATGCAAATGTCGCATATTGTGTATGCAACATTTGCTGATTGCCCTTCCAATATTGCTTATTATGACTTCCAATTTGTACATGATCGAGAAGATGTTTGCGTGACCCCACGGTGCTGGATTGAGCAGGGAGGGCCTAGGACTCTAGAGCAGTGTGTCCTAGTAACCTGTCACAACACAGATTACCAACCATCAAGTGCTTGCAGTGGGCATTGGATTATTTTTCAATTGAACAGAAAAGATTGGAAACCAAAAGGCAGTGGGGGAGGGAGAGGTGTGATCGGAAGGGCTGCATTTGAAAAGCCCTGCATTTAGAGTATGTGCCAGAATATAATAGAAAAACCCATGAATAAACTTTGCACCCACAGCTCAAATTAAATTAAAGAATGCATGTGTGTGAAGAAGAGAATGGAATGGGACGTGTCCAAGGAGGGGCTGAAGTAATGAATTAAGTTTGCGTACAGGTGCTCGGTGGATTATTACATTGCAGGATTGTGAGAAGTGATGGCAGCTTGGAAAGGCTTTCAGCCAGCAGTTGCCTGACCTGGGCCGATGATGAGGTGTACAGATAACGAAAGTGTGGCTCATTAAAATGCCGGATAGAATTAGATATGTGTAAGAGTGACAATCGTCATCAAATGCTTTATCTTATGCCCATTACTATGTAAGCAAATAGTGCCATAACACTGACATTGCCATCATGAGACAGAATTAAAACTTTTCAAAAAAAATTGCCAAAAATTGTTAACGTAATTAGCATACAAATTGATTTTCTATTTAGCAGTTTGTTGTGTCCAAAACTTAATGTTAATCGTCCATTCCTTAGCTGTCAGGATATGATTTATGGCTTATTATTTAAGGTAGATAGCAATTTACGCTCGGGTAATCTAGCGGCTGCATAAAGTAGATGTCTGACCCTCTGCTTGTGTGGCAGCAAATGAAGTCACACCAAAACTTTCGTGGCTTGTGAGTGAGGATGCAGGAAATTTGCTGTAGATTTCATACTAAGGCAGTCACCACTGTTGATTTTCTATAAAGAAATACTGTACATTGCTATATGCAGTACTGTAATGAATATTATTTGGATTTATTAAATGTGTAAACACATCAGCGTCTAATAACAGATCGCTTTATATACAATAATATAATAATAATAAATTGCATTTTTACGTAGAAATGTGTATTTTAGTTTTCCCAAAAAAATTGTTCATTTAAATATTTCAGTTTTCTACGTGAAATGTTGGTTAGTTGATGGAGGTGGGGGGGTGAAGGGTTGGGGGTGCCACGAGGCAATAATTCACGCCTGCCACCCGAGAGTTGATGAATTGTCACAGTTTGGGGGTCATAATTTGATTGAAAAATCAATTGTTTTTTACAAAATCTTTATTTTGCGATACTGGAAATAACGGAAACCCATCACACACTTCAATAACCATGCCCTAAAGAAGACAAATATATGCTGTACTGTCATTTGCGACGTTTCTGGCATTGGCCCTTCTCTGCTATGTTTTGAATAATGTGTAGAGTTTAAAAATATATATTTTGTACATTTTTTACCGTCTAATTTTTTATCATTTCTACAATTCCGTTCACTTCATTCACCAGCACGTTACAATAGCATAACATTTGCATAGAGTTTGTCTACAATTAAAATATTAATTCCTTGCACACTAGATCTGATGAGTTTAAGGATCAATATTAGTTGCTGAATCCAAAGCTAGATGGTCGACTTGAGATAAAATTAACCACCGAGAATAACGTCGCCAATTACATGCAACACATATATATGTATAATATTACAACAACCAAAACTCCAAATGTCTGGCAAGGCGTTTTGCTGTCTATTTTTTCATGAGGACATTTTAAAATTCGACAAAGCAGTATAATATTGGACAGCCTTTAATGCCTGAGGTGAACAAGTATAATTGCATAAATATATCAAGTGTACTTACAAACCACAAAGTGTCTGACCGTAACAGGACCCACAGTAGTCAAAGCGTTGTTTTGAGGCTTACATTCCATATGGATTTTACAAGTTAACTTGCGCATGCCTTTATTTTGTCTAGATGCCACGTGTTACTTAGGTTTGTAAAAACATGTGGCCAGCAAGGTCAGTTTTCACAACATGTAGGAGGAAGCCATCCGAGAGTGATACCAGTAGGTCACCGTAACTCGATCCAGAGTAGGGGGGTAACACTCCACCCCCCTTGCGATTTGTCCAACTGTCATGAATCTGGGTGACAATTCGATTTAAGAATGATGTTTCTTTTCTGCTTTGTGGTGAAAGTAGTAGCTTAAGGGGTCGCGCGAAACAATTAGATTTAACATAGGATTATAAACACTTACATTTGTACAGTACACACACAATGCGATGCTCTGTTGTGAATGTAAGAATTGATGCAATCTGGTTCGAATGCTTTCATGACCGATATTAAAACACTATGGCTAATTGATGCAATCATTAAATACAGTGCGTGTATTTTTTTTTCAACAAGCAAAATATGTTCATACTAGGACTAGTAAACAACACTGCACTTGAACAAAAGGATATTAATGTTAAATTACGCATAGTTAAACAATTAGTATATTTATAATGCTTACTTTCAATTTTTGGCATTATCTATGTTTGTGTTGTTTTCCGGGCGGCTCCTAGCACTGTGTGACTCATCTCTTAGGGTGGTGAATGATTCAAGACTGCACACCATTGGTGTGTGATGTTAAAGATTTTGCCTTGGGGCAAAATGCTTCATGGAAAACTTTCTTGCACCTGTATGCACTAGCGTACTCTATCCTGGCCTTCAATACAGCGGTTGCTAAGTAAACACGTCTCTTTGATTCACGAAGCGTTTGCTGGCTTCGCTATTTACCATTTCAGCAGACCATCACAAAGTAAGCAGTTGAAGTCAAAATAATGGCACGCTCTATTAAGAGAGCGTTTAATATTATGAAGATAATAATACAGTTGTAATGGAATGAGTTACATCTCTTACATGTTAATCCGCTGTTAGATGAAGGCCTCCCCGTGCTGACAGTCGTGGGGGTTGTTTAACATCTGGCCATAACCTGTACATATATCGCTCGCTATGAGTGATCAGTTTTAAGGAAAATGTATCGTTTTCGCGTTTATGAATAAAGTATATGATGTTATACTTTCATCCCTCACAACTCTATATTTGCAATTTTGCTCTAATGTAACGTATAAACTAAACAACAAAATCATCATCATTCATCATTTCAACTTTATTGTCAATTCTGCCATATGTACAGGACATATGCGTTATGTTAAATTAGCATGTACGAATTTCTATGGAATAATAAATCATACATTTTTGAGGAGGGAAACATGTAACATGTTCTGCAGTTTTTCTCAGTGCGCACTTCTCCATCATAGGTCACCGGGGGAAAATTTAGTCAGCAAGTCAATTAACCTATGCAGCAGTATGTCTTTGGATTTTGGGAGGAAACCGGAGTGCCCAGGGAAAACCCGCGCGAACACGAAGAGGACAAGCAAACTCCACACAGAAAGGCACCCGAGCGGGGATTCCAACCCGGGAACTTCCTGCTGTGAGGCGGCAGCGTTAGACACCCCACCACTGTGCCGCCTCCTCTCGCGACACGATTTCCAGTAAAAAAAAAATGAAGTGGTGTCCTATTATTGCCGTCACTCGTCTTGAGCAAATAATACAAGACGGTGTTTGTTTTCAGATCACCATACATTTAAAATCTCGGTCTGATTTTCATATTAATCTGAAAATCTGGAGCACATCCCTTACTTGATTGATACTGATGTTTGCTCCGGTCAGCATTTAAATGCAGGTCGCTGGGTTCATAGCACAGTGTGAGAGCCGCTCCACACAGATACACACCGCCGTGAATAGTGGCGTAGCATTTATCTTAAACTATACCTATGTATTTCCACCTTTGCTTTTTATGGTAGAGTAATGAGAAGTGCACGACTAAATCACATCGACGTGATTTTAAAACGTGCAGATAAGGAATAGCTTTCTAGTGTATCTCATTACATTACATGTGCAGGTACTCCTCTTATAGCGCGCGTTCACACGACAAGATTTAGATTTTAATTGCTTTTGGTATTCAGTACCTTAGTAACAGAGTGCGATGGAATTCTCGTTTTAACACAGTTCATTTTAGTTGACGTCAAGCGGCTGTCAGAGGGTGGCATCAGTCTAGAGCGGCTGGCCAGCGTTTTACAACATCACCAACCGTCCAATGAGAAAAAGCAATTCAGTAATCACTCGAAATGAATCGATCAAATCATTGACTCGCTGGTCCTAACGAGGCCACCTCACATGGCATGATCTGCGATATGCCGCGCTTTGTGCGCTGCACGATGTACTGGTTTCTAAGAGGTAGGATTGCTGTATCGACCCCTAACCTTTACATTATTTATTACTGGAAAATTGTCCCCCTATCACGCGATTTCGGTTAACGTCGTGATTTTCAGGAACGCATTTACCGCGTTATGCGAGGAGTACCTATACTGCAACATTGTTTAGGGGCCCTTTGTCAATCCACTACACAACTGATGGGGGTTGTTTAACCATACTTCACCATGCTGGTTAGTCTGTAATCGTGAAGATGACTGGTTTAGATGCCACTCAGTGCTGCGCTCATGTTAGAATCAAACGCAGGTCTCTACACGTTCATAGTGCATCAAGGAAGCATGCATTGACCACTGCACCACTGCTCCAACATGAAAGCAATAATAATTACCTGTATGCACACTATTCGAAAAGTGTGAAATCATCAGGGAGTCAAACTGTACAGTACATTTAAAAGTTTAAGAAATGTGTGCCTTTATCAAGATTTCAGCTTTTTCTCTCCTGACCAAGACCACCTCTTGTTTTCAAATTAAATCTATTTATATTCACAGCTGCTGCTCGGAGTGTAATCCATAACGCATGCTGCTTTTGGAATGTATAGGTTAATACATTTAATGCCATCATGCACAGCGAACAAGCCAGATTATTCCTCATTAGTGACAGGTTTATGGCTCTTTAATACGATGTTTATTTACTCTATTAAAGAGGCCAGTGGGTGATGAATTACAAAGCCCCCTTGTTTCTGTGCGAGCATATAAACTCTGGTGTTGCTTCATTGTTTCAAGTGTTAATTCGTGAGCAATGATGGATATATGTGGTACGCCTTAGTCATGTATGCACACAGCTAATGGAATCCTGTGGAGACTATGTATGTGAGAATACAGTCGATGTATGTAAGAATGTGTATCGAGATGTCACTAGGAAATCTGAGATGGAAGATATCTTACCAAAAAAATTGCACTGATTGAACATTTTATTCTTTGAGCCCATTGGTATGTTGTTTTTCAAGATGAAGTTAAGATTTCCGAAAGAAATGTACTTTGCTCTTGTTTACGTTGATATACAACAATTATATTTAGATCCACCTAGAAGAATTGCCATAGGTATACATTCTGTACTGTGCTGTGTTTTCCACTTGTATCTCTCCAACAAATATATTACTGTCATTTGTTTAGTGACCTTGTTGTACGTGACTTTTGTTTTGCTCATTTATCTTTATCCCAACTTTTCAGCAGTCTTCTTAAAGTTCTCAAATAATGGTGTGTAGTTCATTTATCTTTGTTGTCATAATGACGACGTTGTGAGCAAATACAAAACGTTGACATCTTCTACATGTATGATTAATTCATTATGTCTCCATTCCAATTTTCTAAAAATATATTGACGATTCGTCCTTCAAAAAGGGTTGCCCTTATCCACTTACAGCATAAGATGGAACCACAATACATGATTGAGAGAATATGATAACTAGTGGAGGAATTTATAGAGCGCAATATATCCCAGGAATAAAATCAGTTGAAGAGGAAGGAGATTTAAGATGACACTGCCCTTCATAACAATAAAAAGGAAAAATTCCCGTACTAGGTTTAAACTAACATTTGTTCAAACAAAATTAGAGGATCTATTTACGAAACGTTTTCACAGATATGAAATGCCTCAATTGTGGAATAATGGCTCAATCATTCTTCTACAGCATTCCACAAGTTAAACAAAACTGATTTGAAGATTCGTTAATTTCTCCTGTGGAATGTATGTTAATTGTTCACAATCAACCACTGGAGCAAGTATACAGTTGTAACATACTGTATACCAATATGCCTGTCTTTCATAGACTTTAAACATACATTCGACTCAGTGGAAACTAATTCAACCATCCAATATCTGGCAAATATGGCATTAATACAAATACAGTAATCAAAACAATTTCTAAATGTGGAGCTATGGTAGACTGGAATTGCCTAAGAAATTAACAAAATACATGTCAGCAGAAGATTCAGGTAAGGTGATACATTCTCTTCAAGGTTATTTAAGGAAACATTAAAATACAGTATCCATGCCTATGTGAGCTTATATGTGGTTAGCAATGATGGACCTTGTACTGATGGAGGTTTTCATGGCAGGATATATGAGAATATCTCTCCATAGCTGTTCCGTCAGGATAGCTATGTCGAGTATTCCTTCTAAGACGCCTGACGATGCCTCCAGCGTGGGTGGCGAAACGTCGCGAAGGAGATAGAAGGAACACTCGACATGGCTATCGGGAATGAACAGCTAGCTATGGAGAGAAATTCTCAATGATGGACATTATTTCCTGTCATACACTAAATGTGTAATGCATGGCTTGAAGATCAATGGCTGTGTCGGACAAACCCTTTTAGCTATAGTGCCGTGGAAGGTACTGCACTATGCTTTGTAAAATTGGACTGGAGCTGATGTGTTTCTTTCGCCTATAGTTCAGTCGTTTCAAATTGTTAATTCATGATGACAGATGACAACTTTCAAACATTTTATAACATTATTTTGTAATGAAAGCCTGCACTAAAGTAATTTTGTTCTTTGCTATTATTGTTGACACATGCAAGTCTATGCAATATATAATTAGTATTGCATACATTGATGGCTGAAAATATGAAAACTAGAAGCACTATATTGTAATAAATTGCGCATTGGACAAGTGTTTTAAAAGCGTGTCGATATAGAAATGTACAGCAATAATTCATAATCCCTACAACATTTCTGCAATGTCAAATATACATTTTGAAAAAGCAATGAGCTCAATATCTTGCATCATATTACATATTTCACTTTGCATTACTGTCACTTGTTGCAAAAAATAAGAGAATTGAAAACATTTTCAAAATACTGTTTCTATTTTTGTACAATTCTCATTTGCCCACTACAGTCTAGCATCCTGCTGAGATGCATGAGGTCAGTTTGCTCAAAGGACTTGTCCTCGGATTGTTTTTCTACTCACACAGCATGGAATGTAAGTAAAAAACTAAGGATCTTATCTCTACCCACAGCATGTCATGGTGATGCATCAGCAAGGACAATGTTGTATATCATGATTTTCAAGCCCTATTAACTTTGGATATTACATATAACATATTCTTAAGGATATCAACAAAAGCAAATCAACGTCACTTGCTAGTTTAAAATGCATGTGATTATTTTTTGAATTTGTTGTTGGTCACTTTGAGTCGCCTCTTCAAATTCATTATTGCCACAACAGAAGCCAATTATTTCCATAGGGTGTTCATGAAAGGCGGTACTGCAGGAAAGGGTAATGAGTTTTACCCCATTTGAAGTTGAACTCTTAGTTGGAGATGAGTATTCTGGTAAAATTTCCACGAATTCGGTCATATATGTAAAATAAAATGTCCTAGATATTTAGCCCATGAACTACAGTTTGGTAGTTATACGTACCATACATTATAGATACATGTACACAAATGTCTGTGCTTATAGACATGTTTTTGTGTTATACTGGTAACATACAAAATATGACTTGACAACATTCAATACATAGCTCTCTACTTTCAAAACGTGATTGTGAACCATGACATACATTAGATCTTCTTCTTCTTTGCGATTCTTCGAAGCACGATGGTCAGCCTCTGGACATCGTTGCCTTTCAGCTCGGCCTCGAAGTGTTTGGTAGAATTCACAGGCAATACCAAGTACTACCTGACAGGGATCGCGACGTGAACGCTTCTACCTTGACCCCCATACATTAGATGATCCTTGTGATTCCACATAAATGCAAAGCTATTTTACAATAATGTTTTTTTTAAGCATAGCTGAATAAGTAAACATACAGATTAACATTTTCTTTCAAGATAAAACACTAGAATATTATTCTTACACGTTATTTTAACATCTCCTGGAATAAGTTCCAATTTATACACTGATAATTACAATTTTTTCCAAATGATAATACGAGTGTTCTATGAAAACGTTACCTTTTTAATACATGTGTGCGATTGTAAGTTATAAAAAAACTAAAAATGTAATTTCCACATCGTGGATTTATATGTGGCAATAAAATAGTGACGATAATACAGGGAATATGAAATTTTGGTTTTACAAATACTGGACAGCAATACGGATTGCACCTGAACAAGATTGTATAGCCTAGCAGTAGAAAAAATGGCAGACTTTTTGAGCATTTACAAGGTGCAAAACATAGTGACTCACATGACATTACTTCTTCTTCTTCTTTGCGATTCTTCGAAGCACGATGGTCAGCTTCTGGACATCGTTGACTTTCAGCTCGGCTCCGAAGTGTTTGGTAGAATTCGCAGGCAACACCAAGTATTACCTGACAGGGATCGCGACGTGAACGCTTCTACCTTGACCCCCATGACATTACTGATTTTCTTAAATCAACATGCAGGGCTCATTTGTTGGTGTCAGGTGGCCATTTGTTATTTATTGCTAGTTTATACATGATAATAATAATAATTAATCATAATTTCAATTTATATAGCGCCTTTCACCCGAGGGTCACAAAGGGCTGCACAAGGGCCGCGAAGAGGACGGCATGCCAACAACGAAAGAAAAAACAATAAAAACCAAAGCAACAGAAAATAAATGATTAAGGCTACTTCGA
>JAZEWU010000004.1:6864553-6877100 GCA_036362915.1 Geotria australis | reverse complement strand
AAACACAGAGGGAGACAGGGAGGGAGGGTGACCGACAGGGAGCGACATAGGGACACAGAGACAGGATGACAGAGAGACAGACACGAGGGGGAAACAACGCCAATCCAAATTAAACAATCAACATCGAACAAAGACAAAGACACACGCAACAGCAAAAAAAACGCAGCCACCCACAACAACAAAAACATAACTTCCACACGCGACACCACGAGGCGAGTTTAGGCAAGGCAGGACTGGGCCAGGAGTAGGCCGCGCAAAAGACACACAAAAAACAAGCAACAAGAGCATGGCAGACAACAAAAAACACCAAAGTTACACAGAAACAAACCACCAACCAAAGAGAAAATGAACAGATGAAAAATGACAAATGTACAACAAATTAAAGCTAAATAAATACGTTTAACTCAGGGAGCTGCAGCCCACGCGTGGTGACTATACGAAGATAATCAACTAAACCCGCCAATCTGAACCGGTGGGTTGCGACCAATCAGCGGACCGCGAGCGCCACCTAGTGGTCCGTGGAGAGCAGACCCAAGTTGGCTAAGAGGACCTTGAGGTGCAAAAGGTTGAGGCAGCTGTCAGTTTAATCGCTGACAGCAGTCTAGATTGGAACCCGATACACGCTTTAAACAATTTGTTTGTGAGAAAATGTTTTAAAGGTTTAAACTCTATAACCGCATACTTTAACACTTTCAAGATACACTTTGTGAAACAGTGTGATTTGCTTGCACAATGATACTTAAGCCGGGGTCATTGATGTCTCGCGGTTTAGCCACGTACACACGCGTTTCTAGATGCAACCCCGCGAGACAACACTCAGCGGGGTCATGTCAGGCAAGTGCAGGTGCCGTGCGATCGTTCCACTATGGCCAATCCAACTCGCAAAAGTGTTCAAATCTGTACGTTCCGACAATACTAATCATTACACGTGAGATTAATAATGAATACATTTCTAACGCGCACACATCCATTACATATCGAAAGTATTATTCGAAGAGAAAACGACTCAGAGGTGCGAGGAAATCACAGAGACGGGGGCAGTGAGTGGTTTTTCACTGTGCGGGGAAACCGGAAAACCCGGAGAAAACCCACGCAGAACAGGAGAGAGCGACACAGAAACGCGCCCAAGGCAGGACTTTCTTTCTGAAGCGCAGATGTTACCACTGCGCCACCCTGCCGCTCATTGGGTCATACAACCCCCATCCAGCAGCATATTGACAAAGGGATTATTACTTAGAGCAAAGTAAGAATAAAGAGAACATTTGAGGTTAAATTAAACTTCAATTATAGCAATATCAATAATGTAAAAACATAACAATTATAACAATTTCAGGAAAAAACGTGCTTCAAGACAGTGTTTTGATTCAAGTCACACACTTCGAAGCCAAGCTGAAAGACGACCATGTCCAGAGGCTGGCCATCGTGCTTCGAAGAATCGCAAAGAAGAAGACACGTGGGATTAGACTGGATTATATGTCAAAGAAGAATGGCTCTAACTTGACCTAGTTTTTTTTTAAATCACAGTTCTATGCGCCTGCGTCATTTACTGTTCAATCATCCAACATCCGTCCGTATTATTTTTAATGCCTGCTGGAATGTGTCACCGTTTTCTTCGTATTTTTGTGCGAGATTTCGGTTGATGAAACTGACCAGGTACCAATCATTCATCCCCTTCGGAAAGCCGTTCTCAAGAGCTTCTAATTCCAGGAGACACGTTCGCCAACAGCGGCGTGAGCAAGCAATTGCTGCGCTGCACCTTTACATTTTACCTTTGACTGTGTGTCGTCATGCATATTGTATCAGCTGCGCACACTCAACAGAGCGGCCGTGTGTGCCGAGGTAGCTGGAGACGATAAACAAACAGTGCACGACACAGACGCGCGCCGTGACGGACACGGGCAGACGGAGCATGGCACTCGTACCACACACATCGGGTGTAAATTCCAACAAAAAGACAAAAATACGTTTTGGTTGGATTAAACAAGGAACTTGCTAACCCACACGCGGTCGTTTTACAAATCAAACATTAGACGTGCTTTGATTCTCTGCACGTGTGGGATAATGTCATGTTTTAATTGCTCGGCTCATCATGCGCCTATGGTCGATAAATTAGAACCATTTTGTGGTAAGTTAACAGTGTTTGTCATGTGACTAGAATGGCTCCAAGCGCTGCTTATGGACTGTCAGGCATTGGCTGACTGCCACCATCAGAGGTGAGCCGCCACCTCAACAAAGGAACCGAAGTTGAAACTGCTTTGTAAAACCGTTTCTAGAAAGCGCTCCGTTTAATATAAAATGTTGGAGTGCTTGCGCGAAGCTGAATATGATGATGATGAACACTAACATACTGGTATGCCTACAGTACGTTTTTAATCAGTGCTTACTACCTGCTATCAATTCTCACGTATCGAGCCCTGAAAACCTACATCAGGACAATATATTGTTTAGCAACACAAGAAGAAGAAGAAGCAACACAGTATTATTATTTTTATTGCAGTCAATAAAACACAAGTAATTAAACGATTTCCACACACACATGCCATCATTTTACACCTGTAGAGGAATCCAACTGTGAACGTCTACCTCTGTCAAATGGAGACACACCCACACAACCGCCCCTGTAAACGTGCAGGGCCTCGACAACTCTTTGTGAACTTGACCTGACCTGCCTCACGGCGTTTACCGGACCATTCACTCACATTCCAAAAACAGAAGCTACAAAATGACTTTCCTTTGCACCTCGAGATAATTAATACCACGAGTTGCAAGACTGGTGTGTGCAGAAATGTCAAGCCTGTGTGACCCTCGGGCCAAATCTGTTGCGACAACAACTAAAAGTGTTTATACCACACACGCCAGTCCAAAATTTTCCTTAACTTGTAATGCGGTTGAAATTCATCCATTCCGTGTCAGGTCTATTTGCAAGACAATTTAGAGAGAAACGGTATTTCGATTCTCTGTATGTCCTGTACATATGGTAGAGTTGACAAATAAAGTTGAATTGAATTGAATTGAATCTCGGAAGCTCTTATTTTGCATGAGCGTGATGTACTACTTTGTTGCAGTGGAGATATGATGCATTTCAAATATTTCCATCTCAGCAATGTCGTTATGCTTTTATTTCAATTTCAACATACATGCCCTGTGATGGACAGGCGACCCATCCTGGGTATAGCCATGCCTTGCGCCCTGTGTCTGCCGGGATAGGCTCTGGCTCACCGCGACCACTTACAAGATTGAGCGATTTCTGACAATGGATGGAAGCCTAATTAAATTAGCAGTTTTATTTAAGTGATTACAATTAAAAACGTCGCCATCATAATTCATGTTCGATCCGCTGCTGGACGAAAGCCTCCCCAAGCGACCGCCACGTCACATGATCCTTTGATGCAATAATCTGTCAAGCACCTACACGTGAACTGATCGCAGCACTCCACCTATTCGGTGGATGTCCTCTTTTCTAAATCATTTATTTATTACAACTAAACATTTTCTGCACGTACATTGTAAAATCACAAAATACAATCGTAATGGATGAAATAAAAATACAATGAAACATGAATACATGGTCAATGAAAGCCTTTAATGAGATTATTTAGAATAAGTCGGGCATATGCTTTGGCTATAAAGCAGCAGTGTTTTGCTTACGGCTTTTCACTTTGTGCAGTGAGGTTGGAAACCAAACAAACAACACGGATACTATGAGCATTTCCATCAGATGTCCCAGTGGGAAAGGCTGTTCAAAGATCCCTTCAGTCAATAGAAGTGCATTCACGTCAACGTTGCTGTTTAGAAAGAGGTGTGATGGGTTGTATGGCCTTGCACGGGTGAATTAATCCACCAACAAACATGACGCCCATGCTTTTGTTTCATCTTTTTATTATTTCGCGTGGCGTTTGAAAAAGGGAAGAGACTACAATTGCATGTGTTTATTTTGCGAGCCATTCCACGGTATCCGGGGTAGCTGAGAGGCGTCCGCTTGTTCCACCAGGATACGGGTGTATTTGGCAGTCAGCGGTGATGCACCCGATGGGTTGCAGCTCACCGCTTTTTTTTAACAGAAAAACACACGGGCGGTGTCTCGATTTAGGACGTACATTTCAGACACTTAATACATGTGCATAATCATTGGTTATAATTATGGATGTTAGTTTTACTTGGGCATAGTATGTCAACCAATTTGGACTATAATTCAGATGCAAAAGAAAATTCCACCTTTCTTGAGGGAGAAATGTTCGTGGACAAACTGACTTTCATCCACCTTGGATGGTAATTTTTGTGCATGTGCCCGCAAAGTATGGTGCATTTGATAACTAAACTGTTTTTTCTAAGATGATGTTGACTAAAGTTGCCTAATTTGTGGAATTACTTAGTCAAAATGTGCCCACCAAAGTCTAATGATAATAATAATGCCCTTTAATAATCCATAAAAGCACGTATTAGAGATACAAGCACAATGGAAACCACTAAGTGTATGTTTCAAAAGTAACGTTTAATTTGCCCAAATATTAATATATTTCAAATCCTGTAACAAAGTTAATGTCAATTAATACCTCAAAATGAATGTTCTCTTCACACTACATTGAAGGCCCTATTAAAAAAAAAATGTTTTACAAAATATATATTTGGTGAGTCTGTGTGTGTGGAAATATAACAGAGAGCACGGCACTAGGAAACCGGTGGCCCAATTTCAATTCCCAGCCGCTGCTAACATTATTTTCGAGTAAACTAGGCCTCCCTTAGCTGCACTCAGCCTTGAAAAGTAATGTTGGTGCACGGTATTAATATCAGACCTGAGAAGACAAAGGCAGCCAGGTGTGGTTCTGGCCATACCCCAATCTCCGTGTACTGCAACAGCCTTAATGGGTACTCGCTAACATAATGTTTCCCAACAAGCTATGCATGCTATGTGGGGGTCTTTGTCTTGGCACGCCCTCAATGCCTTACAGGCAGTGTGACTCAAGAGCGATGGGCTTCTTACAACTGTGGAACCTGGAAGAGGTAATGTCACACTTTCCTGTAGAATTTCCACTTTTTAATCATTACCAGATGTAGCAGATTGGAGGGGGGAAAAACAGTTGTGTACGTGACAGACTGGCTACCGTCATGGGAATGTAGACTTTTCACCATTGACTCAGTGCCACCAACGGATGAACACACTACCCACTTTTTTTAACTGGAACTCTGCATCTACTGCGTGAAACTTTATAAATGCGGCATTCATGTAATCATCTATATTTTATTTAATAACAAAATTTTAAGCTGCACGCTGCTTCTTTGAAATAGGAAGTTACGTGTTTTCTTTTGATATGGTATACTGTGTCTGCACGTGTTTATTGAAAGTAGTTAATTTCGTTTAAATTAGGGACACTGCCACTTGGGTGTGCTTATTAAAACAAAATACAATGTATTGCTTTGCCTTTTTAGGTCGTGCGCTGTGTTCTAACAGCAGCTGTTCCACATCAATCTACCTAGATGTCACGTTTTCTTTTGTTTTTGCTTCCCTTTTTGTCAAACCCCGCACGGTTCCAGGCTCCATCTTCACTCGTTAGCCTTTATCTTTCCGTGTAGAGTAATCTGATCACTCTTTGCATCATCCCAAAAAAGCCTCCCGCTTCCCAGTCCCGCTTAATCCTTACCAGAGCTGTCGTTAGAGTCTGGCAAAGTCATTAGTTGGGCAGCAGAGCATGTGGGAGTGCTACTGATGATCACCCCCTACCTCCCCCTACACCCATTCGCCACCAACCCCTGCCTCTGCAGACGTACGTGCAGCAGGGAGCCTAATAACAACGATGAATAGGATACTGGGTGAGAATAAAAACGAACATATGTTAACCTGTGCCATATAATGTCCACAGGACCTGTTTTATACAACGGCAGATGCACTGCAAGCGCACTTAGCTCTGCCGCACATATGGCACCGAGAAACATAATGAGTCGTCTAACTATGGAGACGGTTGTGCAGAATGTATGTTTACGTTCAAGGTTAGTCATATCCATTGTTATCATTAGTTCTCATTAACCCATGGAGCACATACACGGTCAAATTCGTTTTAACCCACTAGCCACGCAAACTTGGCTCAATATTCGGATGGGAAGAGACGTTGTACCAACGTTTGTCCAAGGCTCCCATGTTTACTGGGAAGTGGGCGCAAGGCGACCAGTGTGAAAATAACCTGTGGAAACGGTGGGAAAAATGCCAGAACGAATATGCCGAGGTGGCAACACACACAACAGCATCTCCTAATAGAGCGTCAAAACATTGAACGCACACAATGCTCACCGTTACAACCCCGGGGACGATTTTGGGCACACATTGGGGGACGTGGAATACTCAGGCAGTTTAAACAAAAACAAAACGATGACCGAGAGACTCTTTCCTACGTGTTTCATCTCGAACAGATGCGGGTGATGGTGGTGGTGGGGGGTGGGGAGCGGTAGCCCAGTGGTTAGCGCACTGGGCTACGAATCTGGCGACCCGAGTTCGAATCCCGCTCACGGCCAACACCAGTGACGATTTTCTGAAACCGGTCCTGGGCCTCCCCTAGGTCGACTCAGCCTCAAATGAGTACCTAGTGCGGTGTGTAAATATCGCCACTAGGGAGACAAAGGCGGCCGGGCGTGGTGCTGGTCACCCACCCCCTCGTGTGCCGTGTCGACCTTCATAGGTGCTCGCTAACAGCACTTGTCCCTACAGTCTGTTAAGGCTATATAGGGGATCTTTGTCTTTGTCTATCTTTGGGGGGTGGGGGGGGTCGCTGAATCCGAGCGAGTGAATGAAGAGCGTGAGTCCATGCACTCGAACGGACCCGGCAACAAACATCACGATGTAGTGTGTAGGGAACTGGCAATGTAATTATAGCCGGTTATTAGTACTAGTGGTCGAATCCACATAATCACAATGCATTCTAATTCTGGTCAGTGCACACGTAAATCTTGCCATGGTGGTGTAATAGTTTACACGCTGGACGTAGGAGAAGGCAATAAATGCCTCAGTGCTATGAATATACAACGTGCATTCGTTCATGCAAATGCATGCGTTGACGCTGTCCTTTTATTACACTTATTTACAATTATAGTAATAAGTCAGTTACAGAAAACCCTTTACTGTTTTAATCAAATACAAATCAAAGCCAAAGTTATCCTCAAACACAGTTCTGAGGATTGTTTGTCATATTAAGACCGCCAAACCAATATTTTGATTTCTCCTACAACGTTATTTTTCCAAACTGACATGTCCTGTTACGTGTTGTACCTTTCCTAATTCCTGAGGTTTCTTACCTGCACTTGGCCCCACACACCCGCTTGTCACACGTGCTTGCCCGCAGTCAATTTCACCATCACTGCACTTGGCCCGCTTGCCTGCATATAGGAAGGCAGCCAAGGCGCCTCCATCCCACAGCCCCCCTCTTGAGCGACTTTGTCCCTTCTTGTCTCGTGGCTCTAGGAGTGGAACTTTCCACTTGCCCTCGCATGCACAAACACTGCCTGTGGATTACCGGTGGCCTGTGCCAGATGCCACAGCAATGTGTTGCAGCTCATAACATACTCAAGCAGCAGCAGCATCCATACACACCCCGCAGAGTCGACGCGTCTTTAAAGAGTGGGGCGGGGGGGATGCTACTGCTTTGTTCATTGATGAATGTTATGGTATTTTTATTTTCAACATACATTGTTATTCTCGACCCAGACTTCTTGCCGTTACTTCCGTTTGAAATGTCATTGACGAACGCATATCCATCCATCCATCCATTTTCAGAAACCGCTAAATCCTATACAGGGTCGCGGTGAACCGCAGCCTATCCCGGCAGACACAGGGCGCAAGGCACGAACGTATATAATAGTTCAAAAATATTGAAAATGGAAATTAATCTGTGCAGGTACTTTAAGTATACAATACAATTTACAAAATACAGGCATATCTCTTTTAACGAACACTGCACTCCCAAGGCTCCTGTGAACCATACATTGTCTATAAACATGCTTAGGGTATTATTTTTACTATTATACTGCATTATTATTATCAGTAAAATATTACTATATTAGTACTCACTTCATAAATAATATAGTTATAATGAACCGTGTTATAATGACCTCTCTTGACAGATTTATCTCTTAGCAGAGAACCCTCAACAACGCATCCTATCCGTTATTCTGTAATTGACGGCACTATCTGCTCTCCTATGATTGACGGCACTTTGTCATTCCACTGTTAGATGAAGCCGTCCCCTCTAAACTGTGTAATTCACGGGTTTGATTGGCCATAGAGAGGAGGAAGAGGTTACTGTGTTCATAGTGTATTGCGCTAACCACTGCGCCACTGGTCCCATTTCTTCTCAGTGTACTCGTACTTGGCAGAACCAATCCTCCTCCTCCACAATATGCGTCATGGTCTTCTGCAGCTGCTCACATTTTTAGGCTGGACAAACCGGATGCCCCATCGAGCCTCATTAGTCAGACAGGGCATCATAGCCCTCCTGTAAATATATTGGTGGCATGATGCCGCTGGCTGCTTACAGAAGTACATTTTCAACACTGCAGTAAGATCGCCCTCATGCATATTTCATTAATCCTTGTGGTAAATATGAAAGCATTGACAATTTCTATTAAAAAAGGTCTGTCATAATGCTGTTGTTTTAACCGTTATCACATGCCATGTTACGTAAATCAACGTTATCCTCACAAAAGTATGCATACCAATTGGAACCCACATTTCAACCATGTTCTAAATGAAGAAAACCCTCACACCCATGAATAGCACTACCCAAAAAGAAAGTTATATAATATGTGACACTTCCAGTAATGGCCATTCTTCATAGCACATAACAGGTGTGCTATATGCTAGGAAGAACGGCCATCGCCAAAAAAGTCGCATGTCTCATACTTTTAATTTTGAGGCCACAGTTTTATTGACGAATGTGCTGAGCTTTTGTATAGAAGAACGACCATCGACAGAAAAGTCGCATGTCTCTTACTTTCGTCAGTAACACATCATAATCCACTGTTGGATAAAAACCTCTCCGATCCAATTCCCAAGCTGTCTCTCATGGTCTTGCGATTAAACACTTCATCTAGCTCCTGCACAAAAGGTAATTTTATCGCTTCACATCCCAAGGTGGACCACGTCTATGTAATACAACGTGAGCCGAACATTTTGAGGAGTGAGATTAGTATATCGCTGTTTTCACCTGCCTCAAGTCCCATCAGCCATTGAACAAAATGCTATATTGCAAATAAGCAATGTTGAGAATTCCCCTTACAGATTGACGAAGGTTTGTAGCATGTAGTCTATGCAACCACAAGTCTGTCCTTCACCAGAGCTACTTTGTGACCATCGGGTGAAAGGCGCTAGATAAATGCTATTATTATTATTATATACAGACTTGCACAGTTATAACACAAGCCACACATTCCCTATTACCTAGTAATTCACCTTTTTGAATCGGTACTGCCTTATCTGCGAGAATCTATCTACCAATGTGTCGTTGAAAGTCTATCTACCCAATGTAGTATCTTCGTTGATCAATTTATCTGACCACAAAGACTCGATGTTGCATAAAACAAACTGCCAAACAATGTACACAGAACCTTGCACACGTGTACGCGACATGTTTTATTATTTCATCATTTACACATTTAAGAGGAAGCAGCTGTACACAAAGCAATTAGGTTAACCAAAGAAGCAGCGTTTTCAAGTCACTTGTCTTGGAATGAATGGTGGTGATAATCAGCATCCTCAATGCTTTGTCTCTTTGTGCCTGTCTCGTGTCTCACTCTAGCTGCTTTAGCATGTTAAAACACATCAGTGATAAAAGGCTGGAGGGGGGGGGTATTTTGTTGCGCTGGCATTAATGTGTCTCTCTGTCGGAAATATCACTACACGCAGTGCAACTCAAATGACCCGGATTTGTCAAAGGATGTAGGTAAATGTACACACTCAAGGAAGCTACGGTCTGCTTGCTCACACCATGTGTGTACACACACGTCGCCTTACGGCCAAGCACTCACGGCCACAGTCCTAGCCACAGGCACACGTGCTGTGCTCGTGTGTGAATGAATGCCCAGTGTCCCCGTTGATGGCAGGGGTCAGATGAAGTCAAGGCAATAAACGCCGAGTATGGCTATCCACATATTTACACCCAGCTTTAAAATTAGCAAAATAGAATTCAAAGTTAAATATTCCATAAACTCTTGGTTATATATAATGTATCTCAAAAATAAATTTTGTTGCATAATAAATTACACGATACAAAATTTGAAATTTGCCCGGACTTGAAAGCAACAGCAACCATGGATTCAACAATTATTGAACATTTTCAGGATAGTGTTTTGGCTTACATTTTGAATAGGTTATAATCCATGTGTTATTTATCTAGATTTTCATTTCTTGACGCACACAAGTACTGTATGACCACCGTTGAACGTGAGGTTACCACCACGATACGCAACTCTTGTTTTATGAAAGTCACGTATAAATACCACTTCAGTCTGGGCCAAATTACCAAACTAAAATTAACACACGGCATTACTTTATTTCCACACATAACGTTATTTAATACTTGCAAACATTATGAATTATCTACTTGAAAATGCCATTCATCAAAAGTGCTCTTGATTACTCAAAGTAGCATATTGATAGTTTAAGCCTTAACTGTTGTCCTGCAAATGCGTTAGTTCAGAAGCAAGGGATTTCACACACACACCCCACTCCTTGTATAATGTCCTTAGAGTCTCAGTTGGCGGCAAAAATAGCAGAACATGGAGAATAAATTACACATTCTGGAATTAACTAACAAAAGTGTTTCCGGCAGACAGGTATGCAGGTGGCCGGAAGAGAAAACCCCTCTGAAAAGCGAAACCAGTTTTTGTCACTTTTACATATCAGTCTTTTTTCAATGCTCCCACGGCTCGTTTGCACGCATAAATCCACTTGATGACGCGCGCGTTACGCTCGATGATCGACACGGAGGTGGTGGGCAAGTTGGCCGAGCCTTCGTCCTCCTCGTCGTCCTCGTCGGGGTCCTTCTCGCTGCGTCGAGACATCTCCTCCGCGTCGGGCTCCTCCAACTCCACCATGCTCACGCTGCGGAAGTGAAACGACGCGCGGCCGCTGCCGTCCGGACTGGCCCAGGCGATTCCCTCCTGCGCGAACGCCTCGATGTCCTCCGCCTCGAGGCCGCAGAAGTTGAAGAAGCGCTCGTTGTCGGCGGCCGAGCGCGAGTAGCAGCGGGCCGTCAGGTCGGACTTGGAGCGGTAAATCGCTCGGCTCCTCCCGCCCGGCAGGGGCCGTGCCGGCGGGGAGGTCACACGCCGAGGAGAGCGCTCCAGCCTGCGGATGACGCTCCCGACCTCGTCCACGAACCCCGGAGGGTAAAGCGCGGACGGCTTGTCGTGGTGCTGTCCGCCGCTTAAACCGCCGGGGCTCCCCTCGGGTTGATCGTCGCCGTCTTCCGAACCAGCGCGGACGATCGGCGGGCTCGAGGGCGTCTTCGAAGCCTCGGACGTTGGACTCAGCGGCGGCGAGGCGGACGGCGAGGAGCTGCTGCGCTGGTCCTCGTCGTTCTGGCTGGTGGGACCGCTCGCCTGGATGTCGGAGCTGCTGTTGCTCGGGCTGAGTCTCTCCTTCATGTGCGCGGCGTGCAGAAAGCGTCGCAGGAAGCTGGCGGCGGCACTCCGCGAAACGACGCCGCCGTTTCTGCTCCCGGCTTTGCCGCGGCCACCGCCACCGCCGTCAGCCGTCTCGCTCGGCTCCTTGACGACGGTCACCACCTCTTCGTTGCGACGGCGGTAGATGAGCAGCGAGTCAGGCCTCGGTTGCTGGCGCTTGGAGCCGCTCCGATGCAGCGTTGCGACGGGCCGCGGCGAGTTCTCCCAGTCGTTGAGCGCGTTGTTGAGACTGACCAGCCCGTCGCGGCCTGCCGGCGAGCTGCCGCCGTTGTTGTTGTCACAGTTGAGAGCGCAGCTGTTGGCGGACAGGACCGGTTTGTCGTCGGAGGTGGGACTCTGGGGCGCTTCGTTGCAGCTCTTCACGTACTTGTACTTGTCGGCCGCGAGGCGCTCCCGAGCGCTGAGGCCGCCGCAGTTGGAGAAGTCATGCTGCAGGCGGAAATACTCGGGGCCCTTGTTGAGAATGCGCACGGGCAGAGGCGAAGGCACCGCCGACTGGTTCATAGGCTGTTCCAGCTGAACCGCTTCTGTGTGCATTTCTTTCAGTGAAACGCGAGGACAGGTTCCGAACTGTATCCTTGCCGAGCGGTGTGTAGAATCTTCTGCCAGAACACCTTTGATCTTTGGCGCGGGTTTCTCAAATGAAGCCACAAACTTTTCCAAGTTTGCACTCTTCTCAGTGCAGAGCAGGTAAATGTGTACGGTTCAAGGTGAATCTACGATTAATATCTGTTGGTCGTTTCATAATAAATACTGTACCCTAGGGTACATTCTTAAAAAAAGAAGTTCAAAAGAAACTTTTCTTTTAGCACATGTTGCATTCCTCCAGTACAGCAGATAGGTCCAAACTCCAGATTGTCAGCCGGAGCAGTTGAACGCA
>JAZEWU010000004.1:6839737-6857032 GCA_036362915.1 Geotria australis | reverse complement strand
TGCTGCCACCGCGACCCTCACCAGGACAAGCGGTTTAGAAAATGGATGGATGGAAAAAAAACTTGTGTAAATGCATTTAATCGTTACAATTGCCGAAAGTTGAAACGTACTGTTCATTAACTTTAAAAATATATTGTGTTACTTTTTACGTGCTTAATGTTTTTAATGATAGGTGTCATGGTTATTTCCCGGTCCAGCCCAGGCGTGGGGGCGCGTATCGATGTAAATGCATCAGTAAGCCTTTTCAAAACTCAAGAGTGAGAAATAATTGCGGTATCCACCCCCCCTCGTTCTATAGCTGTTTGGAAAGTTATCTTTCGACAGCTAGGTGAGCCCAGGTGTTACATTCATAGCCATTACTTACATCCACCTTTGAAGAAAATAATGGAAGCAGTCTGCTATTACCAGAGCTACTGACCCCTAATAGACAAATGACAGCCTTCACGCCAACGATCGTTCCCAGCGGCACTGGGTGGGAAAGTGAGGATGCGAAGGGCTTGGTCATGTCAACCGGTTTCGCGCTACACAAAACTGTTCTCAACTGCCTTCACGAGACAAATTGTTCACTCTCCTGCATCATTTTAAAGTGCAGTGCACTACGTGGCGCCATGCACCAGCAGTGTGTATACATGGCCACTGCAGAGTTACAGTTGCTTGTTCAATACGAGGTGATTATCTTTAGCTATTAACATACAATCACCTGGAATACACCACATCTCGTCAAATCTCGGATGACAATCAGGGCTGAGATTGGATAGCACTGTAGTTGGATGGGCCGACCATACATGCACAAAACAGGTGTTATTTGCTGCTGGGTGGCTACCTTTGTGGCAATGCAGGAAAATACAAAAAATGCACTCTCCTATACTCCTTGCCTACACCGACCCGGCGCTGCCCCGCATGGTGAAGTACGGTTGAACAAACGCCGACAACTCTCAGTCTAGGCGGGTTTTTCTCATTCAGCAGCGGGTGGACAAGAGGACTTCACACATCGGCATTTATCTCAAAGCTCACAGAAGCTAGTGTGAAATCACAAGTCTCAAACTGTTTCGCCAAAGACAGAAACCACCCCTATCCGTTTGGCTTTCCAGGTGAATTTCTAAAGGAGGATACATTTCATTTTCTGCAGCTGTCAAGCCTCGTGCCTCTTATTCTCCAAAAGATGTGAAACCCTGTAAAAAAAAATCCTGAAAACCCCAGCATCTTTGCCTCATACAGCAACCATTGCTAGACGGTTCAAGTGTATTTGTCATTTTTCCCTTCACACGAAAACAAATGAACCATGCATACAAAGGTCCAGAAAAGAAAGGCTGATGCGTTGAATAATGCTTATCAGCAAAGCGATGAAAGCTGCACGTGTCCTTTCCTTGTATTCCATGCGTGTCACATCTGAAGGGCACAAGGGAGTCGGAGATGCAAGTTGACCCCACAAAGGAAATATTCTTAACCTGCTGCGGATTTGATTGCTTAAACATATGCCCTTGGTCCATTAATCCTCTACCTCCACATAGAGATTGTCAGCTCAATGTTTATTTGTAAAATATATTGGATAATTGTTTTCGATTTAAAAAAAAGATCTAGATACTCAGTAAATAATACGAAGAATGTACCGTTCTATGTCAATCCACTGCTGGATGAAAGCTTCACAAACCGTGTTTCTCATGGGGGGTTGTTAAACCATACGTCACTATGCTGATCAGTGTGTTATGTGAAGGGACTTGGCTTCAGCACCGGTTCACAAACCACCCGACATTGCTATTGGCTGTGGCCCACAATCAAACTCAGGTGGACAGCGTTCAGAGCATAGTTCACCAACCAGTGTGCCACTACTCTCTCCTTTAAAGCAGAAAATAGCACCTTTAAAAAAGGGTGATTTGTAAACCGTGAAGTCTCATCGAAACAAAACATCACGCTTGGGGAAAAAATGTATCCGTTTCAGAATTAGTCACTCGCAATATAAGTTCATATTTTGTCGGCAGCTTTAGCTTTCTACTAATAAATAAATAATGGTGGGAGATTTGTGCGGTGGTTTCTTTGCCCCCCATCAATAACAAGCGGCACATCAACGACTGTCCGTGCATTTCTTCAGGGGGCGGTTTGGGTCCATCTGTTGTTGTAAATTACAATCAATTATGGGGGCGTGGGCCTCTACTTTCAACATGTAGTGACAGTTAACGTTCCAAGTCTTCTCAGCAAGAGAAACAGATACATTGTCACCGAATACTGGCGACAGAGTTGGGGTTATTGACCAGCCAAACAGCCCAGAAACTACAAGGCAAACTTTAAAAACACTCGCTCGAGCACTTTGGCGTCAGATGAAACTGCACTTTCATCAAACGTCATTAATGCAAGACCAAAACATTTTGGAGATTTGAAACACAGATGCATAAGGGAACACGGCTATATGATATGTACTCCCACTTGTTTACTTCACATTCACTCACTATGAGCGTAATACATAAAGTGTTTGACCATAACCCATTGAGGCTTCCCGCAAACCACACAATCAACAAATATAAACAGGAGGGAAATAAAAATAAATAGAGGAATTGTGTTTGTGAGAAAGTGAAAATGCTTATCTTTCATTGTTTTTTGGGACTACTCTGCGACGGTGATCGTCAGCAAGATAGCGGAGGAGATGGCACGTTGAAATCAAAGACTGTGGAGGCCACGACCTGACAAGGGCAACTAAGGAGAGGAAAGGCTGCAATGAAATGGCAGGGACTTTTGCCCAGCAGTGGGAAGGTACAAGCTGATTACAACAACAAAGGCTGATTCCCTTTAATGAAATTCGATATGAATATAACAACGAATCATATTTGCTTAGCGTATTAAAGCTTTGTTGGATGCATGCCCCATCATGGCAAAACCAGCAGATGACAGCTAAACAAGGGATGCAAATTAACCCTGGCGCAGAATCCAGCAGCGGTATGCATGCAACCTTTGAGGACTGATGTAACTGAAACTATGGTTCGTTTGTGCAAAGCTGATGTATGTGATGCCTGTCTGAGATGCAGATTATCATCGGAATTGTACTTTGCCCTGAGCTATCTATCTAAACTAGCCAGTCGTGCATGCTTGCAAACAGACACAATCCCAACTGCTTTGCCACCACTGAGCTGTTGTGCCGTTACACGGCAGATACTCACCTTCCCCCCCTCCCCATGCCTGCCCTAACTTGTTTTGACCACCAGGAAGGTCAAGATGAAAAATGGAAACATTTTAAAATTCACTACCAGTAAACACTGCAGTGATGAAAATCTCAGTGTAGGCCTCCCACATCTCATGTTAAGGGATTTTGTCAACTCGACCAGATGGAAGGGGTGAAAACTTCTGGTGTATCTTAAGTGAACAAGTGACAATTTTATGAATTCCAATACAGCGACTATTTTTGTATTGCCACAGGATACAATATAATAAGCAGATGGATATGATGTTAAGCTTCACCCGACGATGGCATTACCTCACGAAAAAAACTGTTTAGAAAGACAGGTGTACACCACATCAACTGTTCTTCTCTAGAAATCTTGTACGGAGTATATTGGTGCAAAGTGGATCACGGGAAGTGGGATCGGATATTATGACGGAAGCTTGAGCCATTGACCTATCCGTGTGCTCAGACTAAACGTTCCTTTTCCAATGGAGACCTGGGTCCCAAAGCAATAAACTAAAGGCCTGCCATTGCACGAGACGCAAACCGTGAATATATCAATGATTGTGAAGCTGAGGCTGCACACACGATTGCTCTCATGGCACGGATTCCACGCGGAAGCTTGAATGTCTCAGCGTGTGCTCGCCCTGCTCACATTGCAGGGATGCTTTCCA
Source organism: Geotria australis (assembly GCA_036362915.1). Lineage (NCBI taxonomy): Eukaryota > Metazoa > Chordata > Hyperoartia > Petromyzontiformes > Geotriidae > Geotria > Geotria australis. Next base: position 6,853,207 of record JAZEWU010000004.1, on the reverse strand, counting down.
ATCAACGTCGACGTTCACAGCTTAACACAGCAAGTGGGAGTAAACGGGTTTAATTTCGGCTTACAATGAGCATTCTCTGACGTACAGGGCTATTTCCCCTTACATTACATTTTTCGAAAGCCTTTTCAAATGAATAAGTACAGCAAAGGGTGATGAGGGGGGGAAGAGTGGGTTTGGTGTCATAGCAATTCGCGCAGTGTGTTATGAGCCAATGCACTTGAGTTAAATTCCCACTCACGGCTCACATCAGTGACAAGTAGTATCTGAACCGTTTATATTTATAAAAATAAACGGTGAAGTAGGGTCAAACAACCCTTCGAACCAGCATTGCGTACGGAGGCCTTCATCCACTAGTGACTTGCCAAAAATAATTATTTGTAAGTAAAGAGCAATTGTTTTTTGTGTAAAATAGGATAATGCAACTTTCGGGTTTTGCATTAGTGTCACTAAACAAATGCTTCTGAATGTTGTGAGTAACCATTGTACCAAAACACAAATGCATAAAACATTTTTGCTTCTGTACTGTTGTCGGTTTTCACAGCTCAATTCATGATGGTTGCTCTTCACAGCTCTTGTTTCGGGATAGCCGTGTCGAGCGATCTCCCTTTCTCCCTCCTAACGTTTCGCCTCCCAGAATGCCTGGTAATGCTTCCAACGGCAGCGCTATAGTTTATGGTACGCACACTTCCCATACAAGCTTCAGATTAACAAGGGACCTCCGCCTGGCATTACATCCCATCATCAAGAAGCACGTGTATGTTTTAGCAGGGCATGGTAGTGCATTCCCCTCTTCCAGGCCTTGGAAGGGAAGCGTTTGTAGATCACACAATATTGTGAAAATCCCAAATATACTGGGCTGGAGGTTACCAGGAGGTTACAAAACGGCAAGTGGATTGCATCCATCTGTGCGAAGCATTGTTTCCTCCAGATACCCCAGTAGTTTCCCATATGCCAATCACTCATTAAGGATATTGGCAACACATCCCGAAGCAGAACCCTGATGGACAAGAGTCATGAGACTCAGTGAGGCTTTCCTGGATAAACGCAGGACATTCTATGTTCTTATAATAAAAATGTAAAATGCCAAAAATATTAAATCGCGGGCATGTTGTGCCTTACAGTACAGTTTTTAGCAAGATTGCTCCGAACTCAATATTTCTAAAAACAATAGGTTGTACATCCCAGAGTGTTAAACCCTTTCAGGGGAGTCACAGACTATGGCATGACTACTATGTTGCAGCAACCAAACACACACAGCAAGAAATTCTTCTTCGACTAGAGGCGTGAGTATGTGACGTGTATATTGTGGTCATAGTGACCTTAGTTGTGTTTTTATATCTGATGGGGCTAGAGACCATTGGTCTTGACAGGAGGGCAGTTATACCAAAAAGCTGAGAAACAGTGTGATTTCTCAGCTACAGTACAGGCAGGGTTGTTGTACTAGCATTTGCACAGGTTCAGTGTCAAGGGCTCAGAAATGAGAAGATAAAAGTCGAGTCTGTCTCTTCATTCCATTGCAGTGCATTCTTTTGTTGATTGTGAGACTGTTTAAAGGTCCTACCGACAGCTGTTGAAGGCAACACGATTCACGATTTAGAACTCATAACACGGTAGCGCCACACATTGTGTGAATGTCTGGGTGAATCAGTAAAATAATAAGCATCGCATTGTCAAGCCAGGTTCATTGGCTGAGCAGACTCTAGTCGTTATGCTTCCGTAATAATCCATAATGTACCCGTTTACTTTCCCACTCCAATTATAAATGTAATTTAAAGCCCTTTTGAGAACCGACTACCTGTTGAAGGCCTCCTCACACCTTGTCAGTCGTGGGAGTTGCTTGGCCAAACTTTTAAGCCGTGCTCAACATTGCGGTTGTGGTTAAGCAGGAGCCAGTGAAAAGGCGGAGGTGGGGGTTGGTGGGGTGAGAGGGCCCAGGACCAGGTCAGATATTATTCACCACTGATGTTTTCCACTAAGGCCCTCAGGTTAACATAACAGTCCGCGAACAACTGAGGCACCACTCAACCCCATTTACATTACTTATAAAACGAAGAATTACAGTTCTCCATTGGCAGCTGAACCAGTGGCGAAAACTGCACGTTCCCATAGCGGGAAGCAGTCTATCAACAGGACAATCACTGTTAACGTTCCACAAAGCAGTTTCTATTTTATGGACCCAGGAAGGGGTCATGGGCTAAGTCAATGTTAGCCTGGGATTTGAGGTCATGTCCATCGGATTGTGACTCGAGCACTGTGACCACAGCTCCATCCAGTTTCACAGTCAATTATTGGCCGTCAGACATGCCTTTGCATATACATTCAAACATAAAGAATGAGTTAAAGTGAAATTCGTACAGAAAGATCACGTCGGTGGCATTAACAAAAGATCACGGAGCATGATATGCGTATGCAGAAAAACCTCATCGTATTCACTGAACCGGTCTGTTTGTCTGGTAATGCGAAATCAGTATTGCATTCATTCCCGAGTGTGTTTAATGCAGCACTATTTGTTCAAACTACGCTATGATGAGACGAGGAGACAGGGGAGTTTCCATTAGCCAAGCTGTCCTTGTGTTTACATGTGCAACAGGCACAAGGCAGTGTTAGCAATGCAACCTTAAGCATGGCTCAGTCACATTACACGAGTTGTTGTGGTAACAATTTGGCATTCGTGCATTGTAAAAAAAATAACTAAATAATAGGCCCTATTACTTATTTAGGTAAAAGTGTTGTGCTTAACATGATAGCAACAGCACACATGATCAGCTATTCCTCATCAGCATCCATGATCTATCTATTGCTAGGTGAAGGACTCCACAAGTCTGCTGAATGCTAAACGGGCTCTGCATCTGGCTCCTGGAGATGGGCCACATCATCACTCCCTCTCGGACATGTCTTTCACTAGTGTCCTGCATTTCATTGCTACGATATCTGCTCTCATTTACCGCACTTGGATTATCACTACATTTCTAGATCGATGTCATCATTTGAAAACGATTACACTGGCTATGAATACATTATCACTGACATTTTTAGATTCATAAAATGAAACGCTTCAATGTTTACATAAACAAGCAAAACATTAAGGGCTTAGAATTAGACGGCGGTTTATACTGCATAGTGTAAATGTGAACAATATTTCTCATATTTTTACAAACAAAACATTCTCGAGTGATCTTCAGCAGCGCGTAAGAGAAGCAATTAAATAATCACAGCCAAGGTGTTGCTGGAAACCGGGGCCTCTCAATATAGATGCGACACGTGTCGCCAAGGCCGTGATGAAAACGTCGAGGTTTAGAGAGATGAGACGCGCATTGAAATATTTATACGCGCCAGCGAGTGTACATAGTTTCACTGACATAGCTCAACCTACTGTACTTTCCAATTACACTTCATTAATAATGCATGACACCTTTAGAGAAACTCTGTATTTATTATTTAAGAACAAAATATACAGTGAATTTCTAGAAACATCATTGCGCCAGCGTTTCCTTATAGTTGCGGCACAGTGACTGTCGTTTCATTCAACCTATCGCAAAGTTTTGTCCAATTATAATTCTTTCATAATGGATGATATCTGCTATGGGCACTGCACAGTTTTTTTTTCCATAATACAATAGCACACGTATAAATTGCTTGGAGACATCATTCACAGCCTATAGCTGGGCCACAGTTATTTTTTCTCATTAACAGCAATAAAACACTAAAGGCGTGAAACCAACACAGACTTGTGTGCACACTACCACATTCGTCAGCAGTAATGTCTGAAACATTTATTTTTGTTAAACGTGTATCGCACCAAAACTTTCCTGTCTCTGTAAAAGCCATGTAGGAATCGTTATTAAAACGAGTCTTATTTAAAATAAATTGCTAACGATTTACCACCCGTGTCACAGTGTGTAACAGAAAAGTGAGGTAAGGACATAACTGAACTTTGCCTGCAGAGCGAACTAGTTCTAACCATTCTCATTATTTTCCAGTAATTTGTACGGATGGTAAACCTCACATATCCTCTTTTATGGGACGTGTCGACACCATATGAGGTGTGGCATTCTGTTATTCATGTCTACCGTCGATTTATGCAACAAATGTCCAAATCTTTGATCAGTGGACATTCTGCAACCACCAAAAATGTAATCAGATCTCAGAAGCTACGCAGAGTTGAATCTGGTTAGAACTTCGATGGGTGATCACCAGGTCTTTCCCGTTGCTGTATTAATACGGATTTGAGGGGGAGATGTGATATGACAGTGCTGTCATTCCCCTCGTGTGCTGTGTGGTGGATTTTCTCCAGGTTCTCCGGTTTGCTCCCAACAACTCGTTCCAGTATTGTAATAATATTAGCCAACATTTGAATGCAGGACCTCTTTAAAATATGTCTTGAAACTCAGTGAGGCTTTCAGGACTAAATAATTGTATTTATTATTGTGTACAGTATTTCAGCAAAGTGCCCTCTTCAGCTATCACACATTTACAAAAAACAACTGTTGCCAGCTTCTGTGCTTAGTAAAGTCGGTTGCTGTTTGCGATTACGGTTATTGATGTACGGTGAGAGCAGGGTGGAACACAGGAATGAGGTTAGGGTGGGTCAGTATATGTAAAAAAAAACAGAAATAACAAAACAACATATTTTATCCCTTTCACGAGACTAACACAGTTCATCCTTGCTAAAGCGCTAAAAAAATGATTGGCGTAAAAAAAATGTCAGTGAGAGATGACATTGATGTATGGTTGCAAACCGTGTTAAAATGCTACTGCGCACACAACTGAACCCTCCGGCGGTGTGGGTTTGAGGAGAATAAAGCAGGAGGCTGTTCAGACATGCCGGTTTGCCCGTGCCAAGCACTACTCCCTCTCAGAAGATAACTTTCTGCCGAAGGAGGGGCCTTGTGGTATGCTGCTATGTTAGGTTAGCGGTATAAAATTATATAAGGCTGAATGTGAAAGCAAAAACATATCTACTCTCAAAAAATAGAATGGTGGCAGTAAGCTGATAATGGCTTATTTATAACGGGAGCTGATGACATTGACAATAAAGTGTTTCTGAATATACTCTTCCCAGGTCTCCTTTGCAAGAGATGCATGGATGCCTAAACACCTGGTTATACCATACGATCTATTTAAAGATAAAAACTAAATTAATCTGCGATGGACTGGCGTCCCATCCTTGGTGTTCCCCTGCCTTGCGCCCTGTGTCTGCCGGGATAGGCTCCGGCTCACCGCGACCCTGTATAGGATTAAGCGGTTTCTGAAAATGAATGAACTAAATTAATAGGAAAAATATATAGAAATTGTATAGGATTTGAGCACTGTCCTAATGCTCAGTTGAGCAAGAAATGGGTGGACTTTTTCACTTTGACCTACAGTTTAATACTAATTTACAGCCCTTAGTCATTTGACTGCTGGATCAAGGCCTGCCCGTGCCGTGTCAGTCACGAGGGTTGATTGAATACATCCCATCATACAGGTCAATGTGGGATGGTGAACAAGACTGGGCACCCACGATTGGTTTAGATACTTGTACCACTCGAAATGTTTTCAGAATAAAATATTGTAATAACAAAAAAATATCTGTAACAATACAATGTATCGTAACGCAAATTTAAAACCGCTTATTTATTATGTGTTCATAGAATACGTGCGGGCGGCATGGTGGCGTAGTGGGTAGCGCTGCTGCCTCACAGCAAGAAGGCCTCGGGTTCGAATCTCGGCTCGGGTTCGAAACTCGGCTCGGGTGCCTTTCTGTGTGGAGTTTGCATGTGCCGCTTCGCGGCCCTTGTGCAGCGCTTTGTGACCCTCGGGTGAAAGGCGCTATATAAATTGAAATTATTATTATTATTATTGCTGTTATCTTATCATCAGTATCAGCCATGATTGATCCACTGCGAAATGCAGGCCTCCCCAAGCCATAGCCATCTCTCACACTTGCTTCTCCAGGATTGTTTGTTTGTTTAAGTGACACTGTCATCGCATGCAGTTTAAGCTCTTACCCAACGTCCATCAATGTGTTTCATACGGTAATAGAAAGTAGTCAGTTGTGTGGCAAACCGTCACTTGTTTTCCCAAAAAACAACCTTTTCGACCTGCTCAAGTTGACTATGACGCTTACAATTACATTTGGGAAACTTGCTGTTAGATTTCATCTCAGCAGTGTTTACTGAAAGCGCACATATAAAAGGAAGAGCTGGAATCTGTTGCTGAGGAACGGTATGTCTGGTCCACTATCCTTGAACTGCTGCCACCGCGACCCCCACCAGGACAAGCGGTTTAGAAAATGGATGGATGGATTTCATCTTGTGGTCAAAAAAGTATTGTGGACAAAACCAGTTAGAACAGGCGGGGAGGTGTGCATGTGCCAATGCAATTTAGACGGCACAACCGCTCAGTGGTGGCAATGCAGTTTGGATTGCATGGGTAGCAAGCCGACGCAATTAGCTAATTCAGCAAGATAGCTCAGGGCAAAGTATAATCATCATTAGCAGCAGCTATGACCAATATACTGCTGTATTAAGGCCTCCCCAAGCTGTCAGCATCTCTCACTATCCTGCAATATAGTGATCCACCTATAACACCTGTGTACGAGATGATTTCATAGCTTCACCTCCTTGGTAAACATTCTGGTGGCCGTATTTCATCACTTGGCGGCCTCTCCATTATTCTTGACCATTTGTCATCATCCCTTCTTGCGCCATATCCTGCCTAAGCCCACTTACTTTTCTTAACAGTTATAATCATGTCTTTAATTTGTGTATTTCTTCGTATGTTCTCAAATCTATTTGTTCCTATTTCTGTCAATATCAGTTCCAAGCATACTTTTCACTTTTTAATACATTATTTTGATTAATAACCATATACTTCCGATCCATATGATTTATTCTTCGTTAGCAAACTAAACAAATAATCATAAATCGTATACATTCAACGTTTTAATATCCACAGTTAGAACACAAATAATAAATTCAGCGAGGGAGAGCGCTTGACTCGGCTATCCCGAAAGAACAGCCTTAAAAAGCAACCATTAATTCATCAACCCTTAATTATTTGTAACGCTTGCTTGAACATTATTGGTCGCTGTGACTATTTGTTTAGCTGTTGAGCAAGACCACCCCCACAACTTGTCTTACATTACCACTTAATCAGGTTCATAGGTAAAGGTATGTGGTACGCTACTGTACTTAGGGTCAAAGTACGCATTCTGCTATGCAGACTTTGAACAGTAATGGTATTCTGTGGGCATGTACGTTCCACAGACGGATCTAAAGTGGATTGACATGTATATTATATGTGTGTATGGGATATTTATCAGGACCTCAAGAATTCCGAAAAAAGTCAAACGCAAAGTTGGTTCACAGAGCCTCAAGTGTGATGAAGGTTTTCTCCTGTCGTGTTTATAAACCTGAGCCCGCAGTGAAAATTCCACATTCTTACGGAAAGGACAATGCTATCCATAGGACATTTGCCATTTTAAACAGTGACTGGGATATGAAATTCACATCCATCCAGTTGTAAGCCACACGTGCAGCTAAACTGTCCAACTCCAGCTTTACAGCTCTGCCAATGTTGAAATGACAAAGCTGTCGGCATCACGTGTGTTTACAACAGAAACGCACTTACTCAGGATGTAAACACCGTAATGAGCTTTTCGAGGCTCAATAGGTCACTGTTTTGACGTGTTCCATTTCCAGACACATGCCTTTTTAAAAAAGGGATTATCTGCAACATCTGTTTTTGCTAGAAAAAATGAAGCCAAAGCTGACATTTTTCTGCTTTTCCCTTCACTTAGTTCATATCACAAAAAAGTGATTTGTATTCCTGCTTGTAGCATCGACAGCTGTGAGCATGTCCCTAGCAGATGTTCAAATAAGGATCGTACCTCGTTATTTTGATATGTTTATATAATGACAAACAAGACACCACAGTCTACCACCCTAAACACTTGAACAATGGGGTAAAATATATGTTTGGAACTTTTGCACTTTATCAAATGATTACCTTTTTACAAGTCTCTGACGAAAGAATTGTGATTATTTTTTTCAAATGATAGGTTTTTCTTGAATTAGTTTAATAAAATCCATATATAGCTTATCAATGAACGAGTACAAGTAATCGAGCTTTGATTTGATAGATATCTGTGATTACTTTCTTTAATCGATGGTCTATTATATATATAAAAAATATATATATATATAACAATGACTCCTTCGATTTAACATTGTTTACCTAAAGAGTTTCCAGAAGGGGAGAGACGTTAGGGAGGGCGGAGTCTTTTTCCAGCTGAGTATTTATGAAAAACTGCGAGGCACTAATGGATTTCCCATGCAGCAGCCAGGAAACCTGCGGAGATTAAACACAGGAATAGGTTGTCAGAAATGTCACAGGTCATCACACCAACAGCACACAGGCCATAGTCATTTATGAAGGAAGTCCACTAGCCTCTCTCGCATTTAAATCCTTTAAAGGAAATGCAACTGGTAGGTGAGCAATAAAGACGACAGGACTCAAGATTCAAATTAGCACGTCATTCCTCACAATATTGGCTACTTGTATTATTTGTTTCCCTTTTCATACCCATTTCTTCAACTATTAGTTGTAAAATTGTATATTGAAAAAGGGATACATCTATTTTGACCATCTAATGAAACGCTTTAGCTGTATCTCATCGTCTCTCACTGACTGAGCAGGGCTCCGCGCCTACGCATCAACGGGTGCAATGCGCCCGGAGAATATGTGCGCGTTACAAAAATATATTATTGCGTTACCTATGCAAATGCCGTGTTTCAGTAACGGATGTTACGTTGTCAGCAGGCTATCGTTACATTGCTTCACCTGCACGGTGATATCTTGTAGATGTGCACATACGCAATCGTGCAGGTATTTATCTCTTTGCCTAGACATCAATTGCTTTGACTGTTAAGAAATAAAATGTTGTTGACTTTGGGCAGGGTACAAGCCAGTTGACATTATATTATGATTATCATCGCCAGCAGTGATAAATTAAAAGGCTAGATGAAGGTCAGGCCACATTATCGCCATCCCACAAGGTCCAACGATGTCATACGTCATTGCACCCTCTTCACATGAGCTAATTCCATCACTCCATCTCCGTGGTGTTTTCCCTCTCAGAAATGTCTGCTCTTTGGGCTGCCATTCTGTCACCAGTCTCATCTATTGGCAATCTACCCTGCTACGTGTCCTGTCCAAAACACTTACTTTTCTTTCAGCTGCAGCCATCCTGAAAGATAGCTGTCAAAATAAATTGATTGACGACGTTTGACTTTTATTGCATATTGCTATATTGACTTTCATGATTAAATTACTTTTTTCCTCAAAAGGATTATACAAATCTCAATATTGGACACCGTAGTGCCAACAAATCACACAAGCAAGTAGAATATAGAAGAAGAAAAAAATCTACCATTCACCATGTAATGTACATGTTTATTAATCAGACTGTAAAAGACTAAAAACACTGCATACAACCATGCTTGACTATTGTACCCAATGAACAGTAAACCAACAACAACACACTTTTTCACATGACCTAAACTCACAAACAGAGCTTCACTATGGATAACATTGGTCATGAAAGCCTACGAGTTAATTTTAGTAAACCAACTGTGGAAACGTATGCAGTTATTCAGGTGCTCACAAACGAAGGTATGAATAAAAATGCAAATACATTTCGCAAAACAGTGTGTAAATACAGAACAGCTACAACAATGTACAAATCACAAGAGAAGTCACACAATGCAATATGCTTTCAGCGAGGCTGACTTTTGTAGACTATGAATATATTAAAATATAAAAAAAAATGTGAAAACCGTATTGGAAATAAAAAGGAGCAAACATACTTGAAGGAAATGCGGTCTCAAATTGCTGGTGACAGTCAATATGACAACGAGTGAAAATAAACTACAGAAAATAACTGAAAAGCTTAACAATGCAGCTTGCAGAGTAACAACATCAGTGGATGCAATGAAAGAGTTATAACGACACAAGGACACAACATAACGGACTACATATACTTAGGGGCAATTATTGAATGTAGACTGGAATAAAAATGTTACAACAACAAAAATACGAGAGCGAACAAGCCACATTGGGCTGCCATATCTACTGACATTAAAGTTTGGACGGCATTTCATTTTAAAGTGTGTATGTTTGTGAAACACTTGATAACACACACATCAAATAACACGTTAAGAATCAAAGTGGTTTTCTGTGCAAATGAGCATTGGGATGAACCTATCTCCTTCATCTGGGTTGAGGCAGTGACGGAAATTTCGTTTTCCTACGGTAGGGGCTGGTTAACTCATAGAGCAGACACTTTTGAGATCCCATAAAGCTGTAGATATTTTTGAGCTAGAGCGATGAAAAGGCCAAAGTGACCCTAACTTGTATGTGAAATTGAAACCTACTGACTGGAAATCGCACACCCCATCCACCACACTAATGGATCGGATGATAAGAATCATCATCACCATTATCATCAGTCAAATATGCACACCAAGGAGAGTTATGAAAATGTGGACCGGGATCAGCATAATGAAATAAGGAGACCAAATAATAAGTGTTTTGCAAATCAAAAATAACAATTGCAAAATGTGTTTGCAATCCTTAACGAGATAGTTTGAAGGTTATTTATTTGTGTAAACACTTCATGTGCACCATTTATATGCATGTAGGTCATCGACTACAATGGGCGTGCGCTCGTGATTATTTGCATGTGTTCCAGTTATGCAGTCAGTGAAAAATACATTTTAGTTGCACTTACAATAACATTTCAAAATAATGACTTTATAATAACCCTTCATGATGGAAAGTTCAAACCATGTATTTTATATAAATGAGACATTTGCAATGGTTGCACCATTAAAGAATTTAATTACACGTAAAATCTATACGCATTAGTCTAATAGACACAGTATGTTATGTATTCTCATCTCATTATCAGAAACTGCTTAATCCTGCACAGGGTCGCGGTGAGCCGGAGCCTATCCAGGCAGACACAGGGCGCAAGGCAGGGCTATACCCAGGATGGGACGGCAGTCCATCACAGGGCACCGGCGGCAATTTAGTCAGCAGGCCAAATAACCTATGCAGCAGAATAGTACAGTGGGAGGAAACCGGAATGCACGGCGAAAACCCACGCGGACACGGGAAGAACATGCAAACTCCACACAGAAAGGCACCCGAGCCAATATTCGAACCCGACCCCTTCTTGCTGTGAGGCGGCAGCGCTATTCACCGCGCCACCCTGCCGCCCTGTTATGTATTCATGTAGGTTTTCACGGCTCAATATCAGATTTTCCCTTTAAAGTTCCTGTTTCAGGATAGCTGTAGCAAACATTCCATCAGCCTGATGGTGCCTCCAACGTAGGACGCGAAACGTCTCGAATGAGAGAGGAGCGCTCACCACGTCTATCCTGAGAGAGCAGCTCTTAAAAGCAATCATTATTGTATGTAATCTTGCTTTTTGATTGACAATGAAATTAGAGCTAAACATAAAATAGGATAGTTTGTTTCCAGTGACTGCTACGATCAGCACGTGAAATGGCCCGCGAGCGTCCAACCGAGGCACACCGTGTGATTGAAAGTCATGTCAAGTTAAGCGGAACGTCTTGCCCGGCTCAAATAAGGGCACGCATAATTGGTGGGACAATGGGACCGATTTTTGACCAGGCTCCACACCCCGCCAACCGATACGCTAGGCGATATGGTCACCACACATCCCTCCGGCTCGTGTCAAATGACCGCTGTGTGTCGGATTAGTTCCACTCCATAAAAAACTTTCCCACCCATCACCCAGCTTCCCTTTAATAGCCAAGTACTGCTCATAAACTGCTCTATTCAGGTCCTCGTACTGCTCTATTCAGGTCCTTCATTTTTTTTTCTTTTCTCTAGGCTTCAATAATGTTCCGCAAGCGTGGTCGAGTGAGCAGCGTTCGGCTGCCTGTTGATTTTTTGAAGATGAATTCAAAGATTTGTCTGTTTGCAAAGCTGGACGACATTGGAGACCCACTTTAAGGAGAATGCTTCTTCTTCTTTGCGATTCTTCGAAGCGCGATGGTCAGCTTCTGGATTGGGGAGCTCGGCCTCGAAGTGTTTGGTAGAATTCGCAGGCAATACCAAGTATTACCTGACAGGGATCGCGACGTGAACGCTTCTACCTTGACCCCCAAAAACAGGCCAAGGTATTCGTTTATGGGATTTACTCTACAAACACCAGAACTCCGTGTAGGATGGTGGTGCCATGACTGAGTACTATACAACTCCAAAGAGTGGTAGTTTGGTTGATGCCTTGACAGGCGGCAGAATGTGTTGACGGGCATTGTGAACAGTGACAGCGGAGCCAGAACATGCTCTAGATTCCATCTTGTTGGTTGACAGGGGATGCTCCTGACAGACAGCGCTATTGCACATTTCAGTCTGATATATCTGTTTTTGGCAATACAGATTAGTGGTAAAAATTCAATTTTGTGCGGACACGCTCCGTAACTGGCTGTCTACAGTGAAGCAAGCCTCTTAACTACATTTCCCCAAGCAAATACCAGGAGGTTGACAATATTTGGTGGTGAATGTAATTACTATACTCATTATTTTGTCCACTAAATGTAGCCTGAAAAACCATACCAACTTTATAATTTACAAATACAGTCTGCGTGTATGTATTTGTGTTTGCATATATGTGTATATCCAGCGCCAACATTTGCCAGAGAGTCTTCTATGTATTAATATGTTGTCAGCCAATAAGTGAGTTATTTTTTTAGTTAAAGGAGGAAGCCGGAGTGCTCAACAAACACCCATGTGACATGGAGAGAACATACACACTCAACACAGAAAGGCACCTCAGCTGGGAATAAAACCGAGGGCCTTCTTGCTGTGAGGCACGAGAATAAACACCTCATGGATCAACTCGGCTTAACATGAGTATGGAAAGCACGACTTGCAAGCATCTGCACTCTGTATATAAAGGCAGCTGGGAATGGTACTGAGCAAATGACCCCTTTGTACGTGTGTGCTGGTTACTGGTTATAATAGGTGCAGTCGTTATATTAAGCGAAATGGGGGAGCTTTAACTACGTATATAGTATTTTATTATACGTCTGTGCTCTTTTGTATATTGAATTGCAAACAAATGACATTAATGATAATAATCTACTTTTGTAACGCGCGCATATTCTCCGGGCGCGTTGCACCCGTTGATTTGGAGGCACGGAGCCCTGCTCAGTCGGTTTGTTGTGAGTCGGTGAAAAGGTGACTTTTTAAGAGTTGTTTTAAGGCGAATTCTACCAAACACTTCGAGGCCGAGCTGAAAGACAACGATGTCCAGAGGCTGTCCATCGTGCTTCGAAGACTCGCAAAGAAGAAGGCTGTAGGGGACTGTGTTTGATGCAATAGGTGTGGCAGGCTGTTCCAGGTCGTGGGTGCCGCGACCGAGAATCGGCGTTTCGCGAAGGTTGTACGTGA
>JAZEWU010000004.1:6829301-6839649 GCA_036362915.1 Geotria australis | reverse complement strand
CAAGCAGGAGTGGCGGCCAAGCCTAGTCCCATCACCTTGCGGGCAATGGTGACGAGGCTTGGTGCCTTGCTCTGGCTTGTGGTCTCCCAGGCGGCGCTAATCGGGATGAGCGTCGCGTCCGGACGGACGGACTTCCAGGCAAGGCCGGAGATCACCGCTCTGCAGCCTGCAGCTCCGCCGAGACGGACGGACAAGTTGAGTGCCGCGCCTGGTGTGTAGGCCTCACAGATGGAGCCCCAATGGGGCCTGTACCATTTTTAGGTGGCTCGGGCCCGTGAGGCGGCAGCTGCTGCAGTCGGCAGATGCTCCCGAGTTCGCGGGAGGTATTGAACTTGTTTTTAGTAAACAAGAAGCTGATAGCTGAAGAGACAGTGGTGGAGATGCGGAGCTTGTGGTTGACAGCCTGCATGAGCGGCGCCATCTTGTAAAGAAGAAGTTGTAGACCTTTGTCAATTAATTACTGAATGGAGACCATCATGTGTTGGTCATTCGCGTTGCTCGATTATCCTCCACCGCACTGGTCAGTACTGGTCAGTGATGGGGACCGGGGGTTGGGGTGGGGGGAGCGCACATGACCAGATCAGATATTACTCGCCACTGAAGTGAGTTTTGGCCGGAAATTAAACCCAGGCCGCTGGTTTCGTCGTACGGTACGCTTAGCATTGCACCACTGGTTTCCCATTTGTACAGGGATTTGTAATCCAAGCTTCATTAGCAATGCAAAATCAAACCAAAAAAAATTAACATTGTCTAGGTTATATATAGCATGAACTTAAGCCAATGTGAATCACATGTACCACGGAAACAGCTGTATAATGCCTTTAAATAAAAAAGAACTAATTTTTGTACGTGGTTCTCTGTTCTCACCGTAGCTGCCAGACAGCTAGGAATACTATTGTAATGGCTATAGGCATTACCTTGCCCTGTCCAGTAAATGGCTTACGTCACGAAATGTATCATTGCAGACAGGAAACAAAACGACAATATATTTACTAATCGCATCCTAAACTGTCTTTAAACAAGCATACTCCGTATGCAATGGTGAAGTTAAGCAAGAGGTACCAGGTATGACACATGCTCATGAAATGCTGGTGGGGAATATTACAGGTATATTGTTTCCTTTCGTAGGTTAGAGTGGGATTGTAAATTATACTTGCAGGAGACAGCCATGTTCATGCAATATTCATATACCCAGCATTGTGTTAATGTTACAGTCTGTGTATTCCTTCCTTTGAGGTCAAGTGGGCAGTAAAAAAAATACTCATTATTTTTTGTGTCAAAATTACTCTGCTCAATATGCAGAGATATCATCAGCAGCACAGTAGCGGAGTTAAAATGCAAATATTTTTCACTGCTCATTACGATGTTTATAACGTTTTGACACTGGAGCGTGCGCGGATGTGTACGTGCGTATGTTTCTGAAGAGCATGACTAAGATGCCGACGGAATTTATTCATGCTTCCATCAGATGTGGCAACGGTCAGTTGAGCCCTTTACAAACAGTGCCTCATCGACGTACATTCCAACATGGGTTCAATGTGCCCGTTGCACGGTTGTCAAGAAAAATGCTGCCTTCTTAGATCATCCAAAATTAAATTAATATAAATGTGATATTACATTTGGTTTTATTAATGCTAATACTTTACACTTCTAAAGCGCCTTTCACTTAAATATAAAAAAATAAGGGACGCTGCCATCGATGGTGTAATGGTTTGCACACTGGATCCACAATCCAGGAGGTTGGTGGCTCAATTCGATTGCTGGGCGCAGCAGATGAAGCAAAAGGTGAGTTTCTTAAAAAAAACCCCCACTCTACCTGTACACCCATCGGTATTATTCGGTACACAACAGTTATCGATCGGCACGCCGCATGTGGTGGGGTAAGGTGTGGGTTCTCCCGTTTCGACAAAGACTAAACGGAAGAATGAGCCAAACATAATATCTTAAATTGATCTGTAGGGCCGTCTCCAAGTGGAGGCCCTTCTGCCAACAGTGGTGAGAGTAAGTAATTTCAGGGCTGCACCTTTGCCACAATTAAAGAGAAACAAGACCAAAACGTCATGACAAAGTCGCAAGGTGTTTTGGTCAATCTGTGAGCCGGGCCATGCTGCCAGTTGTGGAAACCTTACACATTTGCATGCTAATCAAATGCAATATATATGAAAGAAAACGTTTAATCATGGTATTGTTGCTCCTTTCAAAACTTTTCCCAATGTGTGTCTGGTTTAAAACTGCCAATTTTACAGGCACAATTTTCATACCCAGTTAGCCCATGGACCTTTGGGCTGCTATAGAATCTCACATAACTGGTTTCACAAAGCTCTCTTTGAGGGCAGTTGGCTCAGAAACATGGACCATTGCATCTTTGAGAAAGTGTGTGTACTTAATGGAACGTTTTTCCCCATTAGTTGGTGGATACAGTCACATTGCTTCAATTATTTAATGTGTCTGTCTCACATTGTTGGTCTAATCCTATAGAAAGGAAACATGAGACTACGGTGGCTTAGGTTGAAATAGTGGTTGGGAGGTTGTTCTGATTAAAAAATGCAGGCTTTGAACATTGTATGCTTTGGCACAGCGACAACACAAAGTCCAAGGTGTCTAGATTTTCAGGCAAGTTCTTACATTTTTCAAATCCATAAACTTTGATAACCTGTGCACAATAATGCCAATGTATAAATACTTCAGGAAAATAAATGTTGTACAAAGCAATCTGTAGTAGTTTGAAAACTGGAAACATTATCAGTAATTTACCAAACATTAAAGTAACTCAAAAACATTCACAAAATGAAAAAGTATCTGAGGATTAAAAAAACGTGATGGCATGGAGAGGCCTTAATCCAGTAGGGGTTTGACAAAGCACTGAAAATTATTACTAACTTAATTCAAAAATTATAATCACGTTTAAAAATACCACGAATATTCAAATGTCCTCACCAATAAGGATGTTTTTTCTATTCTATATACAGCAGGGCTGTCTACCAGAACACAGGACATATTTAAATGGCATTCTATCACATTCATGAAAATGTTTTATTTACTTACAATGCAAAGTTGTGCATAAAGGTATCAGTTATTAGAAACGTACATGTAGGTAGTGAAATGACACGCATGCGTGAGTTGGTGTGAAGATTTGATCATGACTTTCATCCCTTTAAATTTCCACACATCCGCCAGGGGCTTGGCAACCCACATTATATCAAGATTTACGAACACCATGGATGTGATTTCTTTAAATGAATTCACTGTACAATGTTCTGTTGACGATCACTCCAGCGTATCGGTTTAAAATCGTCAGTATAGCAGAGGTATGTATGTTATCAACATTTGAACCACACAATTCAAAATGCTGCCTATTGTCATTGTTATTATTTAATAAAGGTTGATGCATTTATAAATGTTCGGCATGTTAACTTTCTCCTTCGCGACGTTTCACCTGATGATGCTTCCAACGTGGGAGGTCAAATGTCGCGATGCATAAAGACGAAACGAACGAACGTTTAAGAATGCCAATAAAGTACCAACTTTACAGTGTTTAACATGTCAATGAAGGAAGACGTTTTGCAAATGATGTCATGCATCATATAATGGTGCTGTCTCACAGCAAGAACGCCCCGGGTTCAAATCCCGAAATCCCGGCTCGGGGGACTTTCTGTGTGGAGATTTCATGCTCTCCCCATGTTTCTCTTGAATTCTCTGTCTTGTCTCCTCAAACTCCTTGCTTTCTTCCTCATATTTCTCCCTCACATATATGGTGCTCAGAGATCCATTGTCTAAAAGGTACCTTATACGAATTGAAAATTATGGTGAAAATGTCAACGACAGTTATGGTACGTTTTAAATCACTAAGAAAAGGTTTATACATGAATAGCATCAGGCACGCAGTGAGTTACAAAAAAGTCTGAGAGTATGAAACACTCGACTGCTCGAAGCACTTGGATGTTCAGCTCAATGTTGCTGTAGTAACGAACTAAAAAAAACACTCAAATTCGACAATGTCACTGTGGCCGAAAAAGAAAACATAAAATCAGCGATGTTTTGGCCTTCTTAGTATATCGTAGGTTCGGGAAGACTGGCATGCTGCTCAATGTGATCTATATGTATATTGTTGCATTTCTCATCGTGTCAGTTGGCTGTGAGTCTTCCATTGACTTTCTGAGCCGTATTATTGCGTCTGTGTATAAGCAGGGATGTTCATGCCACAACATGCTGTGATGCATTGGACGGACAATTGGCCCGTACAGCCGTTCTTGGCAAATACACTTTTTCACAATATACGTACTGTATACCACTAGGAATTGGCCAATACAGAACAAGCATGAGGTGCAGAAGAATTTACGGGGTTATTGTAAGTTGTCTGTAAAAAAATAAAAATCAATAAGCAATTACACTTGCTCAACAGTATTTTGTTATCATGCATTTTTTTTGTAGATACATACATTTTTCAGAGCTTAATTGTGCTTTGCAGATAGTGCATGTATTTTTCTTGATAATGCTGCATCGGTATACTGTTATATACGCGTCATTGTTACATATCGCCATATTTTTGTTTTTTTTCGCCAAAAAGGAACCAAAATGTACGTTACATTCCATGCTACTATCGTTCCTTAAATCGATAATCTCACCGTTAGAAGCAATTTAGGATGGCATCAAATACACGAGGTCAAAAAGATGCGCCCGCTCATTTATTAGCATATATGTAATGGGTTTTTATTGCAAAACAGCGTGAAGCTATCGAGGACATTAATGTCTGATGTGACACAGCCTATAAATGCAATGTCATCAGTATGTGCTCATGTAAAATTGCTTTGAAATTCGTGCTGATGTTGTCTTTCATACACGACACGCTTGGGCTCATGGACACCTATATTTACGTTGCTATGGGGATCAAGCGCAATAATAATGTCCTCAAACAAAATGCATGTACAGAGACCCTTTTCATCATGTACATAGTAACACATTGATAACATAAAAGCTGTGCTACTAACACATCCAGAGCAGTCTGTTCTTCAAGCAACTACTGTATAGTAAATATAAACGTCTTAAAATAAAACAACACAATCACATTATGGTATTAAATATATTTCAGAGAATAGATGAATTAGGCATGAAATGATGCACTGATTAAAAAAAGCAATTGTTACATTCACAATGCATGCATAGAAATGTGCGTAGAAGAACTGATTCCAGTATTTTACAACTTACGCAAAGGACACGAATTGCAGATAAATAAGTGGCACAGTGCATCGCACTATGAACCCGGCCACCTGAGTTCGATTCCCACTCATGGCCAATATGAGTGACGATTATCTGAACCGGTCCTGGGCCTCCCCTAAGTCGACTCAGCCTCAAATGAGTACGTGGTGCTGTATGTGGACATCGCCACTAGAGAGACAAAAGCGGCCGTGTGGGGTGGTGGCCACCAACCCACTAGTGTGCTGTGCCAGCATTCATAGATTCTCACTAACGGCACTTACCCCGAAAGGGCTGTTAAGGCTATACAAGGGATCTTTGTATATCTTGATTATTACAACCGCCGTTCGCCACTAAGTGGCGGTGACGTCACCACGGCGCCTGCGCCAGGCCAGGTGCACCTTGAGGCCACGCAGAGTCTCGAAGGCTCATAGGACTGACTGAGATGACTGGCTGGGGGCACCACCTCTGCTCCCCACCGTGCCAGTTTGCTTATACCCACCACCACCACACACACTGCACACATCCCCGGCTCATGCACACACCTCACGAATCGGCCCCACATACTTTTTACACGTATAGTGACCGGAAAAATAGCAACCCCAATGGAATATATACATGGGTGGATGGGTACTCAGGGAAGTCATCTTACTCACTGTCAGGTAAGGGTGTGAGAAAATGCAGCTATTAATTTGCATCAATGTCGATCCTTAAGCTCGCGATACATGCAACGAGTCATGTGTGCCTGGATGGATGTTTTTCAATTCGTATGTATGTTGTATCTAATGAGTTAACATTAACCCTGGAGCCACGAGAAGCGCTACCCTTCACCTCCATGATGAAAGGAACATCGATTTTTGAAATAAATCCATTGCATAATTCATTAACTATCGATGATCTCATGCAGTCATTCCGCAGAATACTTAAAAAACATAGCTTCCACTTATAAGTACAGCTTATATCAATATTACAGTCCAAATCCTTGTAAAATTACGAATTCTAAATGTCAAATTTATACCGCCAATATTTTCCTCTAATGGTTACCAGCACCTGTCATGTATAACAAAAATACATTAGCATTGCATCACACCAGCTCTTACCTGAGGCTAAAATTATTTGACACGTTAAATAAATGGATGCTGGTGCTATAGGTTAGTGAGCACGGTGCACTGCGCATATATTTTCGCCTTTGCCGAGATTTAGTTTAAAATGTGCAGTTGAGTTCTTCCATACCTTCGCGTTCATTTAGACTTCAGGGAGCGAGCACAATTGAATGCCACTGTGCGTAGAAACCCATCCCGTGTAATGTCAGAGATGGCAATTACGATGTCTAAAATGGGCGGGAGGTCAAGGGATGTCACTGATAGTGACACATGCAGACCCTTTTTAACGAGTGAACGGGGCAGCTATCTCACCACCAGGCAATGGGGAAAAATGTAGTTTGGGAGCTGACTGCTGTAATTGCAATATCCATTAAGCTTTAGCATGCAATCGGAAGTGTATCATTCTAGATGAGTGAACTAAACTGTATTTGTTGAAAAAGCAATCGACATTCAGGATGTATCATTTAAACATGGTTTTTAAAGGGTTTTTTGGACTGCAGTGGAATTATTAGTAAAGTGTACGTCAAATCAACCTAAGCAGGTATAGCACGTAGACTGTACAGTAGAGGCATTTCAAACCATGCAGTGCACATGTTGATGCAATGTCATCAACATGTGCCCATGTAAGGCCATTGACTAAAAGAACAGGAAAATTGTAGCTATTGCTTGTAATTGTGGCTGTTATTTCCACCACCCATCGCAGTTAAGAAGGGATTTCTTGTTCAGTAAAATGCAAGAAGATAACCTAGAATAGCAAGATTTCTTTCTCAGACAACGGTTAAAACCTTTGGCAAATTTCCTGACAGACCATTGCCTCTTGCTCGCACAAAGTGGAAATGTGTGCATGGCCGTGAGATGATGATGGGCTGTTAGCCTGTAATGGTGGGGTTGGGCAAGAGCTTCCAATGCCTCCTTCGAGGTCCAACCCATCCCAGCCACCGAAAAAACGTAAGGTCCTCTGTCCACAGTGACACAAGAGGCCGGTGTGCAGGACTATGCTATTTTATCTGTCTGATGCAAGAAGCTCGAGCAAGTGATGGTGGCGTTGCTTCGACAACGCCATGCAACTTAGTATCCAGTCTGAGTGGATGCCTGCAGCGTGGGACACGAAATATCGCAAAGGAGAGAGAAGGGACACTCGACACGGCTATACCCAAAAGGACGGCTATGGAGAGTTGTTATTGTGTGGAGGGCTGTGATACAATGCTTACTTGGCACACTGCACTCCAAACCCAGCCACCCGAGTTCGATTCCTGGTATCAGAAACGGTCCTGAGCCACCTACTTCTAGGCTGACCCAGCCTTAAATGAGTACCTTGTGCGGTGTGCAAAGATGTGCACTGGGGAGACAAAGGTGGTGGAGCGTGACGATGTTTTGTCACACGACCCTCTCGCGTTCCTGCCTGGATAGATGCTCGCTAACCACAATTGCTCCAACAGTCCATATGGTCAAATGAGAAATTAGAGATCTGTCGGTGTGCCATTGTGTTAGTGTGCGTCTGTTTCTTTGTGGTACCGTTGGGCCCTATTTAAGGTTAAAACTGATGGATGATGTTGCGATAAGATAGAGCAGCATATTCACAAAACATGGTCACTGCGCCAATAATAGCGCATTTCAAACATATTCAGCAACACTTATCAAGATACTGTACAGCCAAAGTAAAATATGAAGTGTATGATCTGCTCAAAATCCTGACACTACTGTATCTTAAGAGGATATATGTATAAGCGTCTTACCAATATATAATTGCGGACTCGTTTGTATGTTACGATGTCAGCAGGCAACGTTAGATGTAAAGCTGCTGTGCATGAGTATTTTTCACATTGAGTGTGTTGTGTTAATAGCTCACAGTTTAAAAGATCTGTTAAATGTACGAACGTAACTTTAAATTATCTAAATATATAAATAGGAATATGTCGATTCAAGCAGTACATGTGTAAGAATTAATTATGCTCTTTTTAACAACATTTATTATGCAAAACATACATTTATTTTTGGATTAAAGTGAACAACTATACCCAATTACATATTCGTGACAAAGTTAAAACTGCACTTTGTTTTTATCACAAGGTCTGTTGAAGCAGTTACATCTTCAAATGTTTACGTTTAACAAAATGTACCAATTAGCACGTTAACAAAATTTACCAATTAGAACCCGGATCCTTCTGGGCTCACAGTCAGAAATATCCAGATTCGATTCCCTGCTTGGGTGCCTTTCTGTGTGGAGGTTTGCACGTTCTCCCCATGTGCACATGGATTTTCGCCAGGACAGTCTGCCTAAGTTAATCGTTCTGACTAAATTACCCCTGGTGCCTTGACATGTTATAACGTGCTTATCCCTCCCCGCTGGACAACTGTTAAAAAGAGCTACATAGCTCAATCGTTCCTTCCAGCTTACACAAAACGGACCGACTGACATCACAGTGATTTAACTGTAACACTAACGACCATCACTGCACAATTTTATAACTCTTTGGCTGCAGTTTTAGCAACAATCTAGCGTATCAATTTATTAACTGTAATTAACTGCGCAGGGGGAAAAAAGGAAAGCTTACCTCTGATGTGGAGGTAGCTCTAGACCACAGTTTTTACAATATCCGTATGGGACGTAATAGAACTGTTTAAAAGTATAACAACAATGACGCAAAAATAAGCCCGTGGGGGGCCTGTTGTCTTTGACTCCTGTTGAAACTGGCGAAGCAAACAGGAGACGCACTTGGTTCTGGTCAGGTGAGCTTCGCTGTGGTTTGTTCAGGTGGGGTGGGAGTTGTGAGGGGAGGGAATAACGTGACTTGATGAGTCATCAGGTCCCACCCCGAGACATGGGTTTTCACCCACGCAGCCAGAAGCCAGCACACCTGTGGCCGCCAATGATGCCTCTGACGGAGCAGTGTCAGTTTCCGTTAGGGCACCTGGCGGTCACGTCCTGGAACACGCGCTGCACGCGGTTACATGTGCCGCAACAAAACACCTGGCAAGTGGCCATAACTCTAATCAGAGCTGGTTGGTGTTTATTCAAATTCTCCATGGGGCCAGGCAAATATATATCTTCTTGGGGTAGTAACTGAACCTGGTCATGGTTCTCATGAGAAAGGGAAAAAAATGTGTTTAAAACAGCGTTACAAATTCATTCAAGCGTCAACTTTCCCCACTCCCCATTTTTTTTAATGCACATCCGGCTGTCAAAACGTCAGAATGAAACAGGAGATGTCTCATTGTGAGGGAGTGAAAAGCATAGCAGCGTCAATCAGACGAAAGCGCACTCGTCTAACTTGTAATTCAAACAGCTTGCGATCCGTTTTAAAAAGACCGTTTCACATTTCCAAACTTGCTTAAGCTTCAAGTTCAGGCAGTGTATAAACACACATTCGTCAAAGTGATTTCTTGTTCAAATGAACATTAAACGGTGCTCATGCCCGTTTACATTCATGAGCCAGTGGAGAAAATTCCACATTCCTGTGGCAGGGGCGAGTCTATCCATAGCACAACCAATGTTGACTTCCTCACAAAGTGGAACGTATATCATCAGTCTCCAAAACAAATGTTGAACTGAGTGAAACCCCATCCAGGATTTGAACCTGTCACTTATAGTTGCGAGTGTGCTCATTTCCATTGAGTCAGATTGCCGAAAACATACATGAGTCATATCATGTGATACTAAATAGCCTTTGAAAATGTTGTCAAGTTTAGAAATACTTCATAGCTTTGAAGTATTATGCAGATTATATGCAATCAATTAATACTGTAACAAAAATAGTACCTTGTATTGTAATTATGAAGTCAGGATTTTATGAGCAAGTTTTATCCAGTAGTGGATATAGAAATGATGTTGACAATGATGATGAAGGCTCAGTTTGATAAAATATGGAATCGCTCTTAAATGTAGAATACAGGTGAAGCATTCTTTACCTAAAATTTGAAACGAACAGAAATGTAACGAGAACATTATTTGCTCAAATAAAGCATTACTGTGTATCCATGTGGGCGGCACGGTGGCGTAGTGGGTAGCGCTTCCGCCTCACAGCAAGAAGGTCCCGGGTTCGAATCTCGGC
>JAZEWU010000004.1:6791936-6803452 GCA_036362915.1 Geotria australis | reverse complement strand
ATTATTATTATTATTATGTTTTTAGTGCCGAGATGTCAGAACAAGAGAGGTGGGCATTCAGGAGATTCATCACAAAGTCAAGCCATACGAGGTGACACATCACTGGGATGGATGCGACATTCATAACTCAAATGTGCTTACCTAATGATAGTGAGGTAAATGTTATATGTTTCTTTCCAAAGCTGTTCTTTTGGGATGGCCACATCGAGCGTTCCCTCTCTCTCCTTCCCGACGTGGGAGGCGAAACATCGCGAAGGAGAGTGGAATGCTTGACACAGCTGTCCCCTAAAGAACAGCTTTGGAAAGCAAATTATCATACATCGAGCCATGAAAACCTACATCAGTACTCGTCCAGTCTGCCAGTGACACGTGACATATTCCGTGGGTCAAAATCCCTTGGCAAGAGCGTGCTTCGCGTTTGCGGCAGGTGGAGCTGATCCGGCGCGACTACATGGCCAACGGCGGCTGGGAGACGTTCCTGGCGTACGAGGACCCACGCCAAGACGTGCTCGTGGGACTGCTGCGTCTCCGTCGCTGCTCTCCCGACAGCTTCCGAGCCGAGCTGAAGGGTGGAGTGTCCATCGTGCGCGAGCTGCACGTCTATGGCAGCGTGGTGCCCGTGAGCGCGCGCGACCCCACCAAGTTCCAGCACCAGGTAGTTGCAATGAGCTACTCGCACCACCTTAAGCTGTAGCATGTCTCTCCATAACTCTCTGATATGACGTTGGGTTGTACTGTGCGTTGTTTGGCATGGTGTCCGACGTGTCGCTTCACGAGCCATGAGATTCAGGAAAGCAAGTTCAGTTCACCAGCTGTGAGCTTTTTCAGGAACCGAGTTCAGTTCCGAAACGTCCTAAGTAATGCCGAACTATACGCAGTACAACCTAAAAAACGTCGGAGAGCTACAGATTACAATGGCATAACCCTACACAGTTGGAATGGGACACCCTGCTCACAAGTGCCTCTTACTGTCCAGTCAGCAAGCCGTCAACATTTTACAAAGAATGTTTCTATGCATAATTTGACACAGGTGATGTTGAAAGTCGCTATTATATAAGATTGCTATGACATTTCTGATCATTTTGCAATATAATATTCATCCATTTTCTAAACCGCTTGTCGTGGTCAGGGCGACAATGTAATATTGTATACCCTATATATATCAAATAGCTAGATATAATGGAAATCTTTTTGGGGTTACATTGTGGACAGCAGAGGACATTGTCGCTAAATCCATTGTTGTCCTCTACTAAGCTCCCACATCTATGAGCACGTTGATGAAAAAAGGTCAAATAGCTCCAACGACCCGCATGGTGTGGTAATGCACTCGACCAGCGGTGGATTGACCAATGTCTGAACATGTCCATATATGTTAACTGTGTTTGGACTCATGCTGAGATGTGGTGAATTGCACCTTGCAGGGATTTGGGATGCTGCTCATGGAAGAGGCGGAGAGAATTTCGAAGGAGGAGCACGGTGCAAATAAAATAGCTGTCATTTCAGGTAAAGTGCAAATCCATCAAGGTTGTTGAAAAAATAACGAATTGATGGTTGCAGCGCTCGACACGGCTATCCCGAAAGAACAGCTTTGAAGAGCGACCATCATGAATACAGCCGTGAAAACCTACATCATTACAATTGATGCATTGTTTTTCCTTTTTCTGTAAACGTTCCATGAGCGTCACTAACTAATGTCTGATTGATTAATGTGCAAATTCCATATCGGTGTCAAATTCAGTTCCCTTGTATTTGCACAGGTGCCTGATTTACATGTGGTTTAAACCAAGGGATTATTTTGTTTGCTGTCTTTGCAGGAATCGGTACGCGAGACTACTACCGTAAGATTGGCTACGAGTTGGAAGGGCCTTACATGGTGAAGAAACTGGACTGATTTGGGAGAAAATACTGTGCCCAGTTGAATAAGTAAATGCCAACGCTTGTCCCCTTAGCTTGTGGTAACACCACCTGCAAACTATCATAACCGGTAAATAAGGTTGGCTGCATGCAGATGCATTGATACATTAGCATTGGGAGAAAGCATTAGCCCCCTACGTTTGCTGCCATCCATTACATCTTCAGTGCCGCGTTTACATGTGTTTACCCATTTAGTACCCATAACCCATGGCTTCGTTCCCTCCCCACCAGTTGTGGAAGCATATGACCCAGTCATCCAGAATATGCTCAATCTCATCCTTTGTTGAAAAGCTAAACAAGGTTGAAACTGTATAGTACAGGTGTGGCCCACCGCCAGGCACAATTGATGAGTCGAGGCTATGGAGCTACATGGCGGGCAGCAGAAGGCGGTGCGGAAAAATGTATCGTCTTACTGTGCTAACAGGCTCCCCAGTCTGTGTTTACAACGTTGAAACTACATAGCATAGTGAAGTACGGTCAAACACCCCTTCGACCAGTACAGCACAGGGAGTCCCTCATCCAGCAGTGGATTGACAAAAGGCCTACATATACAGAAATATGTCACAAGGCACATCATACACCCATTGTAATTGAATCTGTGACCTGAACAGCACGGTTATTGGTCAATAAGCCCAGACATGATATTCCGCTCGTCAGTAACCCCTGAGGTGAAATAACATTTATTGCATTATATTAATATGGCCAATAACACCCTTCGTGGCTATATAATTAAATTGGTAACAATAAAGTTTGGCTGCCTTAAGTGGTACGATTTTTTGCTCTAGCCCTTGGACTTGATAATGTGCTTAAACCTCACCCACAGCTGTTGTCAGGCGGGTGTCAAGGCCTTCTTTGGTGCTGTTTTAGATGTGAGATTCATTGTTGAGAGATCTTGTACTTAAGTTCCATATTGTCTGTTGACTTTTGTGCGTGAAGCAGACCTTAGCACCTAGGTGTTTGCATATTTTACAGGTATTGTATTTTTTTAACTTATGGAAAAAAACATTCGTGTATGTTATTAGCTTAGCTGTTACATGTAGTAAGGGTGTACAGTGTAAAAACATGTTGAAGGCAATATGTTTAAAATTATGTTATCTCAATAAAAATGCGGAGAAATAGTAACGCATTGCTTTCTTCCGTGAAACTGGTTTGCTTACACTCGCAATTAAATTTTTTTTGGAAAATTCAGTCCTGTATGAGTCTCATCCGTTTGACTGGGTGTGGATGTGAATGTGGGGGCATATGGGACTCCCATATGTCTCTGTGACAACTCCCATAATGAGAGTTGCTTTACAAAGTAGAGCAAGGAATAAAGCAAGTAATAAAACACTTGATCATACTATTGATTACCCACATATGAACCAGTGACCTGAGGTAGATTCCTGGCCAAGGCTAATATCACTTGTGAATGATAAACCAGTCCTTGGATCAAGAGCACCTCCTTTGACCAACCTACTCTGACCAACATGGTGAAGTATGGTCAAACAGCCTCCACTACTGGGGATGACTATATGAAATGTCCATATTACAGACTTGTTGAAATACATGTGTATTTTAACCTTGCATTAGTGTATTGTGTCATTATGATGGGTCACCATTACATCAATTGCACAACTGTTCAATGCAAGCTTTAAGCGTTGTGCAAGCACTTGTGAGGTATTGCATGCCAAAGGAGAAGGACAATCTCTGAAGCGATAAATATTTTTTTATTTTTGCATTTACGTAAATGACATCCCGACGTGCAGGCAAATCAAATCAACGTTTCATTACGAACCTAAAGCACTGCGTTGCCTGAACACACGAGTCACTTACAGCGACTTCGTGCTCCCCTTATGCATGCCCCTGCGGGAAACCGGCACCAGTGGCCAGTGGTCAATCTCCTGCAACACTTTCATGAACCCCCCGTAGCGTTTGAACGGCGGAGGCACGTGGAAACCCCCGTCTTGATTTCCATCTCCGGCTTCCTCCGCCGTCGCGTCCGGCGTCTCCCTGCGACTCAGCAACACAAGCTCCCCCGCGTCGTCTGCCGGGCCGTCCACCCCGTTGTAATCCGGCATCTCTGCGCCGTCCGCATTTGGCCGCGCGGGTCTGCGCTTGCGGATGGTGACCTTGTCAGGGCTGCCCCAGCGAAAGTGCCCCATGGCATACTTGTTGGAGGCGGTGACCGAACGCTTGGCATGGCCGGATCTGGCTGGGGGCTCCTCCACCTGGTCCACCAAATCCACCTGCTCCACCCTCGGACTTCCGCCATCCCGGCCATCCTCTCTAGCCTCGCCACTCTGGCCACCCAGGCGGACGAGCCACCACTGGTCGTTGGCGATGTCAAAATCGCTGCGGGATTCGGCGACGCTGGAGAACCTCTCCAGCAGGCGAGCGTCGTTGTCGTTCCCGTCGTCGCTACACTTGACCTGCGCGCATCCCAGAAGATGCTCCAGCATCGCCGCCGGCTTGCCCGCCTCTGTGTCATTGTTGCAGATTTTGTCGCAGTCGCTGAAGCACTCCTGGAAGTGGCAATGGATAAAAATAGACAAGAAGAGAGGGTGATGATATATTGGTGGCAGCCAAGGGGGAAAGACGGTGATAAATAAGGTAAAGACACAAGAGTGCGGGATTAACCGAGTAGCGAAAGTAGCACATGCTACGGGCCCCGCATATTCGAGGGCCCCGCATTAAATGCTTGCAAGCTATCTGTGAAATCGGCATCTCATGATCTGTCAACGCTGTTGTTAACATGTCGGGGCAGCTGAATGCTTCATGGTACGTAATCATTACGGGCGGCAAGGTGGCGCAGTGGTAACATCTGCGCCTCACAGAAAGAATGGTCTTGCCCAAGCAGGTTCGACTCCCGCCTTGGACGCCTTTGTGTGTGAAGTTTGTGTGTTCTCCCCCTGTTCTGCGTGGGTTTCCTCCGGGCTCTCCGGTTTCCTCCCACAACTTAAAAAATACCTAACCAATTGACCGATAACATCCTTATATATAGGATGCAGTGTGTGGAAATATGGCGCTGGCAAACCGCCTGGCTGCCTCCTCCGCCTCTCTGCACGTTATACATTTAAAATTCTTATTAAAATAAAATGTTTATAACATGATACGACTTTATAATATCGTTCAGATGTAACTTTACTGAGTAAGTTAAGTATACAATTGACCCTTCCATATCGCGGCTTCGATTTTTCACGGGTCACCACAAACAACTGGGAATTTCTTTTGGGAGCTTTGCGGCCTTGTGCGGGAAACCGCGTCGCACTGCAGATGACGCGCTATGGTACGACAGGACTACTAATTAGGGTGGCATTCAAACGCAGCCAAAGACACCCAATGACAGGCTACGGGCGGATACTTACCTACATTTAAGTAATGCTATTACTGAAGTGTCAGACATATTTGTTATATTATCTGGCTGTATCGAAAAAGAAAATGTTTTATTACTTTACTATGCAAGAAAATAATTTATGTTTTAATATTTGTGTATTTTTATAAAATTAGGGCCCCTTTATAACAAATGTTACAGGCCCCGCACTAGCTTAATCCGGCCCTGCACAGAGGATATGCTGTGCCATCGAGATCATCAGCCTTTACATTTTCCCACATGTGAAAAGATGAAAGAGCAGGCCTGCCATTGCTTCTTCACATCACTGCTGGTAGAACGGCCTCCCATGAGAGGGAGCTTCACAGATCTCCTCTAGAAGGTACTGTATTTGGCTTACTCTACCTCGCTGGCCAGACGATTAAGGGCTGTTATTGCCAAATGGAAGTTTAATCCAAGGCAGCCCTGTCATTTGGCAGTTGCGGAAAAACTATGGCTGAGTCATGGTTGGTAATACCTAATGATGACAATAATGGTGGTGTTTTTGGGGTCGGGTCAAAAGGCTGTTAAAAAAAACAGTTGGGCAAAGCGCATCATAGATGGCAGTATTCAAGCATTGATGGGAATTAAAACTCATAATGCTGAAACGAATATTTTCTCATGAAACTATCAGCAAAACGTCGTACATTCATTGTAAATGCCGTGGGTTGGCTCTCCAACATACTGGTGTGCTGAAGTAGTAAATAATTGGCACGTTTTGTTCACGTTACAAACCTTACTAATTGGCTGTGTCGGGTGGAGGTGGGTTTATGACATATTTTTTTACGCCACCTAACCCATCAAAAGGGATATACTATGGAAAGTAGTCGTAATGCATCGCTCATCCTCACCTGGTCCATCCGAGCCCAACACATGGCGCTGGTGGCTGGGGAGAAGATTGACAGCATCTCCAGCAGAAGAACGAGTCGAGAGTAGTTTCCCATCATTTCAGAGGCACTGAGCACGTGTACACAACAGGAGTAAAAACACATTCAACGTAAAATGTTAAACGCTACTTCAAATCTCAGCAAGGGACTGTCTCAGAACGCCTGAGCATGCCTCCAACATTGGAGGCGAAACGTCGCGAAGGAGAGAGAGGGAGCGCTCAACACGGCTATCCCGAAAAAACAGCATTGGAAAGCAATTCTCATGCATCGAGCCGTG
The DNA here is from genome assembly GCA_036362915.1 of Geotria australis. Lineage (NCBI taxonomy): Eukaryota > Metazoa > Chordata > Hyperoartia > Petromyzontiformes > Geotriidae > Geotria > Geotria australis. The sequence continues at coordinate 6,797,028 of JAZEWU010000004.1, read as the reverse complement.
AAAATATATAGCAGTAAATCTTTCCTAATATGTACATTTAAAATTGTTAAAGTACTATATGAAGGTTATGTCTGTCTCTCGTGAAGCAATTTATAGATGTGTTATATTAGCTCAAACCAAAATTTGAGAAATAAACTGTTAATGTACAAGCGTAAACCATATTAACTTTAACTTTGAGACTTCGTGTAATTATATTATCAACTATAGCAGTGGAATTAAATCAGCTCTTAAACATTGTTCAAAATTGCTATTCAATTGTTTTCTAACAAATATTTTAATACAGACCTTTTCCCCTTGTCAGTGTTGTCTTGCTTTGCAGGAGTGTGTTCGTGGTAGAGCTGCGATACACCTCTTGCTTATATATCTTAAAACTACCTCCGATATTGGAAGAAAAAACACCCGATTACATTTCAGATGAAGTACGCAGCTTGCAGAACACCCATGTGCAAAGCCTCACACAATATCGACTGACGTACGATTATAATAAAGGCCAGACTCAGTTTCCGAAAGCGATAATTGACAGTTCTTTTTACGAGCTAAATATAATGTTGTGTCCGAAAGGTAGCGGGATGTCGGAGCTGTTTGCAAGTAGGGTAGTTGTTGTAATTGTTTTGCCGAGATAAGTGATTATTATGCAATAATTATGTGCTAATTTAACACACGTCATGCTCCGTTATCCCAAGTATTAGTCTTTATTAAGCCACCAATAAGCTACATTACCCCCCAGTCTTCACACGTGCGCCTCCTCTTCCATTTTTGTCATCTAACATATTTTTCTTCAAGGCGGCACGTTGGCGCGGTGAGTAGCGGTGAGTAGGGCTGCCGCCTAACAGCAAGTTCCCGTGTTCGTATCCCGGTTCGGGTGCCTTTGTGTGTGGAGTTTGCATGCTCTCGCCGTGTCCGCGTGGGTTTTCGTCGGGAACTCCGGTTTCCTTCCAAAATCCAAATACACGCTGCTGCATAGGTTAATTGGTATCCTGACTAAATTGCCCCCGGTGCCCTGTGGATTGGCGTCCTATCCTGGGTATGGCCCTGCCTTGCGCCCTGTGTCTGCCGGGATAGGCTCCGGCTCATCGTAAGTAAGTACAAGATTAAGCGGTTGGTGATGATAATTTTCCTCAGTAAGGTGCACTTTTTATGGCGCATTGCGTTGTCGGCACATTGTTACCAATGGAGAAATAATGACATATCGTATAATTAATTGAAACAAAAATATACATCTGCACAATTTGAAATGTTCTCCACGGATAACAGCTGCTCAACCATAGTTTAGTAACGTGCAACCTGAACTCGTCTGCATTAGACGATACGTTTTTCATGGATACGTCATCCTATTACAAAAGCTTGGAAATGTTTTGTCATTGCCATTCAAGTGGTCAGCTTGGAAAAAGGCAGAACGGTGCAAATCACACGCTCGGAAGTAGGATTTACAAGATAGTGGCTAATGCCACTACGTAATTTTCTCTCACTCCACGTAGCTTAACAACATAGCGTTAATGGCAGTCGTACGAACGTGGTTGGCGAGTTTATTAATAGGTGGGGTCAGTATATTGATGTAGGTTTTCATGGCTCGATGTGTATGAGAATTGCTCTCAAGAGCGGCTCTTTTGGCATAGCCGTGTCGAGCGTTCCTCCTCTCTCCTTCGCGACGTTTCGCCTCCCACGCTGGAGGCATCATCAGGCCTGATGACCTCAAAAGAGAAACTCTTCAGAGGAATTCTCAGGAAGGGTCAGTGTGATTAACGGGGGCGTGGGTACGTGCCAAGTTCCATCCATCCATTTTCAGAAACCGCTTAATCCTGTACAGGTGTGGGGTGAGCCGGAGCCTATCCCGGCAGACACAGGGCGCAAGGCAGGGCTATACACAGGATGGGAGGAAACCGGAGTGCCCGGCAAAAACACACACGGACACGGGGTGAACATGCAAACTCCACATAAAAAGGCACCCGAGCCGTGATACGAACTCGGGTCCCTATTGCTTTGAGGTGGCAGCGCTACTCACTGCGCCACCACGCTGCCTCCGTCATATACATTCCACACGAATGCCCCGAACCCGACGATCTCAACCGGTGGGCCACAAGCGCCACTTTGTGGTCTGTGGAGACCATATCAAAGAGGGCTAAGTGGGCCTTGAGCTGCAAAGGTTGAGAATCCCTACAATAATAGACCACAGTGTCTATGAATTAGTTTTGATGTGCCCTTTACGGCGCATCCATTGCGTTGCCCTTCTGTCCCACGCTCCAGACAGCTGCAGTGACTCAACGCACCGGGAGTAAGTGGTGCTGATTGCGAGGCAATGGCTGATTTCAAATCCACCACCTATCACCCCCCTATCAAAGCCTCCACGCCCTCCTTCAATGTTTGACAATTACCTCCAGTTCCGTCTACATCATTCATTCATTCGTTGTCAGGAACCGCTTAATCTTGTAAAGGGTTGCGGTGAGCCAGAGCCTATCCCGGTAGACACAGGGCGCAAGGCAGGGCTATACCATGGATTAGACGCCAGTCCATCACACAGAAAGACATCCAAGCCGGGATTCAAACCCGGGGGTTCTCGCTGTGAGGCGTCTGTATGATCAATAACAGTTTTGTGTACAAAGTGTATGACGAGTGTTGGTTTTATCTTCAAAGGTCACCAGTTTTGAGAACGCCGATAACTACAAATATTTACGTTTGCGAGCTTTTAATCCAGTGACTCAGAATTGACACGTATAGAGTCGCCTATAATATTTGTTTAACGTTGAATCCTACTGTTTTGTGCACTCCTCGCTCCAGAGTTGTGTTAAGAAAAAATCGCATATTGCTATAGCCTCCAGCTGATGGCCGAAATCCTCTACAGAGTTGCCACGTGTGGAATGACATCCCAACTGCAGCTATTTATCTAGAAACATTAACGTATTGTGCCACGCCCGCGCATATGAATACAATCGGAATGATTTTGCTCACGATTGGAAATGAGCGCACGAATCAATTTTGTAATTACCTAATTGAGTCACGTATTTCATAACGAATCTATCTTATGAGCACTTAATTGACCTAAGGACTTATGTGATGATGTCGCTGAGTTGGCAGTGGCGCACGAGCGCAAATAAAGCTTCCCATTGGATGCCTTCCTGTCTCAGGGCTGTGCGGCTTAATTACATAATTGTTTCGCTACTCGAGGATAAAATAAAACGCGTGCTCGTCGCGAGATTACACAATCCGCTCCTCGTGCGAGACAATCAATTACGGCGACACAATGGAGCCAGCCTCTTAATTGGCAATGTAACGCACGTGGGCCCAGTCATGTGACGACTATATAAATGGTGGAAGCGGGCAAGTATCTCGCGCGGTGTGTTGTGGGGCTGTTCTTACGATCGTTGGCGGTTAGCGGAGGGCCTGTGTGAGGCGTCTCTGGTTTGTGCGCAGAAGGTACGTGGTGACCCGGTTTGAGTGTCTTACGAAACTTAACGTTCCGATAGTCGAAACTTAAAGAGTTTGTTGCTGTGATTTGCACGCGACTGTTTCTGAAGAGTTGTTGCGCTGTTGGTTTCTTTGTTTGCAGGTATCGATCTTATTTTGGAAGTAAATACAGTGCTTTCTGTTTAGCGCCAATCAGTTTTTCAGTTCGTTGACTGAGCAAACGGAAAAGTCATGCTATTTAATGACTAAATACGGCTTTATTATGAAGGCAAGTACATTCGAAGAGGTAAGTAGACCACTGTGGGTAGTAGGTTTATTTTTCGGAAAGGTGTGAGAGAAGTGTTCAGCGTGTTTTTGAGGTGGTTGGCGTTTTCAGTGTCTTTGTGTTCCACTGGAACGAATGTTTGGTTGAAATCGGCGCGGCTGGTTATGTACGTGTACAAATAAGTGCGTTGTTAAAACTTCTAACCGGTTGATGTACAGATGGGTTGGATTCCTGTGCCAATGGCAAAGCGCAGCGAATTTAAGGTTTTTGAACACAGATTGACAGGCACGAATGCTCTGGATGGATTCAAACGGAAACCTGTGAAACGGATTTCAAAGCGGAGAAAGAAACTGGAAACTTGTCGCCTGATCACGTTCAAACGATGGAACGCCTTAAAAGTGAAAATGCGATAACGAAATCAACTGCAATGCCAAAAGTGCAAAGGAACGTCTTCACATTTTTAAAGTGCTCAATCAAACAAACACGAATGAAAGATCTACAGATATCCAATCACTTGAAGTGCGGAACGGAGTCTTTTACCCAAAGCGATCTCAAAAATGATTTGCAATGACGTCAAACTGAAAAATTGAAATCCGTCCGAAACGGCTGAAAAATTATTTCGCACTAATACAACCGGTTGTATCGTTAGTTCTGCAACGTTTGACGTTGACAATTCTGGGGCCCCAGATATAAGCTCTAACGTGACCGTGTCCGGTTTTAATCCCCAGGTTCCAAAATGTGCTTCGGTGTGGACATTCATTCCGTGTTGTAGCAACATGTTTTTGACCTGTTCACAATCTGCACCCATTTTCTAACATTGCTGTTTTATTTCCCTGCTTTGCAACAACACAAGGCTTCAATGCGTTTGTGCCATGCCGGCGCTTTGAAAGCGTGTGCTGGTCATCCAACTAATTTGTGTGCGTGTATGTATACCTTGCTGGAAGTTATTTAACGTTTCACAGGGCATCACGGTTGTTCGACCGTTTCGCGTGTGACTTAATGTTGTGGTGTTTTTTCGTTCAGTGTTTTGTATCTGTTCCGTGTGTGTCCCTGTACAATATGTAGTGGGGGGGGATGGCGTGCGTACGTCGACCGGAACTTAATATCGCTCGTGTGACCGCTCCGGCTCCTTTTTTATCCGGCTTGCGCTGATCGTTCGCGCTATAAACGCTTATTTTCCGATCCGTTGCGTCGTTTTCAACCGGAAAAATTACCAGATTGCGCGTAAGCCGTTTTTGCGCCGTGCGTTCGTCCGTCCGGCACCTGTATTTGTACAAAAATGTACTTCATTTTTGTATAAATGATCATCGCTCGACATTGGACTTTGACATCCAATGTGATTTGGGGTCGGGGGGGGGGGGCTTCCTCGATCTTTCATTAAAAACTGCAATCTAACATGGTTGATATGTACAACTTTTCGAATTT
>JAZEWU010000004.1:6769230-6785499 GCA_036362915.1 Geotria australis | reverse complement strand
ATAACCCAAACCCATAATCATAACCCAAACCCATAATCATAACCCAAACCCAAAATCATAACCCATAATCATAACCCAAACCCATAATCATAACCCATAATCATAACCCATAATCATAATCCATAATCATAACCCAAACCCATAATCATAAACCATAATCATAACCCAAACCCATAATCATAACCCATGATCATAACCCAAACCCATAATCATAACCCATAATCATAATCCATAATCATAACCCAAACCCATAATCATAACCCATAATCATAACCCAAACCCATAATCATAACCCATGATCATAACCCAAACCCATAATCATAACCCATGATCATAACCCATAATCACTATTCAAACCCTTAGAGGGCTTCCCCACCAAGTATACGAAAGGTCATCTCCCACCCATGGGAATTGACGTCACGTTTGAATTATTCACTGATGGGTCCTAGTAAAATGTCTCCTAACGCAGTACCGTTGCGTTTTCGTTTGAAACCCTTGTTTAATAGCTATTTGCGTCTCCTGTGCTCTTGTTACTCGCGTTGCATAATTGCCGTTTATGGCTGAATTTTTTAATGTGCAGACGTTGCAAACTGACGAGTCCTTTTTGTTAGTTGTAAATAGTTTTTCAGTCACTGCATTTTAACGTTGTCATTAAACACTATGTAAACGCGAATTTTGTAAAATATTGTACTGTGCAACACTTGAAATAAAAAAGGCCAACTCTGAATCGACTAATCGTGGCTTCTCACCTGGTTCCTTTTAGTACTTGTTTTTGCAATAATGTGCTATACATCGCGACCTTTCGCTTCCTACGTTGGAATCATCTTCAGGCTGAGGAGCAACAGTCATGAATCGAGCTGTGAAAACCTAGCTCGCCTCCGTTCTCTTGCCTCAAGAAAATTATAGGCACTGAAAATGCACTCCACGTAATTCATTCACATCCTGCTGCAGACTGTCGCTGGGTTGGTTTGAGCAAAGCATCCTTCCAATTCGTTGATACAGTACGATCATTTGTCCTTTTGTGATCCAGACCTGTTCTCATTCTCCATGGTCCAACCTTGGAATCTGCCAAGTTATTATGTTTTAAGCCTGTTTAAATAAAATATACCTTTATAACGGGCAATGTATTCCTTCAATGTCGCAAGTATTTGTTCGAATAAAGAACGACTCGGAGGCGGGGGAAGGCAGCCACGCGGTTAGCCGGCGCCAACATTTGCGACCTTACGCGAGGAAACCGGAAGAAACCTTACTAGTTTTGGTGTGAACAAACCATGTCACGGTCGCATCCCCAGATGTGTAATCATTTTTATTCTAAGGGTGGTGAACATGGAAACATTTGTCACAAGTAGAAATGTAGTAATGTGTTGCTCTTGCAATTCATTGGTTTGGCATGGGATCACAATTTAATTCAACTCATTTGTGCAATTGTTGTACAGCTATAGGTACAGGTTGATGCTTGTGTCGAGACCAAAGTTTAAGTAACAAAATGATGCCTCACTACATCCCTATTCACAATAAAGTACGGTATTTCTAGCAAACCTAACAGTAACCAAACCATATTTTCAAAAAGTGTAGAAAGCAACCCTTATGTCCATCACTAATGGAAGTGAAAAACAAATATAACATTCAAAAGAAAGGGTTTATTTTTTTCCTGAAAACAAAATTACGAACTCCGAGGCAAAGAGGGGAAAACTGTAGGTTACAAAATTCAAAAACTTGTATAATATACACAGCAATGTTCTGTTGTCTCGACTATTTAAGTTAATGTGAAGATGAGTTGGCAAGGAAAAAAACCACAAGGATAATTGCATACTTTGAAAAAAGGATTATCCAGTACCATGCTGTTAAAAGCTTATTACAACATGTCAAATTATCTCAGGAGATGGAATCGCACGTTTCCATTGTGCATGCTATTGGTATAATGTTGCTGGCTGATATTTTCAAGATAATTTAACCGTAGCTTGGATACTGGACTTGCGAAGGTATAGTTTCAATATAATACAGTACTTTTTCCAAAAAACAGGAATGTTAGAACCAACATTTTTGTTAGAACTTCAGCAGAAATTACCCCCTTGATTAAACGTTTGCTAACAAAACACATTTGTGATCGGGTATTATAGCAAATCTTTTAAAAACTTGATCACATTTAACATGTAGATTATTTTCCTTAAGTACTTAACCAAATAATGCAGAGCTTCGTAAAACCAACATCACAGACAAGAATTGTGTATCCACGAAGGGCTGAAAAAGTGGAACTATATTAATTTTTAATGAAAGACCAGGTATGACAAAACGTAACGATAAACTGTCTGCTAGCTGCATTTGCCAACAAATGATGCAAAAAACAAAAAAGCTGTCCAATTTGTACAATAAAACAAGGCCTAAACAGGAAACACTTCTATTGTTATATTATAATAAAAACTCAATCTACTCATGGTTAAAACCTAAAAAAGGTACACACGTATGTTTCTTAATGGTAGCAAAAAATGCATGTTTATAACTGAACTTTGAGATTAACGTTTATTGTGAACTGGCTAAGAAATTTTAGGTGCTATAAGATTACCCTTGCCTTAATTGGCTCATGTGAAACTAATGAAACACTGTGTGTTCAACTTCACACACCAACAGTAATGTTACTGGGCAACATAATCCAATGTATACATCTGCAGGCCAAAACATGCAGACATCTACACATCGCTCTTTGACAATGGATGACACACACAACACACAGAATTGCTGGTGGATTTATATTTTAATGTTAAACGCCGTAGGTCGGAACGTGCTGGATTTTGAGCTCGTGGACTTGAACAGTGCCCACTGGATGACATCCGGGTCTAGCTCGGTGGTGGATGGGCCACGCTTGCTCTCCTGGCGCCAGGCAGTCTGCTGCATATAGCTTGCGGCAGAAGGACCATCGCTCAACCGTCTGACAGCACAACACATATGCACACACTATAGTTGTACTTCCGAATGGAGAGGAAATGTATGGCCATGACTATTTACTACAGCTCTCAGCAACATGCGCCAAACCATTTGGGAAAGGCCAAAAAAACATGTACCATTACCTCAGCCGCACAAACCAAATAGGATTATTTTGACCTGATAACAAAGTTTATGTTCGCAGTCAACGCAATAGGGCTTTTTTACACTAGGTCAATACGCACTTTGTGCATTATTTATTAATGCTGAGGTGCGTTAACTGTCCAATTTGGCTCTCAAAATGGTTCTCCTTACCCCTGCTTAAAATAGGTGAATGCAACACCTAACTATCCCAGTCAGTGGTGGTGGTAGTTTTATACGAAAAAAATCAATATTGCATTAGACCACTTCAGATTTAGTTGAGTAGCACACAACTTTAAATCTTTCCAGAGTGTAATTATTGCACAAGAATTTTGAAAATGCAAAACGTTTTGTTAATTTCTCAATATTACATGTATATTTCAACAGTATCAAAATAGATTTGGAAATTCTGGTTATATAACGTAAATTTTAAAAATGTATCGAGAACATTATTTAATAAATATATAATATGCCACAATCTCATATCTAAATCAAAGAGCACGGTGGCCGCTACTGGATTGGCAAAACTGGAGGAAAATGAGAAACTGGAAGTAAATTGGGGAGGCCATTTGCCAGAAGTGTGCAACAATGACAATCTCAGAGCTACTGCAAGGTTGTTTATTAGCAATCTAAGCTTACTTGAGAGCCGAGTTTGGTTGCTGGTCATGTTTGCTCAAGTGAAGTTGGCATTTCATAGGCTGACCTGTAAAATGCAAACAGAATAAACACATCATACAATTAGTGCTTGAAACATACATGACAGCTACTAAAAACATTACATCTTTTACAAGTTACAAATGAAACTAAAAACATGCAAAGAAAAAACTTGCAATGAAAGGTGCAACAATGTCAGTCTTGATGAAATTATTAAATTGTTTTACAGTTGTATTGTACAGCTCCACAATGGTGTTTGGCTTGTATTGTGTTCTGTATGGTATGTTCAACAGTTCGCTGGAAACAGTGGGTGCTTCTTCGGGAACTGCAAGTCACTCGGTTCAGTTCCTGACGTTCTCAGAAAATGGAGCGAAATAATGGACACCATGCTAAACACCATGCAGTAAACCCCCAAAACCCATAGGAAAGCCAAATAATGAATCGTAATAGGTCTGCAAGTGAAAGCTCTCTTACCATCCAGATAGCGATTGTTGTATTTTTCATAGGCTGTAATAGCATCATCTTTCCGCACATATACAACCTCCGCAGTGCCAACCTGGACCAAGCGGGCTCGCTTGAGTGCCCCATAAGCACTAAACAGCTCCTAAAAACAAAAGAAAAATACCAACGACTTTTTTTTACTTTTTCTTCAATTCTATCATAATTGTGCCATAAGTGTCATGTCATGAGATTAAGAATCTAATCAAAATTCTAGTAGAATAGAGCAACCTTTTTGTTAGAGAATGGCCAATTAAAGGGGATCACAGCACTACTTATTAGATCTATTCAAGTGACTTCTGGCCCATACATCATCACTTTCCCACTACACAACAAGGTTCATTAAACGACAAAGAGCTAAAATGTAACCACATTCAGTGCAGACCCCAATTTAATATAATGGGGGGTGGGTGGGTGTTGGTTGTTGGTGATAAAGCAGCAATCATTAACTCAATGCACTTGAAAACCAGGAATAATCACATGATCCCAGGGAATCATTAGTGGCAGCTCAGCGCTCTAAACTCTTAGCCACTAAATTATCTCAATTACACTACTATTTTAAACATTAGCATGAGACAATCATGTTTTTTCTCAGAACCAAAAATCAGGCGAAAATGCAATCATAACAGCAAATATCCACATACTACACGTTATTTCTAATACATTACTTTTATTTAGGATCACTAAAGAACCAAGAAAGCCAAACTTTTATTTTGGACAAAAAACCTTAACGTACAAGGAAATATTTAACAAGGTCCTTCAATTTGCTAAGAAACTAAACATGATTATTTACAAGTTGGAACTTGTAAACCAACGATTTCAGACTGTAATTTTCAACTTTAACCACGTTAAAGCCATATATATACGCACAACAATGTCCTCCTCGGATACTTCAGGATGTAGGTTTTCCACTGTTAGCTTTACTCCTTCCAGTGGGCTTGGACCTGTACTGGAAGCAGGTTTCTGGAAAACAAATTGCTTTGGGTCATGTTTGTATATGTAAAAAATACTCTTGCTGTGCAATACCACACAGCCAGCAGCCAGACATTTTTTTAACCTCTATTTCCTACCTGAATGGGCTGTGTCTTGGGGGTGAACATTTCATTACGAAGATCCATCTGACGTGAAGCCCGAGATGGGGGAGTAGGGGGAGGCCGTGGAGGGGTTGGAGGGGTGTAGTAAGACTGGTTTGGCACAACCTTTGTCCATCCTTTCAACCCCTAACAAAAGGAATAAACAGTTGCGTTTAACATCTACATTACAGAAAAATTCAGCTTACCGGTTTCGTATGTGGCATGATAAATACTGTAAATATTTCATAAGATGCTACCTTACAAAATACTTAAAATAACTGTACTTACTTCCTCAGTAGCCCTTTTATTAATTGCTGTAATTTTCATGTTAGCATCCGTATATACTTCATGTTCCATGTTATATTCATTCTGAAATATACAAATCATAGGATTATTTTTCCCGCAACCCTGTACAGGATTAAGTGGTTTCTGACAATGAATGAATAGGATTATTTTTACCGGGTAATTGCTTACTTCCTACCCAAAGAGAAAACAAACATGTGGTGATAAAATAAAATTACTAATGTATTTTAATACCTTTTCCTGTGGTGGTTGACTCTGTACTGGGCGGTTTACGTTCATCCCAATGGTCCGTGTTAGCCCAATTTTTGTAGTGGTCATTCCAGGTCGCGGTGCAGATGCCTGTCCAGACATCATTGTGGGTTTGGTCAAGTATTCTTGTCCAGCATTAGCACCTGGTCTTGATGTGTAACCCTGTCCAGACGTGACTGCAGGTTTATCCAGGTATTGCTGTCCAGACATGTATAAACCCTTATAATGCATTGCTGGATCCAACATATAACCTTGCCCTGACATAGGTCCAGGACCAGACACATATCCTGGTCTAGGTGGGACACCGGTGGAAGACAGATGTCCAGTCTGAGGTTTTATTCCTGGTCCAGATTTCTGAAATATGCAAAACATGCAACGTTACTAACCTCTATACATTTTAAAGCATTAAATGTAAAAACCCCAAAACTCACTCTACATTTTTATTTTACTAAGTAATAAACAAAGTTACATGAATGAGACATTGTTCCCCTTTTAGAAGCACATTTAAACACAAAATATAACAAGATCCCTAAGCTGATGGTTGCTCTTCAGAGCTGTTTTACATAATCAATAATTCTCATCTGTCAGCAGATTAATTCACATACTCATGTCTCACAAACTTACAGTGATTGTTTTGCTGAGGCCCAACCCATGACGGAAGACCGGAGCAGCTCCTTGTGTAAACTGCGGCGCGACGGCAGCTAAATTCTGAGCGGGCGCAGCAACTCCATTGCGGCTGCCGCTCAGTTTGAGGCGGGCATCCGCCACTCTGTTATCGACCCTTGCGGGTGCGCTTCCCATCACCAACCCTGCCACAGGACCACCCAGACCTCTGCGAGCATTCAACAGCTTCTGCCGTGCATCCGTCACTCGTTGCACGGCCGGCTTGTTCGTCAGCTTTGCCCGTGCGTCAACAATCTTTGATGCTCCCAGCCTCTCGCGAGCATCACGCACCAGCGGCTGTGGCCGTCCATCGCTCGTGCTCAGCCTGGCCCGGGCGTCAAAGTGGTGAGACAGCAGAGGCCGGACCCCGGATGAACCCTGGTTGATGCGCCCGGTGTATGGCGCAGATACAGTGTCACCCAGTCGGGCCCTAACATTAACATTTGTGGGTCGGGGCCCAGTTCTGCAACGGCAAAACGCAAATGTATTCAATTAGGTTGCAAATTGGAGCAGTGGTAACACGTTTGCCTTGCAGCAGAAAACGCCAGGAGTTTGTATGTTTTGCAGCACGAAAGATCGAGAGTTTGTTTTCCTGTTCTGCATAGGGTTCCTACCATAAATAAAAGCATTCAATGTATTTGGTAATGGTCAAACATCCCAATACTGAAAATGACCTGCTAACCACTTAATTAGGATTACAAATGCCAAAACCACCGCGTACTACAAAAACTTGGCAGGAGCCCCCTCCTGAAAGGTGAGACTCAGTGAGGGTTTCATGGATAAAAACGCATAATTTACCCAATATATGGCCTTCACATGTGTATTTTGTGGTCATTCGTCTAAGAATAGACACCTAGATATGCAATACACTACTGGATAAAGGCCTCAACCCTGCGATGCAACAATACATTTACCACATGAGTGGATCTCATTGCTACATTTAAGCACTCGGTGTCCTCTCTGCCAGGTTTTCCCCTTCGACAGCCACTCACTCCACCGTTAGTCTTGACAACCGGCCATCTTCCATCGCTTCTAACGACATGGTCTGTCCTTTCCCGCTTACTTGTACGTCAAACTAGCGTATGTTTTCTGATCCACATGCTCACGCTTTCTATTAGTGCAATTTCAACCGTGCACTATAATCCCAACCATACTTCTAAATAATAGCTTTAAGCGGTGTATATTACCTGCGACTACATTTGGATCATAAACATGGGACTTTAATAATAATAATAATAGCATTTATAGAGTGCCTTTCACCCGAGGGTCACAAATCGCTGCACAAGGCTGTGGAGAGAACGGCATGTCAGCAACATCAGGACAGATAAACTGAGAGTCAAGCAATCGCGATAAATTATAGGACATAGATCATAAAGACAGCAGAAAAATCATAACAATAGCAACCACAGAGCCTTCCACCCGAGGGCCACAAAGCGCCGTACAGGGCGGCGGAGAGAACGACAAACCAACAACGACAGAGAACGGTAATCAGACAGCGTTGAGCCGCAAAGTGGTCCTAGCACGACGGCTTGAAGGCTTTACGGAATAAGTAAGTCTTAAGACGAGATTTGAAGATGTTCAAAGACTCCGATGAACGAATTTCCAATGGAAGAGCATTCCAGAGTCTTGGAGCAACGAGCAAGAAGGCTCTGTCTCCCATCGAATGGAGGTGCGACCTGGGAACATGCAGCGATCGAGTATTGGAGGATCGTAGGTGTCGTGTTGAGGAGGGTGCCTGAAGAAGGTCACGGATGTATGTCGGAGCTGCGTCAGACAGCCTTGTAAGTGAGCAGGAGGATCTTGAATTCAATCCTGTATTTAACGGGTAACCAGTGGAGAGATATCAGTACTGGGGTCTTCTTCTTTGCGATTTTTCGAAGCGCGATGGCATCCCTGCCTACCTGATCAATCGTCTTTCAGCTCCTCGAAGCCAAGGAGCTGAAAGACAACGATGTCTAGAAGCTCAACAGATGCCCGAAGCCCCTCAAGGTGTAGCAAGAAGAGAGTACTGGGGTTATGTGATCACGGATGGGTGTGCCAGTGAGGACTGTGGCAGCCGCATTCTGCACACGTTGGAGACGATTGATCAGGTAGGCAGGGATGCCAGGAAGCAGTGCATTGCAATAATTTATTCGTGTGGAGATGAAGATGTGTATTAGCTTCTCAGAATCAGCAGGTGACAGGATGTTTCGCAGTCTGGCTATATTTCTGAGATGAAAATAGCCAGACTGCGAAACATCCTGGATGACAAAGGAATGGAAAATAAATTAAACTGACACTCCACATATGCAATACGTTTTACTCAATTGAGCCAGTGTGTTATATTTGTAAATTAACATTCTCCTAACTTTTAATAATAATAGTAATAACATTTTATATAGCGCCTTTCACCCGAGGGTTACAAAGCGCATTCTCATTCAACCAATTAAAGCATCCCGACGCCGTGTCGGTTATGGGATATTTCGACGATACTTCACGCTGGTTTGTGAAGATGGGGATTCCGATGTCACTCGCTACTAGGGTTGGCACAAAAAACTTGGGACATGTCGTAAGGGCAAACATAATACGATAGGACTGCACGTGTAAGTGGCAATAATCCGAACTTTTAACGACTGGTTGAAGGAAAACGTAGAAATTTCCTCGGACAGCTGCCTCAAACAGGAGGACCATCCTGGAAAACTCAGAGCAGTTGGCAAACCCTACTTACACTGATGCGAGCCCTGGCCGCGAAGCGAACGTGGGCAGTCAGGCTCATAATACAACCCCCCCAACCTGATGCAAAGTTTATCGACTCAGTGAGGCTTTACCCCATAAACAATCGACACTCCGATCGTTAACAATGTGATAGCGAGCACGAATATCACCTTTTAACCACAAACGCGCTGGACTAACAAATAACTCTTCGCGGCCCTTGTGCAGCGCTTTGTGACCCTCGGGTGAAAGGCGCTATATAAATTGAAATTATTATTATTACTGATGTATGTTTTCACGTCTCGATTCATGATGGTTGCTCTTCAGACCTGTTCTTTCAGGATAGCCGTGCTCTCCCTCCCTGCCTCGCGACGTTTCGCCTCCCATGATGATGCTTCCAAACGTCCATCCATCCATTTTCAGAAACCGCTTAATCCAATACAGGGTCGCGGTGAGCCGGAGCCTATCCCGGCAGACACAGGGCGCAAGGCAGGGGAACCAAACTCCACACAGAAAGGCACCCCGAGCCGAGATTCGAACCCGGGGCCTTCTTGCTGTGAGGCGGAAGCGCTACCCACTACACCACCGTGCCGCCCTGCTTCCAAACGTGGGAGGCGAAACGTGGGAGGCGAAATGCCGCGATGGAGAGATGGACATCGCTCGACAGGGCTATGCCGAAAGAACAGCTCAGAGGAGCAACCATCAATAACTCGAATCGTAATTCCGCGGCCTGGGCCCGTGGGCTTAGCTGCGCCAAGACCCCGCGACGCGGTGCCGCGCAACCGCGGCCTCCTCCGCGCGGCCGCCAGCCGGGTTGGAACCCGTCGCCCTTGTCGCCCGTTACGCGTCGCGATGAACGAAGAGCGATCACGGACGAAGCTCCCACCTGCCCTTCACTTGGATCCCGCGCTTCCTGATGATCTCGTCCAGGGAGAGATCTGCCATCTTGGTGGAGCGCGCGCGCGGTGTATGCCGGCTCCGGACGTGACGCCGGGCCGCGGTGTGGCGCGTGCCCCGGATGATGAGCAGCGAGCGCAATTAACAAAAAATCGCGTAAATGATGAGCAACTTAAATGGGTGGATTTTCGCCTGGCACTCCGGTTTCCTTCCGCAATCCAAAGACATTGCCGCCGGTGCCCTGCGATTGACTGGCGTCCCATCATGGGTATGGCCCTGTCTTGCGCCCTATGTCTGTCGGGATAGGATCCGGCTCACTGTGACCATGTATAGGATAATGGATGGATGGTTACGCTTTATTCCCTTTTCTGCCACAAGTCAAGGCACGTCACCTCAAATGACGTGGCAAACTTGTACTACAGTACTTAGATTTTGCTGCAGACAGAGCACGCCCCGTGTCAATAACGGGGTGGAGATCACAAAAAAAACTCATCAGCGTCTCCTTCATATATATGCCTCTCATACATTTTCTTAAATCATACATTTACACAACCTTCAGGACCACGACTTTCTTTAAGTGCATAGTTGCAGTAGCAATGATTAATTGCTATACAATCAAAACTCTTGACCGGTTTTCTTAGTACTGTGTTAGTCGTTGGGGGTTGTTTGACCATACCTCACCACCCTGGTCAGTGCCGGTTGGTGAAGGGAAGGGGTGTGGCAACCAGAACTGCTTGAAAAATTATATAAGCCCACTTGCATGTTAGCGTGTCGCCAGTTGAGCATTGAACAGAGCTCCCTTCAATCCGAAAACCCCACCTAGTGACAGCCGTGAACTCGTATAGCCTCACGCGTGCCTGCTCACTGCATCAGCAGCCAAAAACACACATAGAGGAGTGCCAACGGCCATGGTCTATGTACAGTCATAGTTCAGAGCACACTCCATCAGTTTCAGATGTGAGAGTGGAACGTGAGGCGTGGTACTCCAGCCACTTGATGACTGAGGACGGACACACGTTGAGAGCCCTTGCCTCCCTTAAAAAACAGGAACCCATTCAGTCACAACTCAGTTTGCCAATAAGCAGCGCTACGTTGAGCCTCGTAGATACATTTGCGCGAATCGTAAGGTTACTATATATGTGGGGGTTTTTTATTGAAAAAATATCGTTATCGTATAGAACGGATTAGTGTATAAATGGCTTTGGCTAATTTACAACCCTTATTTGTTTTCACCTGAGAGAAACGCCTCTGGTCAATGTCTGTAGTCAGTTTGACATTTGATGAATGCGTGCTTTGTCTTCATAGCCTTATTCTCGACGTTTACTGTGGAAGTGTTATTAAACTGTATTTGCATTTCGTTTTTTGATAATTTGATAATGTTTATGAATTACTGTAGTTGTGGGCTCGTTGCCCATGCCACTCACGGCAAACTTTGACAGTCTATAGCTGGGCTTGGCTTGCTGATCAGCCCTTATCGGGGAGAAAGGTAGCCGTCATACTTCTTCTTCTTTGCGATTCTTCGAAGCACGATGGCTAGCTTCTGGACATCGTCGTCTTTCAGCTTGGCTTCGAAGTGTTTGGTAGAATTCGCAGGCAATACCAAGTACTACCTGACAGGGATCGCGACGTGAACGCTTCTACCTTGACCCCCATACTCAATGACGTGATTAAATACCTAAATACCTATTAGATTGAGACTTGAGCAGAATTGTTCGGCGAAAGTAAACAACAACAATATTATTACATTTGTATTGTTGACAACACTTTCTTTAAGCTACGTAACAACAGATGTTTTTTTAAGTAAAGGCGCAGCCTGAAATTGTTTGCGCAGTTCACTTCTAATTAAAGGGCCTCTACCAGACGGAGTTCCAGAAAACCCTCTCTAGAAGTTATCTGACTTACTCTTCCACGCTTTGAGCGTCATAAGTTATTCCAAAAATCTGCCGACCACGACACGTGTCAACCTGCTCATAGGTCATGTCCGAAGGCCGTGCTGACCCCTCGGACCTGTCGTCGGTCCCAGCCCTGCGGCTGCCAGCCATCAGACACGGCTCAACAAATCCCACTGTGGATTACACAGCACCGCAGAGGCGTGGACCTCCTCCGCACGCTGGTGCCTCCTCGGACAACGACCTGGCGAGAAGCCTGCGGGCCGACGTGTGGCAGCTGCGCTCAGAAGTGGTGCAGGGCTTGAGGGCAGAGCTGGCCCAGCTGCAGAACGACTTGAGGCAGCTGCGCTCGGAGACCGCAGAGAGGCTGATGGCTGAGCGGGCGGCTCGAGTCGCCCTGATGGACTCGGTGCGTTCGGGTGGAGACGCGGTGGCAGGGATCGTGTCCCGCCTGCAGCGTGCAGAGGGGACGCTGCACGACGAGAAGCTGGCTTTCGGCACCCTCGCTACTCGCACCAAGCAGCTGGAGCAGAGCGTGCTGCAGGCGTGCAGGGCCCAGCTTGATCAAAGGTGGAGGGGGGACCCGTCGTTAAGTTAAGATTGCCACCTATCCTGTGTTTTCGCATATTTATTCATGCTTTGATTAGCACAATTGTGCTATTCTAGTCAGGTCGCGATGTGAAGTAAATATTCGGATGGCTTGATAAGAAATCCAAATGACCGACAGAAGCAGATATCCACAGTGCTGAGATTATTTCAATTAACGTTAACGATAATTGTCCCAAGGAAAGACTGGTCTCTGCCATCTGCATTCTTCTTCCCTTTGCTGTCAGTCATCAAGAGGCAGTTGATGATAAGGCTGGATGGCTTGTCTTCACTCTTTCCGGTCACTGGTCAAGGCAACCGCATCACGCAGTCCCACAATCTGTTATGTTGTCGATCCCGTTTCAATTTGCTGTCAGCCTCTACGTTCCCCCCTCTGCCATGTGGGGAATGTGGAATTTCCAACACTGTCTCAGTGCCACATATTGAGGAGACGATTAACCGTACGTTTCAGCAGACACCTCCGTTGACCCTTTTCTGCCGTTGATCGTTGTAGGGTTCGTTCGCCGTGTCGACGCGTTTGTGCCCCCTCGGAAGGCTGGCGGACATTCGCGAGGACGTGGGCGAGAGGCGGCGTGGGGAGGCGAATCTGAGGCAGTCGCTGGCAGAGCTCGCCAGCGGGTCACAGCAGTTGCGCGGCCAGCTCGAGGATCATGCGGCAGCGTTGCAGCTCCTCCACGCCGAGATGCGACAGCTCATCCGCAGGAGCGACGTCGAGGCCAGAGCAGCTGTACGATTGTTTTTAATGTTATGTTACAATCGTTTTATTCTGAATTAAAGTTTTGAATGTACTGAACACATTCAAGCAAGGTTATCTCGTATAAATACGTAGCTATGGCTGGACTTTTAAAATCATTTTACAGTCTATTTTTACTGAGAGAAATATATACGCTTGAAAGTTGGCACCTTTTATAGCTAGAAAAGGCAAATCTGAACACATGGATATAAATTGCACCGATGAAGTGATTTATATGTTAATAAAATCTCCAATGCTCCTTACCCACGATCGTACAAGGAACTATTTGACTCCAATCCTCAAGAACCAGACTTTGACTTTCGTTTCATCTATGCATAAATAAAATACAGTATTATGCATTCTCTTCGGTATCGTTCATGACCTCAATACAACATCCCTTCTCTCTCATCTCCATTGTTTTTGCTTGAGTAGCATTTTGATTCATAGCTGTAATATAAAACCAATAACTGAACCTCTTTAAATGCACCTTTTTACTTCAGGTGGAAACGTTACAAAGAATAAGTGGAGAAAGGCATGTGACGGATCACTCTGGCAACCATTTCAAAAGCATGCTTGAGCACAGGTACAAACGAACAGTATATATTTCTGCTGAAAATGAACGGAGAGAGGGAGAGCGCTCGACACGGCTATCCCGAAAAGAACAGCGTTGAAGAGCAACCATCATAACGTTATTAAGTCCATTCGTTAGTCACATATGATTTACATTTTGTTTATTATGAGACAAAACCTGCTAACACGAATAACTATAATTTGTTTCCTGATGCTATAGAGTATAGACCTAACACAGTAGATAGATAGATGTTTATTATTACAGCAGAAAAATACCCAGTGAGCTTGCAAGCTTTTCACGGGACTCCTGCGACACAACAAACATGCAGTAGACTGACTTGCACAGTATTCTTAATCATACTATTATTAAAAGTTAATCTATGATGGATTCAACGCGTTGGCAAAATGTGTGATATAAGAATATTTTGCTACATATAGCATTCAAGGCATTTACATTTGGATGTGATAGGTGTGTCATATACGTTGACGATTCTTTTCTATGTACTGCAATATATTGCTATTATTATTTTCTTCTTTTTCATAGGTTTTCTGATATCCGCAACGCATTGTTAGAAATAAGAAACAAGCAGGCAACGCTGGAATCTGAAAAAAGAAATCTGATTCAGAACATGGAGGCAAGGTAAAATATCAAAACACGCATACACATATACCGTACAGGGTATTTATTAAAAAGACGAGCCAGTGTAAATAGCATTTTACATGTTTATACGTGTATATAGCTCAGTTTCTTTGATTACAGATGTAATTATGCAACGGTTAGTTGATTGACTGTCGTTTATCCTCAATATTGTGTGTTTGTATTTCATAAAGCGTCAACGAATTTTCCAGTTTTAGTCCTGTGCGTTGTAATGGGTTCACGTGACCGCTGGTGTCACTAGATAGATAGATGTGTATTATTCCAGCAAAAAAATACACAGTGAGCTTGCAAGCTCTTCGCGGTATTCCTGCTACACAACAAACATGCGAAATGATGATAATAATTAAAAATAAATACCAGATTCATGTATAAACAATTTTTTTTTATCAACCAACAACAAAAAACATGTACACATAGCATTGCACACAGTTTTCAAATAAGCTAGTAATACACATTTTTCAAGTAACCAGGTAAGATAAAAGTCGTGCATTGTGATAGTTAAAAAATTAAAGCATATTAAAGGTGGCGTATTCAACATTGAGCGCGATAAGTGCAACATTTCGAACATTTCAAACACCAATCAAGATTAGCAATCACAACTAGGCAGACATTTCAATTCTAACTGGGATCTAAGGTTAGAGGGCGCTACATTTATAACACGAATACCATGTTATTGCAAGTGGATAGCCCGTGACATGAACACATGCGAATAACAGTGCCGAGATACACTTTATGTGCACGTGTTAACACATCGAATGGTTTTGGCAATCATTCCGAATTTTCACTAAACAATACTTGTAAAATGAAATCGTTTAAGTACAACATAAGCAGCAACAATTTAGCATCTAAGTGGAACTGCATCTCAAGACACTGCACCAAAACAGCATGCTATCTGTAACGTCTCTGCTATGGATGTCTCTACCCATCACGAGGCTGAATGAACTGAGTACAGGTCAAGTGGAGCAGGACCGCAGACATGCGGAAACCCTACAGGCCCTTCGCGGACACATCGAGGAGCGACAGCAGGAGACGGAGGGACAGGGGGCGTTCATGCAGGTGTTTAATGTCTCTGATTTGACACAACGCCATGCTCTGCTACACCACACAGTGAGATGTTACGCTTTGGACAATGTTCTCCTGTAACATCCAAAATTATTCTATTTGGCCATCTAATGAACCTCATTTTGTCAGATCTCAGAATTCAAGGAGGGTTGAATCTGTATAGTGCTTGAATGGATGACCACCAGGCTATACATGTAAATACACTATTACAAACGTTTAAATAACATTTGTCTTCTGCTACTGGATATAGATCTCCCAGGCCCATCTCGGTCATGTGGTTTCAACCATACTTCACTACGATGGTCGGTGCATAATGGATAAGGGGATACCTGGGACCGGTTCAGATGTTATTTGTCGTTGACGTGTACTGTGGCTTCTGGTTTCATAGCGCGGCGCTCTAATCACTGTGCCAACACTCCACCACAAGTTAAGAATAATTGTAAAGTCTGCAAAACTAAACATCATGGTTAAACTTCAAAGTGCTTGTCAACTCTGAAGCTCTTATTATATAGCCATGGAACGTACCTCTATAAGTGGCAATTTGTACTATCCAGCTTGGGTTTTAGTTTGTGTGGCATTGTTTAAATAAAAAGGCTGCACTGCATTTCAGCGAATTGACATAACTCAAGTATATAATATAAGAGTGCATTTGTGATACCATCC
>JAZEWU010000004.1:6740280-6768821 GCA_036362915.1 Geotria australis | reverse complement strand
TTTAAAGGTGCAAGAGCAACACTTCAGTCATGGCCCTACTTCAGTGTGCAAAGTGGCAGAAGCCACAGAGGGTTCTTACAAAAATGAGCACTGAGCTATTTAAATTATAACTGTATCCAACTTTAAATATTCAATTCTCACTGCGTCTGAAAAATGTGATCAAATTGTTTAGTTATGCATAATCAGAAATATAATATGAGTCATACTTATAAATCATGATTCCCATTATTAAGTGTACTTTTTCAGAAATGCTCCAAACCTGCTCTCCCTCACTTGTATAATCCATCATCTTTATTCAGTCCACCTTCAACAACTGACCCATGTATACGCATTCTGATGTGTGTTCTCCAGTTGTATCCTTATACAACAGATACGTTCCACTGTTGACATGAGAATAAACTAAAATAAAACGTTCACACGTCTCAGGGAAAGCTCTCAGAGATGGTGGACGAGGTGAGCGGGAAGATGGTTTCAAAGGAGATGAAGATGCGGGAGGAGGCTCGACACAGGTTCCTGGCGATCGAGAAGGTAGGTAGGTGGCAGTGCCAAAACGCACCGCAAACCAACGCTAACACTGTCCATTATCAGTAAATAATCCGATAGAGAAGTTCTTGCAGCCTGTAAAAATAATCGTAGTAATACACAGGAAAATATATATCTTGACTGCAAATGGTGCTGTTGCAACCAAGATAATGAGATAACTGTAGGCCGGCTTCATCCTCGTTAAGAATCACGAGTGCTATACCATTAAAACATCTTCACCTCCTGCTGCCGTGTGCCTAAGAGGCTTTATGTAGACGTCCATAATCACTGTAAGAAGAGCCTATCACTGCATAAGAACGTCAAGATATGTTCACAGCAATGCAAAGTTAAACGGCAAAATGACACATTTATATTTAAATACAGTGCACAATAGCACCAAGTTATTCATATCTTGGACCACGTCATCGAATTTATTCTGGGAGTTGAAATTAATGTATTTAAATTTTACGATAACCTTTGCCTGATCAGAATCATCAACATTGTCAGAAACTGCTTAATCCTGTACAGGGTTGCGGAGAGCCAGCCCCTATCCTGGCAGACACAGGGCGCAAGGCAGGGCTATACCCAGGTTGGAACACCAGTGCATCCCAGGGCGCTGGGGCAATTTTAGTCAGCGGGCCAATTAACCTATGCAGCAGCATGTCTTTGGACTGTGGAAGGAATCCGGAGTGCCCGGCGCTTTGTGATCCTCGGGTGAAAGGCGCTATATAAATTATTATTATTATTAATGCATAATACAGAGCTAATTGTTGTGTCCAGCGCATGCGGGCTCTGGAATGTGGGCAGATGTCTTTCGAGAAGGGCCTTCGGCAAGACAACGAGAAGCGGCTGACGGCACTGCAGCGGCTGCACCAGCAGGAGGTCACGGCCCTCCGTGATCTGCAGAAGGTGCCAACAGCCAGCAAACATTGATGCTAAACAAGGAAGACACGTGGAATGCATATGTATGGAGACTGTAAGCCGTTCCAATATGCATTTGTCCTTGGATGTGTGGTATTTAAACTAACAGGTACTAACGTTACCTTGTGAGAGGCCGAATGAGATGATCTCACACTAAATGGAGAGGCGAGCACCGCATGGCGTGTAATGTCATGGCCTATCCGAAAAGTTGCAGACTTTGTCGCTGGGCTTTTATCGCCAAGTTTTGGGTACCCATTCATAATTTTGCCCCCTTTTCTATAGGGTAATTCCATAGTAGCAACATACTTTACGACTAAAGTTTTGTTGCTATCAGACCAATAACTGGCAAGCACACGATAAATGAAAACAGCTTGAAAGCCATAGTAAAGTATCCCTAATAGCAACACAATTTTCAATTAATTTTTACTTCTGACGAATCACGTTCACCAGAGAAATTCTGACCCCATGTTAGAGACAGACAAATAGACAGACAGAGATATGCATTAATGCATTCAATTAATTTTTGTTGGAAAGCATTAAAACGCATTCTTAAACTTACAGCACTTGTCATACTGTGATAATATTTTCAATCTGCGCAGAGTAATATAAATTTGACCACATGAGTTTGATTCCCAGTCTCGGCTAATATCAGAATGCGGGATATCTGAAGCAGTCGTGGGTGTTGCCTTCACCAGTCCACACAAAAGAGTGGTGAAATGTGGCTAAACTCACCCTATGGCTAACATAACACGGGGAGGCATTCATCCAGCAGTGAATTGACAAAGGACTAGGACACCCACTGTTGGCTGCCCACAATTTGGTAGTAATTTTATCACCCCTCGAGGGATGATGACTTGAGTGATCATTCTGCCAGATCACGAGCTTAAAAGCAGCGTGATAAAGCATTTATGTTCTTATTCCAAGCCATAATGGAGGGAGTGAAAATTAAACGTATCACAGCAGGGATTGCTTGGATCGTCTCACTGAATTTAAACATTCGATAGGCACAAATAGTAAATATTGCAGACGTTCACAACATATTCCCTCATAGAATGGCTTGTCTAAAGTCTCTGAATGCGATTTGTGAGGTGGAGAGCAACAGCATAATGCAGCAATACCGCAAGATGGATGAAGAAGTTGCACAACTTGCGAGCAACCTTGATCGAAGCCGATACGAGCTGAAAAAAGTCCTCAAGGCAGAGATAATCAAAAGGTACAGTTTTTTTATGAGGGCTGCAATGGCAGCCCTCTCTCTCTGACTCCATCCTCCAAAATATCACAGATGGAGGATGGAGATACGTGGCACACCACATCCATCTCTCCTGGTTTTGTCCCTTTTTTATAATAAAAGTAAATCTAGTAAGACAGGATGAAATAATACAAGAATATCTTGCACTCTGGTGGTAATCCATATTCCAAGTCAGCCTGGTAGCACTCGAGTGAGAAATTAAACCCTGTTCATAAGCAAATCTCAACATTTTCACAACCTTGCCAAAATCAGTCGTACTTTTGAAGGTGCAAATTTTGCCTTATTCGAAAAAAATACCCAAAAATTACTCAATTGGAAATAAATATGTAGAGCACCCTTTACTAGCAGACTAATACCCCAGGTCACGCTTGCAAATTAGACTATGCTGGTCTATTGATATTTCACCTGATTTAATAAAATGAAAAAAACTAGACGTTCTGTGTGATATTACCTTGTTAATATGGCATAATGCTATTAATTCCTATGCACATCATTTATGAATACGGTAGATGCTGAATCTTATACCTAGACCAAAACAGGTGTTGAAATCTTAGCATTATTGTTGAACTCTCTAATATACTGAAGGTTTACTAAATGCATTTATACTGTACTTTTAAAGACATCCTGATTCAGCTATTCAGAAGCTTAACGTAATGTGACATCACTTATTGGTGTGGTAATTGTGAATTGTATTGTGCTTTCTCATTCTCTACGGTAGAGATTCTCAAGTTAAAGAGCTGCATAAAAAAAGTGATGATTTAAAAGGACATCTTCAAATTGCAATAACAGCGCTGCAGCAAGCAATAAGTGGGACCCAGCAGAAGATAGGCCAAGAGACAGAACGCGTAAGATGCAATTCACTCATTCGCCATCTTCAAGCAAGAAAAGCGTCTGCATACAAATGTTCACATGATGATGATCTTAAATACACTAATAATCGATAATCCCTCGATTTCTACATGTTCCATGTTAAGTAATGGAGAAATGTAATCAGCTCATATGCAGCTTCTAGGTAGAACATGACAAAATGCTATTATTATTATTGCAGGATTGTGGCAGATGGTGGCAGTTTGGGGGAGCTTTCATCCAGCAGTGGACTAACAATGGATTATGATGATAATAAAGCAATCAGTATTTCATATTCCATTGATTACAACCATGAAAGTTGATCTCCGTTATGTATTGCACAAATCATTAGCGTTCTATCTTCTTTGCGATTCTTCGAAGCACGATGGTCAGCCTCTGGACATCGTTCTATAGAACGTGTGTTCACTTTGACAATAGCACCCTCTGCAGATTAATCAGTACAGCATAGTCAAGACCAGACTGAAATGATCTAGCAGTCCACCAAGGAAGACCAATAATGGTAAATGGCTATACTTTATACATATATAAAAAAAACATACTACTAGTTCACCGATTTGCATATCTAATAAATAAGTAGATAAAGAATATGGGGCGGTGGCAGAGAAAATCGTGCACCATTCATACTCACATTTCATTACACACAGTGGAGTACATTTGTGCGACTGGTTAATCCAACGAGACTAAGAGATTGACTGAAATGAAATCCAGACACGAAGCCTTGACTCACAGATTATCCTCAATTACACCGATATGACTGACTAATATATACACGTGTTGTTGTTGCCGTGTCGCGGTTGGGTTGGTGGATGGCAGCTGGCTGTCATGCTAAGGCGCGACATGCAGGAGTCGGCGGGAAGGAGCTCTCGAGTCGTGGCCGATGTGGACTCCCGGCTCGTCGTCCTCACCATGAGGGCTGCCAAGTACGAAGAGAAGTTGGAGAAAGTGACCACAGAAGTGAGTTCACACTGAACCTCCTTTCGGAGCACCGTGATGCCGCTTAACGGCGTTTAATCAACTTTCCCGTGATAACCGGCAAATTTTCTGCACATCAGGCGGTGTTCCAGCCACGAAGAGATGTTTATGAGACAAGCATCGTTGCACCTAATGGTTGATTTTTTTTTACTAAATGGATTTAGAGGTGTGAAAACCATTAAACACTGACACAACCCTCTCTCTGGTTCAATATGTTTGGCACACATTTTTTCCCAATCCCTCCACAAACCAAATGACTCATGCATACTCACTCACACTGGTATGCTGCTGCTATTTATAATATCCACTTATAAATAGTATTGGTGTGAAAACCATTAAACACTGACACAACCCTCTCTCTGGTTCAATATGTTTGGCACACATTTTTTCCCAATCCCTCCACAAAACCAAATGACTCATGCATACTCACTCACACTGGTATGCTGCTGCTATTTATAATATCATATTATAAATAGTATTGATGTAAGTCCCCCAGGATAAGGATAATGGCGTCTGCTAAACGGTAAATAATAACACTACTCCGAATGCCACTTCTAGTGGTTGTCGGTTGGTTGCTGGACACTCAAGAAAAGCATTGACAATAAGCTTAAGCCCAACTCTAAGTGTACAAACGGCATCTAAAATCCTTGTGTTTCAAATTATATTGCTTGAGCCAGGTTTCATTTTCTACAATAATGAATGAGTTACACACTTTGTGCTGAATCAGACCAGCATTAAAATTCAGAGCAGCATATTCCGTTGCCGCCAGGTTTATTAATAAGTGTAATCTTTAACTGTCATATTTTCAGGTTGTACAGCGTGTTGGTTGACATCACGAACAACACGCGGTACAACCCGAACACACATCTCACATGCAGCACGACCGCGAAAACCTACACAGTTGTAAGTGTACAATTTGTGCCTTGTACCGATGTAGGTTTTCACGGCTCGATGTATGACAATTGCTCTTAAGAGTTGCTCTTTCGGGATAGTCGTGTCGAGCGCTGGGCATGGTTATCCAGAAAGAGCAGCAGTTCTTATTGTGTACATTGTAATTATAAGAAAGTAATTAACATGGTACACGACGATACATTTCATAGGTTCACCATTCACGTTGAGCAGTCAAAATAAAACATCCATCCATTGTCAGAAACCGCTTAATCCTGTCAGCCGGAGCCTATCCCGGCAGACACAGGGCGCGAGGCAGGGCTATACCCAGGATGGGACGCCAGTCCAACGTTGCCTAATTGCGTGCATTATTCCGCAATGTTCAGCACATGGAGGAGGCCAAGGACCTGCGGAACACCCTTGTGCGGCTGCAGGGAGAGGTGAGGACGTCGCTCCGGTCAGAATGGACAGAAACAATCGAACGGAGACGCAGCTTCGTTAAAAGAGACAGCCCCGCAGCGAGCTCACCCCTCAACCGCTGGGGGCTCTACCAAGCCGTAAGGTGACCACGAAAAGGGGCAACATATTTTGCAATGGTACATGGCAGGATACTGAGCTGGTACAGATGAGCTTCGACAACGTCTTTCTCCATCATCGTTGTCAGAAACCGCTGAATCCTGTACAGGGTCGCGGTGAGCCGGAGCCTATCCCGGCAGACACAGGGCGCAAGGAAGGGCTAATACACAGGATGGGTCGCCAATCCATCACAAGGCTCTGTGGGCAATTTAGTCAGCAGGCCAATTAACCTATGCAGGAGCGAAAACCCACACGGACACGGGGAAAACATGCAAACTCCACGCGAAAAGGAATCAAACCCGGAACCTTCATGCTGTGAGGTGGCAACGCTACTCACCACGCCACCGTGCCAACCAATGGTACATGGCAGGATACTGAGCTGATACAGATGAGCTTCGGCGACTTATTCCAGTGTAGCGGAAAAGATTCCTGTGTAGAGAGTTCGATAGTTTTGGCTCAGTCACGTCGATTTGTAAAAGACATGCTTCGGTGGTTTTGCAGCTGACTGTATCCAGCTCTGAGCTCATTCAAATATTATCAAGGGCAGAATAAAGAAGGAGCTTTCACACACAGCTAGGCATCGCCATCTGCAGTACAAGTAAAAGGGTTTCTCGGTATTTATTTAGCTTTAATTTGTTGCACATTTTTCATCTGTTTCTTTTCTCTTTGGTTGGTGGTTTGTTTCTGTGTAACTTTGGTGTTCGTTTTTGTTGTCTGCCATGCTTTTGTTGCTTGGTTTTTTTGTCTGTTTTGCGCGGCCTACTCCTGGCCTAGCCCTGCCTTGCCTAAACTCGCCTCGTGGTGTCGCGTGTGGAAGTTGTGTTTTTGTTGTTGTGGGTGCCTTCGTTTGTTTTGCTGTTGCATGTGTCTATTTGTTTGTTCTTGTGCTTCAGTGTTGATTGTTTAATTGGGATTGGCGTTGTTTCCCCTCATGTCTGTCTCTGTCTCTGTGTCCCTTTGTCTCATGAGTAACAAATTAAAATATATCTTTTTACTCTAAACGTGAATGTGGGTTAAAAGAGCTAATACACAAAAAGAATGCACTTTATCAAATGTGTATTTCACTAAGAGGTGCAATTTGAAAATAAAAATTGAAAACAGTAGTGCATCTAAATAGGAATATGATCCTAGATGAAGCACACATTTATTGATCCTTCCAGGACAATTATTGGCAGCCTGCTAAAAGTTTGTTATTACATTTTATCATTTTTAACAGCATTGATCTTGAGCAATGTTTCCTGAGCTTTCACCTTCTCTTTTTTGTCACTGTCAATAACACTATATGCAATTTACAATTGCAGCATTATATAGGGGAACATTTACTCTTGATGTGTTTTCAAAGATATTTAGACAGCAGTCAGCACATGGTTACAGTATAATTCATGACGCCTCCAACATTGGAGGTGAAACGTCGCAAAGGCGGTAGGGGGAGCTCTCAACACAGCCATCCATCTATACATCTAAGTAGTTCACAATTTATGTTAATTGCTCTTCCTGCTCATCATTGGTTGTACTATTTAGTTAATCCCCTTATCCTAAATGTCACATTAGCATAACAATTCATATAAAAACGAAAAGGTGCAGCCCTGCAAGATCTTGCTCATGTTACTGCCGGCAGAAAGCCCTCTACTAGTATGCGCTCTATAGTATTTGGCAAACTCTTACACACTGGCATTCGTGTTGTATACATTGTCATAAATAAAGTCATTACATATCCGATTGATATTGTGAGTTATAACAATTGGCGTTGTTGAATCGATAGATAAATATATAATTATGTTTGAGTCTATACGCAAAGGCATACATGGACATTTTTCTGCTTCTCATACCCGACAATGTAAAAGATGCGAACACATACGAGAGAGAGCTACCCTAATGAGGTAGAGTTTTCTCAAATGCCTGCAGCGTGGACAAAAAGAACTGCTTGCACAGAAAGAAAGATACAACAAGTGTGAGTTTGATATGGTTTCGTTTCAGATGGCTGCAATGGAAGCAAAAGCTACTAAAACACCGAAGAAAGGCGTGTACTAACCGGCGGGTTGACCCAAAATCGATCCGCATTCACGTGCGCTAAAGCGCCGATTTATTACAAAATATCTCATTCCACTGCTGCCAGGTGATTTCACTGCTGGATAGAGCCTCGGCATGCCGTGTCCATTACATGGGTTGTATGACCTTCACCGCCCTGGTTACAGCGGTGAGGAGGGTGGGGCAGTTGGATTGGTTCAGATATCACTTGCCACCGATGTTAGCTGTGGCCGGTAATAGAGAACTCAGGTCGCCAGATTCATAAGGCAGTGCATGAACCACTCTGCCACCGCTCCCCTCCCAACTCTACTGCAGACGTGTTATTCTATGATTCAACAGAGGATGGGAATGAATCACAAGTGGATTATTCTATTTGTTTTCTATCCATCGTAAAAAAATGGTCAATTAATTGTATTCGGTAATCAGTGTTCTCATTTTTATCCTATCCAACATTCTGTTATAAACGACTGCATGCCTATGGAGTGAACAACTTCAATACGAATGTTTTAAGTGTGAAATTAACTCGGTGGGATCTAACTAATAAATGTCAACTTGTTTATAAATGTTTTATTTAGTGTGACTGGTGTCAACTTTACATTCGCTGATTTTTTTTCAGCTCCGATGTATTGTACAGTACAAATTAAGTGACATATCTAATCAGTACATATTTATACCTTTTAGAAGAAATTCTGGATAAAACAAATAATGGGCCAACAGTAACATGTTTTTGCTTCACAAATGACATTGGTTTGTTTCTTGTGTACTCGTGTCATTTTAATAAACTGCTCAACAGTAAAGTACATCAAGTATGGACTGTGACATTTGTTCTTGCATTAACACGCATGCAAACCCGACTTCATGTGGCTTTAACAGTACTATATGTCATAAAAGTAGCATAACACATTTCCGAATACCTAGGCTTTCCATAAAACTATTGCCGTATTGCCGTATTCTCCATGTACGTGTTAGAGATGGATCAATATATTAGCCGGGCCGATATTTGCATTTTTCACATCGGCGTCGGCAGGTGCGGAGGCTGATATGGCCGATTTTGTTTATGAACGCTCTCGGCACTCCCTCTAGTGTCAATATAGTCATCTCTCATCGCAACCTGTTAACATTTTCAATTATTATAAATAATAACTTTCCATCTATATTACAGATACGATAGTTATAGCTTAGATGAGTATAGACATGATAACTATGGCCTAGGATCCTGAGTCTTTTTGTTTACATTACATAGAATGACCTTGTTCAAGTTCAAAAACAATAATTATAATGCTGAAATGTGTGATGTTTTTGTCGTTGTTTCAATATAAATAATATAACAACCTTGTAAAAATAAGTTGTTCATCCATCCATTTTCAGAAACCCCTTAATCCTGTACAGGGTCGCGGTGAGCCGGAGCCTATCCCGGCAGACACAGGGCGCAAGGCAGGGGTATACCGAGGATGGGACGCCAGTCCATCATTTCAGTACAATTATGAAGTGTAATTCTCGTTTTTTCTCATGTTAATTATGGATATCGGCTGGTATATACGCCTATTGCCCTTCTTGCTCTATAACATAACGGTATCGGCCCTGAAAATAAATATTGGTCGACTTCGAGTACATATTATAATACTCAGCATTTTATAATCTGGTGAATACGAAAGTTAAATATTCACTTGTTACAAATGGAGGGACATAGCCACATTTACCATGATGGAGTCCCTTTTGTTAATTTATAGACGTAAAAAAAAAACTTTCCAATTTCTGTTCTGCTAACACATGTTACCGGAGCACAGTGCACTCAATGCACGTTTTAAATATTTACTTACTTTTCTTTATTTTGATAATCAACCGCAATTTCTGTATATTGATTGATTTGTTTCTACATGGAAAACGAGTGTTTATCCTTCATGGAAATAAAAAAATCAGTGTTTATTACCTGACATGCCCATTTAGGTTTTGTATAAATTAATTGGTTGATACAGATATATTTCCTTGCTAGGTTTATCAACATATTCTAAGCATGGCTAGATTATGCAATGCTAAAATCATGTGCAATATCATTTCACAATTGTCAACATCATACATCATTGAAATTTACATATGGGTCTTCATTATTGTACACGCGATATGTTACAATTTATTCAATTTTTTTTTACAGTCTAATGTTGGTAAGGATGCAGCACCCATTAACCATACACATATATAGTACTTGCAAATAATTTCTAAGCATACCGATTCCTAATTTGCTTTAAAGGCAGGTGTAGTCCAAACAAGTGAGACGAATCTTACATATTCACAAGTTCTGCAATGCATTTCAACATGCATTTGTCCTCAGAGGTATTTAATGAGCAGACATAAGTGTGCAGTACGTTCCCAACGTGCGATGAGACACCAGGCTTTGGCAGCGACTCTGCCAAGGAGGATCCGCTCCATCTCTAAGTTTGTGAAGTCGATCTTTTTACGACGCGACCATAACAGAGGAACATACATGTTCCAGGCTGTGTCCTGGGCTGTCCGACATGAGCTTGACGTCTCATTAATTATGCCACCCTAGCAGAGTATAGTGATGTCAGTCCATTCATGGATTATATGAAAATGTACTTTGAGGCCAAAAGGGTGCTATAATGCATTTGACCATAATTCTAAGTGTTTTTCTCCTTAAAAATAATTATAATCAATATCTGAAGCCTGAAATATGCTGCCTATGTATGCATCTACATACCTACAAGATATGAACCATTTTTTTGTATGAATTATTTATGTTTCCTATAAGACAATTGGCTACGTTTTCACTAAAAATCCCACCAGCACAATACAGTGGACCAATTTCAGGTCAGAGAGGATAGGTGTATTGTATATAGCATCATACCCATGTGTATGTAATTGTACTGCATATATACAAATATACCCTATACAGTATGTAATACACTTATTATTTAAAACCCCTCGCTGATAATTGTACACGCGAATTCCCCCCAAAATGATTCAGTAGCATAACGATTTAATTTTACTAAATATTTAACCACGAACATATATATAAAATTAAATAAAACAAATTCCACTGACAACAATTTGTACGTGTGCACCCGCATACAACACACATACTGTAATTATATGAAAACAGTCATATATCAAGTCATTCAGGTGTGCGGAGTGCCCTTAGCAGGGCTGTAAAATAGGTGTTGACTCAAAATTTCATGGCTTTGGATTTCCATTCAGTGTAGCCGCCCGAGTAGTTGCGGGACCTGGAAATGAAACGGAACAAATACAAGTGTTTACTTTCTACATTCAACTCGTATCTTAACTATTCTAAACACACCAACAGGTTGTTGGTTTTTTTTTTTTACCATACTTCACCATGCTGGTCAGTGTGGCTTGGGGAAACAGGTGGGGAAGGGCACCCAGGACAGTTCAATTCACTCCCTACTGGTGTTGGCCGTTGTCAGGAATTGAACTCTGTGTGTTCGGGCTCCGTGCCCAAATTAGTGAAGGGTGGGGCCCATCTTTGCTGCGGGTCCCGAGTATGTGGTGGAAATTCCCTATTCATATGGAGGGAACCAGTCTTTCCTCAGGAAAGCAAATTTCAACAGCACACAGAGTAATACACATTTAGTGTAAATTTACAAACAATATTCAGTACATATATTCTACAAAATTTAACAAAATACAATAGGATTAAACTATGTTACCTTTGTCATTGATTAATTATGTCCGAGGGAAATTCTCCCAAAAATTTGCCCTTTCATCTTCATCCCAATCGTCACCCTTCCTGATCTTCCCCGGCTGCATATGTTATAGATGTTGCCCTGATGATTACAAATCAGAGTACAATTCCTCATCTATGTGGGGATATGGCGATTAAGACAATGTGTGTGGTGCGTTTCACTGCTGTTCAATCTGCCCAACATGTGAATTTGATTCTATTTGTGTTTAAACATTTCTTAACTTTGACGGGATGTGTGGTTTATTTGTATATGGTTGCCTCTGAAATGCTCGCATTGCATTGAGATGCTTTTAATATTTAGATGCTAATGGACTGAAATTGGTATATTGCAATCCACTCTATACGAAGGAACAGCACAAAAAAACACTCATTGACTTGGTTAAATTACTCATTACCAATGCAATGGTGCTATTTCATCATCATTAACAGTGCCCGCTTAATCCAAAACAGGGTTGCCAATTAACCTAGGCAGAATGTCCGTGTGGGTTTTACCCGGGCACTCTGGTTTCCTTCCACAGTCCAAAGACATGCTGCTGCATAGGTTAATTGGCCTGCAAACTATATTGCCCCCGCTGCCCTGTGATGGACTGGCGTCCCACCATCGGTATAGCCCTGCCTTGCGCCCTGTGTTTGCCGGGATAGGCTTCGGCTCACCGCAACCCTTTACAGGATTAAGCGGTTTCTAACAATGAATGAATGAAAGCAAGTCTTTGTATTGTGAAAAGAAACTGGAATACCTGGCTAAAACCCACACGAACATGGGGAGAACATGCACACTGAACACGGAAGGCACTCAAGCTGGGAATTACATTTTGCAATGCGATATGTAAATGTTTTTGTTGGTTGATTTAAATTGTGTTTATTTATGAATCCTGTGTATATTTTAATTAATGTCAGCAATTCGCACGTTTGTTGCGTCGCAGGAGTTCCGTAAAGAGATTGCAAGCTCACTGGGTATTTTTCTGCTGTAATAATAAACATCTCTCTGTGTCCTTGCTATGAAGCAGCAAAGCTATCCGCTAGGCCACTGTGCCTCCCAAGGTTCTATTCAAAACTTAAATTCACGGATCCGCTTGCATGATATATCCCTGCATAAATAACATAGGAAGCAGCTTTGTCAGATCAACAGATGATGAATGCTTTTCATTGAGCTGTTCCAGTCCTGTCCTTGTTGCCGTTGTTAGGCAATGACAATTGCATGGCCCTGAAATGTTGACATTTCTGGCTTGTTGGTTATTTTAACCTGCTTACTAGCACAAAGTGCCAGTGTACACACACGGTGGCTGCTATTGCCTCCTAAATCAGTAACTTATTTGTTTGCTTTTAAAGTATTAAACTACACAATTGCCTTTTATTGTCACAAATGCTTAAGTACAGGGTAAAGGACTGATTTGGAAGGAACCGTCGAGCTGTATGGCTCTTTTTAACAGTTGTCCAGCGGGAAGGCATAAGCAAGTTCCAACAATTCAGGGCACTGGAGGGATTATTGAAAAAAGTTTGCTTGATGGTTGTGAAGTCACACTCAAAGCAATATAAATGCAGTATTGTCACACGCAAAAATCAAAGTGATAATGCACGGAACTGATTTTTTAAATATTTATCATATACGTATATACAGTATTTCGTAAGGATATAAAAAAATATGATATAGCTGCATGCCTGATACAGAATAGAGACTACAAATACAGTATAAGGTTGGGTTAAGCATGTGCTATCCAGAAAATACTGGGTATATAAATATAAGGTCAGCCAGTGCTTGTCAAATCAATTCCATACATGCCTGTATGAGCATGACACTTTAAGGCATATTTGTTCAATAGGATTGCACTCACAGGTATGCTTGTGTTTAGCCCTGGCTGCCGCTGTTATCCTACCCCATTCAAGGGATTACTTGTGGGTAATCCCTTATATGGGGAGGATAACTAGTGTCCAGAGAACAGTGATCTCTGGACACTACTCTGCCCTTGTCCCGGAGAAAACACCCACACCTGTGCAACGTGGACAGGTTTAAACTAGTCCGTACTTTGTATAGCCGAGTCGTCGTAGGCTGTAAAGTGCTGTTTGTCCACGCATTCCAGATCGGCAGTAAACGACAATGTTATCTTCCTTCTGTGGCATGTCCACCCCGTACAGGCTCTTGAAGGTGCCAGCATCTCGGATGAAAGCTTCATTTATCTTCCCCACTGGAAGGGCACAGTCAGAGAAAAAAAGAGAGATGTTTCGACCCACAGAATTGGACATTGAGCAGGATGGTGAAGATTGGTGCGGAAGAGCGAGGCGAGCAGAGAGGTAGAGTAGAAAATGTTTCTCAAACCGTATCGAGCTCATGCAATTGCTGTGTGAGTGTTGCCAGCAAGCACATGTAAGCGGTGCTTCCAAAATCAAGTGATGTTGTTGTGTTTCTCTATCGAAATTCTTTTGTCAAAGCAACTAGCGACAAATTTAGCGACTTACTGGGACAAGGGCACGCAAATTTAAGAATTATTGCAGGTATGGATTAAGAATCTGTATCAATTCACTTATGACGGTTGCTGTTCAGAGCTGTTCTTTCGGGATAGCCGCGTCGCGCGCTCTTCCTCTATCCCTCGCGACGTTTCGCCTCCCACGTTGATGATGCCTCCAACGTGGGAGGCGAAACGAGATGGTGAGCGCTCGACACGGCTATCCTGAAAGAACAGCTCTGAAAAGCAACCATCATGAATGGAGCCGTGAAAACCTACATCAGTACAATTCACAGATGGGCAGTGCTTGGTGAATCGCCTAGTGACATTTTGACAATATTAAAAGGTATATCTCGTGACATCTAGCGACCTTTTGAGGTTCGGTCGGCCATTATCCGCTTTGAGTAGTTTGCAGCACAGCCTGTAGAAAGGTTAAATTACAGCCACTGTGATCTGGGAGTGTTTTAATAAATTTAAACGTTCATAAAATTTCGCATTGATCTCATTGGAGGGTCCACACTGTTAATGATATTCTCATTGTCAGAAACCGCTTCATCCTGTACAGGGTTGCGGTGAGCTGGAGCCTATCCCGGCAGACACAGGGCGCAGGGCAGGGCTATGTTCAGGATAGAACGCCAGTCCATCATAGGGCACCGGGGGCAATTTAGTCAGCAGGCCAATTAACCTATGCAGCAGCATGTCTTTGGACTATGGGAGAAAACCGGAGTGCCCGGCGAAAACCCATGCGGACATGGGGAGAACATGTAAACTCCACACAGAAAGGTACCCGAGCCGGGATTCAAACCCTGGTTCTTCTTGCTGTGAGGCGGCAGAGCTACTCACCACGCCACCGTGCCACCCTAAAATAAAGTTGTGGGGCAACCAGGATTTGAACCCTGGTCCTCACGGTGGAGAGCACAGGCACTCATACAACTGAGCCACAGAGACGCTATTTTTAATGCTTTCACAAGTACAGTATTTAGAAAAGCATTGACCTGAGGATTTACAGTCGAGTGGCCCTTTCATCTTCATTCATTCATTACCCATAATCTGTGCGTTCTACCACATATTTTACTTGTATTTTTTGTTGTTAAAAGACACCCACAATACCAGCGGGCCACGTTTCAAAACAACTTGTTTTGACAAAAGAGACTGAAAAAAAATATTCCTACAAAGGTGTGTTTCTTTAAATATTGCAAACAAAATAAAAACATTTCTTTCCGTATCTTAGAACAAAAATGTCAAGATCAAAATGTCGTACTTTTTGTTTGACAAAGCAAGTGACGACGAGAACATTATGTTCTTGAAAACAATGTGCAACACAGACGTGCGTTTTAAGGACAAACATTGAAAGGAGCTTGAGTTATGGATGTTTTCTTTTCTAAAAATGTGAAATATCTACTATACAGTACACACATCCTTAATTCTCTCTGAAATGTTGCATTTATACCTTTACACATGTGAATGCTATCATCAGCCATTATCTATCCACTGCTGGATGAAGGTCTCCCCATGCTGTCGCCATTTTTCACGGTCCATTGCTGCCACTGTCATGAACCTATCTCATCATTCCATCTCTGCGGTAGCCGCCCTCTTGGATCAGTTCTCTTCTTTGCTGTACAGTATTGTACCTTACAACATGTGATGTTATATCGATGTAATAATCTGGGCCAAATCACCAGCGGCACGCTTGTTTCCCTCACCAAAAATGAATTCCCATCACCAACTTCCCAATGACTTGAGCACTCGGGTTGTCGCAATACCACAATATATCGTACAATGTAAGCTTCACAATAGTCATGTCACCCGTTTGGTCAAATATCGTTAACTCTATCCTGATTAACGAAATGTTATAAAAGGATGCGGTCTTTAAAATTGCCTTTATGCCTCTGCTGAGGGAAACGTCTAGAAGGAGCTCTAGGGAACCTGTCTGGAGGGTATTTGGTCTATTTCCACGCTGGACAGACATTCCGGTAAAGATGAGCGGCCCAACGCTGTTCCCCACCAAATGCAACCTGCCGATTGATGATTGTGGTGTGCCCATTTATTCTAGAGGGATAGAGGCAGGATGGCAAGTCCAGTGTGCTAACCGTTAGACTTCGGCGGCGTCCATTTCGTGATTATCGTTGCTCTTGTACTTATTATATATTTTATGTCCCGGCAAAATATGTAAAGCTGATAATGTCAGTTATAAAAAATAAGCAAGTGTCCATTAAATTAATCCTTGGTAAAATGTATGGCAGCTTAATGGACATCTTGGCGACTTTTTAACGTAATAATTTTTTACAATCCTGCTGCATAGTCAACAACAAAAACGCAACACTCGTCAACAACACTGCCTCAAAATGAAATATATAATGGGCTATGTTGCAAGCCATGACCCTTGTCGGTGAGTTACGGCGAAGGGCCATTGCCCAAAACGTTGCAAATTCTATATATATAATATTTTAAGGCAGTGTTGTTGACGAGTGTTTTAAGGTTTTAGATTGAAAAGTTGCAATTATCAAAAGGTTTGTGGCAGGCTTGTGTCGAATGAACGGCCCTTGAAGTCATCTTACATACTGGAGGCATGGCAAAGCACAAAAAAATACAACAAAAGTATGGTATAGGACCACAAAGTTACGGGAAACTGGCAGTGCGATAAATCGTTATATCATGAAAATTTGACATTGTGTCGTAAAAAAACACGTTATGACGGCAACCGTAGTCAGAACTCAGCATGTGGACTAAATTCACCGTTGCATTTCTTCAGCGCAGCACAGAAGTTAACAAACAGGCATCAGAAAAAGAAGACGAACCAGTTTTGTGTTTTTCTTTGTAAATGATCGTATCACAATGCTTGCGGTTATGCTGCAGCCGGTAGCATATGGGTGCAAAGTAAGTCTATGGAAAGTACAGTGCTGCTGTTAGTCCTTATTTAAAGATATTTATTGAAAAACACGAGTTTGATGTTTAACATGCCTGATTAATTTTTCTGAATATTAGTGTTGTTCCATCGTTGTGTTTGTGAAGGGATAATAAATGAACAAATAGTGGCTGTAAGTGAATTAATGAATTTATTGATTTAGTTAATGAATGAAAGTGAATGATTTAATTACTGTGAAAAAGTTAACGGTTGAATTCATTCATTATTGAGTGGCTGAGTGGGTGAAGTGGTTGTACCTCAATGAGTGAATGGATAAATGTATGAAACTGAAATAACATGTAGGCTTTTTAACACCCAAGACTGGATAGTTTCATAATTCTGGCCCAAGCCTGATGATGCTGGTTCTGACAACCAGCAAAAAACGTCTGTACCCAATTGTTAAATGTTGTCAGGTTACTCTCCAACAATACACTGGTTTGCTAAAGCAGTACTAAAGTGACACGTTTGTTCGCGGACAACTTTATTTATTTTGCAGTGTCAGGTGGGATGTATGACACATACTGGCATTTTACTCATACGATCTGACCCAGACATCAACGACGATCATTACATGAAAGAGACTTGTGAGAATAAAGCGAAAGGCCGCTGTATCTAAAGAAGTGAATTGTTGAATCAATTGAACAAGTGAATTAGTTAGGAAGTAGCTGCGAGTTGTGGGGAGCTGTAGTATAGCGGTTAACTACGAACCCGGTAACCTGAATTCCATTCCCGCTCACGGCCAACACCAGTGACGATTTTATGAACCGGTCCTGGGCCTCTCCTAGGACAACTCAGCCTCAAATTAGTACCTATTGTGGTGTGTAAATGTCACTAGGAAGACCGGGCGTGACGCTGACCACCCACCCACTCTGTGCCATGTCGGCCTTCATAGGTGTTCGCTAACGGCATTTTACCCTACATTCTGTTAAGCTCTTTGTCTTAATCGTTGTGGCTGTACCTGGAATGTTGGTGGCTGAGGGTATCATTCCCTCCTCCGTTTCAAATGGTTCCCGCACATCGAACACTCGGACATCTCTGCACTGCAGCAACCGCTTCAGCTCCTCATAGGAGACCTTGTCTGGCCAGAACCGACACACATGCAAAATTCATTAATTACATTGTAGAATTAATAAATAATCAACGTAAATTCTTTAATCCACTGCTGGATTAAGGCCTGTCCAAGTTGTTTTGGTCATGGGAATTTTTGACCATATTTCACCAAGTTAATCTGTGTTGGTTTGTGAAGATCGAGTGACTGTCACCACTGATGCTAGTTACGGCTGTGAATCGAATTTCGGCCACCAGATTAGGAGCATCGCACGCTAATGACTACACCGTGGTAACGATGCTTCACCAATGTATTTAAATCTACTTTAAGTACGACATGAATATCAACTGCTTAACCACAGGGTGGTCCGGAAGTATTATGACCCCCATTTAATTCTCTAAGCGTTAATATCCTTGCATCCCAATAGGTGTGTAATGTAAGCAAATATAAAAATTACGTATAGAAACGTTATTAATCTGAAATAAATACGGGCTGTTAAAAACAGAAATAAATCAGCAAAGGAAAAATAACTCTTAGGGGTTACTTAAATGGGGGTCACAGGACATGTGGACCACCATGGACAGTAAAGAATATACCTCTACGGGTGCGTGGTTATTTCTATTTGTCAAGCAAGACGAGTAATGCATAACATGTAAAATATTGTGCATAGTACATTGCAGCTGTTTTGCCAATAACGTAAACTAGTCTGAGTTTTACACAGAGCAAATGTAAGCTGCACGGAAATTACGTTCGGTGCACCGTTACAATGAATCGAATTACCGTGTTTCCCCCCACCCCAACAGAATTCACGTGAAATCCACTTTCTAGCACATGATACGGGCAGCATGGAACATTTTGTCTAGTTAACCTTGTTTATTACAGTGCCCAATTCGTGAATTCAATTCACGGGGAGCAGTGCACAGTGAACCGTGAACACTGCACAGTGGGACCCTGAGCACCGGACAGTGATGACTAATAAGTGAACATTAAACTGACGACCTTCGATCCAAAGGCCAAAACAATCCTGTTGATCTAAGGAATGCGTCTTTGCTTTTTCGTCCAAAGTGCTTACACGAGCAGATGGTAGCTCAGCTCAGCTCATTGTCAGAAATCGCTTAATCCTGTACAGGGTTGCGGTGAGCCGGAGCCTATCCTGGCACACACAGGGCACACGGCAGGAATTGTGTAACGCTTGTATTTACTCTACTGGCAAAGAAACCTTTTGTTGCAAACATACGAAATAAGCCAGCCGATATACCAATTGTGGTCTAGACTTGCTTCTCTTATGTGCTATCAGCATATAGCGTGTTAGTCAATCCACTGCTGGATGAGGGCCTCCCCCACACGTGCCTTTTTGAGAGCAGTGAAGGATATTTGGGGTCTTCATCACACGTATGTTGGCACCGTTAACTAATTGGCATAGTGCGGGTTGGTGAATTGTGAGTGCAGAATTACATGGAATTCGTTGCACGTCTACGTTCAACAATGTGTGAACATCCTCAGAAAACTAACTGCTCGTAAGTGACGAGCAAGAAAACGGTGATGAGAAGCACACATTCTCTGACGCCA
The DNA here is from genome assembly GCA_036362915.1 of Geotria australis. NCBI lineage: Eukaryota > Metazoa > Chordata > Hyperoartia > Petromyzontiformes > Geotriidae > Geotria > Geotria australis. The sequence continues at coordinate 6,749,117 of JAZEWU010000004.1, read as the reverse complement.
CTCGGGAAACCGCAAGTTATCCCCGCATCTCTGGAATGTCCGTCTAGTGCTGGTACAGCTGCATTTCGTTCAGTTGCAAAACAAAACCAACGTAAAAAGTTACAAGCCCCGATTACTTTCACCAAAGCCAGAACACACTGTATACATTTATAAACCATTCTAAACACGACCGGCAATGTAACACGTATATCCTGTAAATTCATGATGCTCAAACAGACACCGACAGAATTTATATGGAACACCCACATTCCCTTACATTACGGTTTCAAATCTGGGCCCGTTCGATTGAACATGATTGTGGATACTACACAGGCTACACTCAGTGCGAGCATCATGAAGAGAATCACTGCCCCACAGAGTAGAGAAGCACTCACTCACCTGTGTAGCTCAGGAACCGCAGGAAGCTGCTGCGGTACTACCGGACACCTTGACCACTTTCCCCGGCTAACAGGGCACCCCGGAGAACAACAACCAACCCACGCCACCACACGACAATTCCCACCCAAGCACACTTAACGTTCCTAATTCATAAATAAGTAAAGCGTGAACCTCACCTGCCACCGCAGACATTGAGGGAGACAGATTGCTGCACGTCATGTAGCCCTCGCTGGGGATGCAAGGCGGAGGAGTCGGTGAGTCCTGCCAAGCACGTGCCTTTAAACGCTCCGGGGGCTTCACAGATCTTATCTTTAACCAATTGCTTCCCTTCTTCCGGGGTAGGATGAGTCAGCCAAACGTTTAGGTTCACATGACACTAAACGCTAATTATATAGCAAATGCCATATGTTGGCACTGCTAACTAATTGGCATAGTGACAAGTTTATTTTTGCTTCCACGCTCCAGACTGTTTGTGTAAGTGCAATGTATACATAGTAACGGCCAGGATTTAAAGATAGCAACCAAGACGTAAAAAAACATGTTGGGCCCCATTCCCTGACCCGTTCGACTACTGCACCAATATTAATGACTGTTATTGTGGAAATAGCTTTAAATGTAAGTGAAATATGTTTTTATGTACATTATGGTAAGGATCTGAATTTAAAACAAAATATTTAAAGGGTATTGGATCGTGGGTGTTGAGAGTAGAAACATGTTCTATTTAGGTCAGCTTCCACCTGATTTCAGGTAAAAGTATTGTATCATCAACAGCTGAAAAATGATACTAAGGCTTTCACGACCAATAAGATTAAAACTTTATTTTTGGTTAGATCGTGAAAATATAATGTGAGTTAAAACTCTGTATAATTTAATACAACATTAATAAGTTATGAATCAATGACTGCTGTCATTACAAACATTAAAAACATGTATTTAGAATGAAAAGTGAGCAGGTTATGCATTTTAATTAGGCGTAAATAATGCTAGTCTGTTTACTGCTAATTCTATATTTAATGTCACTAAAATATAAACTACAAGTAGGTTTCAAGGTGTTCTCATCACCGTGGCAATGACACTAATGGGAGGCATTCACTCACTTAAATACGATGTTTACTAGAACTTAATTGATTTCGGAAGGAAATCGTTTTACGAATAATAAAACATACAAACTGCAGCCATGTATTTAAGAAAATGTCGCAAAAATAAACAACACTAAAGAGTGTACTGCAAATAGAAAATATTTAATGGGACTGAACTGACTGTTGGAAAGCTGTCATTACAGAAAATTATTTCTGCAGGACAAAAATGTCCATCCATCCATTTTCTAAACCGCTTGTCCTGGTGATGGTTGCGGTGGCAGCAGTCCGAGGAGAGTGGACCAGACATCCCTTTTCCTCAGCAACAGATTCCAGCTCTTCCTGGGGGATTCCCAGGCGTTCCCAGGCCAGCCGAAGGATATATATAATTCCTCTAGCGTGTCCTGGGTCGGCCTCTGTGGTTCGACTAATGGACGAAGTCTCCTCTCCAGAACCCTGGCATAGGCTTGACCTGGGATGCTGAGGAGTGTGATCCCTCTGTAGTTGGAGCACACTCTTTGGTCCCCTTTCTTAAATACCATGAAAGTGTAAGTGGTTAAACAAACATTATGAAATGCCAGTTTATTTTATCGTTTAATATTCACGATAAAATATATCACAATATAATGGAAACAGATTATTATTTTTTTCAGTTAATTTTTTCATGAAATCCAAAGCAGAATATGTCATGTATTTAATTGTATTTCCCCCAATGGTAAATCTATAGCACTATCAACATCACAAAACGAAGATTGCATTTGGAAGTTACGAAACTGCTTATGCAATCTAAAGAAACCACTGATCCACACTAGGGGGCAGTACTTTCTCATCCGAATCAACGAGTGCAACGCGCCCGGAGAAAATGCGCGCGTTAGAAAAGTAGATTATTATTATGCAGCCATTGGTAACCAGGCTGATATCATAAACTAGTTACACTTAAAAATCCAGTGTACTCACAGGCAGGATTCTCAAATCCAAGATCTCAGCAGTACCAGCTCAGGGCTTTGACCTCTGAGGCACCCGGTAATTTACATTTGGGCGGCTTCTGCGAGCTTTTTCTGGCCTCGATTATGTTTCTATTACATCATTCTCAGTCTGCCAGATCCCCAGTGATTGTAACCACATGCAAGAGTGAATCACATGCTCTGACGCTGCAGACAATACTCGCCTTTTCCAATGTGACGGGTAACGTGATAGGTACCATCACCTGACCAATGACATCACGGATTTTTTAAATTGCTATATAAGGCAAACATCCTAGTCACACTTGTTACAATAAGGAGGCATAACGAGACTTGGCATGATGGAAGAACACATTTTTTACTTTGTTGAATGTATCGGCCTTCAGTGACTGGAGGATGATTTGAATCCATGATATAGAGCAAATAATTATGATTTACAGCCCCTTGGTCGATCCACTGCTGGATGAAGGGTTCCCCATACCATGAGGGTCATTCGACCATACCTCACTACACTCATCAGTGCGTATTGGTCCGGGGGTTAGGCCCAGTATTGGTTCAGATATCACTCACCACTGATGTTAACTTTGGCCAGGAATCAAACTCAGGTGTCTAGGTTAAGAGCGCAATGCGCGAACGACTTGCACCATGCCTCCACCTCCAAATAACAATTACAAGTTAGAACATTGGTTTTGTTGCAGAGGGATTGGCAGCCTTTTTCTGGTTTCACTGCTGGAACAAATTATATATTTTTCCTGAAAATAGCAATGTCAGAATGACAAAACAAAACAGAATGTTATCGGTGTAAAGGAGCAACGATTGCGTAACGTTTTACAATTTTACTGCCTCCAACAGTTCACACCATTTAGTGTGGGTGTGTGCAGTGATTTTGCCAATTCTGTGCTGCTGTGAAATCAAATTAAATCGTGAAAACACATTTAACGTAGGTCTCATGTCAATGTAAAGAGCATATCACGTCACAAAATAAAGGATTTCACAATATCATCTAATAGATGACATTAAGTGTATTTACTGACAGGTATGATTGCAAGGTTGAGCAGTGGTTAGCAGACTTGACTACGACAGTGTTGACAAGAGTTTGATTTCCAAGTGTTATCGGCTTTGGGGTTGTTGTGGGCAGCAAAGGGGAGGACAGACTATACGTTGTATTCAGCTTCCCACCTTTACGAGCCTGACATAACGTAGGGTTAATTTCATGCATCCTTCTTGTAATTCAAGCTTCAAGATCAATGTGTGGAATATCTAGTTGTATTTTCATCAATGTCTCCTATTGTTTGTATTCAAGAGGACTCATCCTATTTTCAGGCTTACCGAAAGTCACCCGAAGGTTCTGGTAAATTCCTTTCATTATCTACCCTTAGCCATGGTTAAGTAATTTGCCAGTCACGAAAGTGTTGGAAATCTGCTATTTGAGAATTGCTTTCAAAGCTGTTCTTTCGGGATAGCCGGAGAGGGGGAGCGCTCGACACGGCTATCCCCAAACAGATAGCCCAAAAGAACATCTTTGGAAAGCAATTCTCATGCATCGAGCTGTGAAAACCTACATCAGCACAAATCTGCTATTTGCAGATGAGCCACAAAAAGCAGCACCCGCCAAACTCAACATACTGCAAGCAGTTTTACACAACTAAGAGTGACCAAAAAATGGGGTCAATTCATCCAAAGACCCAAGGACTGCAGTGCGGATAACAATTCATTCCACGGACAAAAATTATTTGCCGATTCTACCCCTGCATCAGTACGAATTAGAGGATTTTCCGTGTAATGACATTTAATGTTACTTGTAACAAAATAAAACTAACGCGTAAACATGGATAATGTAACGCATTCCACCATGCGTTTGTCTTTGAAATAATTTAATTAAAGATAATGGTAGTGCTCGTGCCAAACATGGAGCAGGCAGTACGTTCACTCTTCCCACAACAACACAACGGTGTTCAGCCTGGAGCTTTATTGTACACTATATACACGGTTGCATAAAACACTGTAAAAACCAACAGCTGAAAAAGTCATTCAAAAGTTTTATATCCGAGGGGAAAAAACATTCTTCTTCTTCTTCCTGTGCAGCGAGTGCACTTTAAGTGCAATGTACTTCGGAAGGCACCCTGGATAGAAACCTTAGTTGTTTTGTTCCCAGTTTCCTGCATACAAAGTTTTACACTTTCTTACACTAGTTGAAAAGCACTAATTATCACAATTATTCTAAGATAGTTTGATTTTTACAGTTATTAAGGCAAAGGCTGTAAAGCTAACAATTGTCATTCAAAAGGAATACTGCATATAAAACATTTACAATTATCTACAATTTCAAATCTTATTTTTCTTTCAGACCATAAGGACAAATACAGCTTACCATATAGGAATATCACCCAATGCGAGGTTAAATGGATGTTAAACACATGCAAGTTTGCGATTTCAGAATTGTATGTCCAAAGAGGCAAGTCTGGTGAGTGGCATCTTTAAGCAAGAGCTGTCCAGCACATTTTTCAAATTCAAACAGCTCTGTGGTAGTCAGCACCAAATAAGAAGATAGCAGATTTTATCCTCATCTTTTAAATTAAACCTACTAAAGTACACACGGGATACAAGTTACCAATGTGAGTACAATAAAAACAATTATTGATATCCAAGACCATTGGTAAAAAGTCCAGGTATTAGGGTCTAATATTCTGCAAAATGTGACAATCTACCACTTAATGTTTTTTTTATTTAATTAGCAGAAAACCCATTTCAAGGATTTTTACTTTGACAGGATTACAAAACATCTATTGAGTAGAAAAAAAACTGTATATTTATACAACTATACAATGCTAAATAACGTCAAAAAAATAATGGCTCATTTGTTGAAATCCTATATTGATGCATTTAAGCGACACCGCACCTCAATTAAATTGTATCAAAGCCAATGAGTTTCTAGAATGATCGTAGTTTATACAATTTTCCCGATAAAGCAGTAAGATTAATTAATAACCCACACGCCTTTACATTTGATACACGCCTTGTTTCCATGTACACACACTGTTGCAATAAATCCCTAAATTAGTCCAGAGCGATCGGTTGGGTAAACCTTGACAATAGGGCCACAGGATTAATGTTAGAGAACCTCTGCACAGAGCAGCACCTCTTTGCCAGTGTAACTCAATAAAGAGCACACATTTAAAACATTCTTTTACCTGAATCACATTACACAACAATTAAAAAAACCCAATCTGGTAGCCCTACAAGAAAGCGCTATCCAATTTCTCACGAGTAACAGAACACGAGTTACCCCAGGGTACTGATTAGTTGTATTATTGGGATTATAAACAAAATACAGTAGTCGGGTGGCGTGAAAGGCTTTTTGTCCTGGTGCTTACACATGGTTGTCTGTTGCGCTGCATAACTCAGAAGTGCCTCTAGAGGGCGCTCAGCTGCACCTCAACTTGATAATGACTGAATGCATGGAGACTCTACACTGGCTACCCATCCACCAACGCATCACTTACAAAACAGCAATAATATGCCACCGCGCTACCCACACAGGACACCCGAAATACCTCGCATCTCCACACACCGCGCTCTCGCACAACGCCGATTCTCGATCGTGGCACCCACAACCTGGAACAGCCTGCCACATCGATTGCGCCTAACACAGTCCCCCATATCCAAAAAAAACACTTTTAAAAAGTCACACTCTTCACCGACTCACAAAAACCGACTGAGCCAGGTTCCGCGCCTCTGAATCAACGGGTGTAATGCGCCCGGAGAATATTATTATTGTGTGTGCATGGAAACTAGGTGCTGAATCACCCTTTAGCAAGTTCCTTAAATATGCCTAAAGACTTTATCGTGATATTAATTAAGATCTAGCAAATAATAAAACTGAAAAATGAATTGCATCATCATATATAAAATAAAAATCGTAATCGTAACAAAAAGAGTGTATCAACATAACTGTTTCAAGAATATTGTCTTGGACAAATCAGTGTAATAAAGCAAAAAAAATCACATTTAATCCTGGCCACTGTAATGACGGACCACATCACTGGTCCAGTAAGAAACCGCAAAACCACACATTATACAAGATTTCTGTCCAATTTAGAGCAAATAAAATTTAGACTTTGAACTTATTTCAGTCTGTTACATGATATTGTGTAATCAACCAACACGATCGGTATAACTTTATTACACCTTTGCAATAGAAAAAAAAGAATCCAGTAGGACAGTTGCAAGCACTATTAAGTAATCAAAAGTTGTATTATGATTTAAATTGTGTTGTTGGCAGCCCCATGGTATATTAGTATGTTATCATAAGCACTAGTACACAGCCAAACATGAATGTATGCCTTCTCTTCAAATACATGTACTTCATGTATGGGAAATATATAAACATATACAGCACCTATATGTATATACAGTAGAATGTGTACATTTACGTAGGCAATTAACACAGCTTTGATAAGAGGATATTACAACTTTGTTAAGGACCTCTTGTTTCTTTCCCTCTAGTAACCCCCATCATTATTCAGTTTCCTCGCTGTTAGGTTCTACCAAAGTAGATTTCTCAAAACCTTCAGGCCACCCCTTGTATATACACAGTATAATACCCTTGCCAAAAAGTGCACATTTCTATTGCTTGTGAAAACATTTTAGTTCAACCTACCAGACTATAAGCAAAAACTTGACTAAAACCATAAGGCCGCCTAAGTTAATGAACCATAAATACAACATTTCATATTTAAATTCAGTTCCATAAATAATGTTTGCAATCATTTTACTAAACGCTAAGAGAATCATCCTAAATGTGGATAATCATTAAAATATACAATTTTTTACTTGATACATACCGCAATTCCACATCTTTGGGTGGTCAGCTGCAAGATAGAAAGCTGACTGTTGAAATATTGTAGCACACTGATCTTAAACATATGCAAATTAAATCATCTATATTAGCATCCATCGAAAACACTCCCCACGTTTGCATAGCAGAAAAGGTTCTTTGCATGACATCACCTTTCAAGCACGACTGCTCACAGTAAACACATCGAGAACATAACACTTAGGGGGGGGTTGGGGTGTCATCATCATTTACCCCCCAAAAAGTAAATAATCACAGCGTTGAGCCATGCAGCAGGTACAACACAATTACAATATCCCATTGTCTAGCTCAAAAAATATCATCACAGCTCATTCATTATCAGTACCCACTAAATCTCTAGAGGGTCGCAGGCGGCCGCAGCCTATCCTGGCAGATATAGGGCGCAATGCAGGACTATACCCAGGATAGGATGCCAGTCCATCGCAGGGCACCAGGGGCAATTTAGTGAAAACCTTTGCAGACACAGAGAACGTGAAAACTATACACAGAAAGGCACCCAAGCCGGGAACAGAACCCAGGAGCTTCTTACTGTGAGGCGGCAGCACTACCCACTATGCCACCATGCCGCCCTTATCACAGCTGTCTCGCTGAAAAATATAGGGCCAGATGTGTATCGCCATTATTGCAAGGGAAGCTGACAAAAATATATTTAAATCTGTAGTTTACATTATAAATGAGGTTTTTACATGCAAGTGCCATGAAACATATCAACGACATTATTTTATTAGTCCCTTTTAGTGCAGTGACCTTTTTGGGGAAAATCCTTTAGGCAACCTCCAATATTTAATCTCTGTCAAATATAAAACATGATCAACTATTAAACACATGGAACAGCGGCCTTTCAGGATGGTGACACTTCTATCAATTGCCTATAAAGTGAAACATACCTTTAAACTCACACTGCATTTACCAGAGGCAAGAGAAAGCCAATAAATAAAGACCTTATACTTGGAATTTCCTCATAAAGACACACACACACGCGCAACAATGCATCAGCTACACTGGAAATGCACTTAATTTTAACCTGGATATGACTGCAGTGTAGCATAATGGATTAGTGCACAATAACGGAACAAGTGAGTAATCTTACACTATGGGAAAGCAGAGGCACTTTCCAGTATGAACCAATTTCATGAGACCAGGTTTCAGGCCGTGACCTAGGCACATTAGTGGAGGCTTATGAGTAAATTGCAGCCATTTAATGAAAAGGCCCTTTTGTGTTCATGTTCAACAGCCCATGGAGCAAACTAGTGAAACAGCCTGTGTTGACTGAATAGTGAAATACCTATTCATTTCACTTGAAAACAATACATTACGTTAAGTAAATCGTACTAAGGGTTACACTGGTCATAAAACAATGGAGACTTCATTTGTTTAATCGGTTTGACAGGGCAGGGACATGATCAAATACTCGAATATCATTCACACAGCCACACTTGTTTTAGTTTTTATATCTGCTGAACTGGCCCAAAGCATGATCTCATGAAACGATGTTTCAAGTCACTGATAATGAAATAGTTGCCTCCTGTACCCACAAATATGGCT
>JAZEWU010000004.1:6708310-6721110 GCA_036362915.1 Geotria australis | reverse complement strand
TTTTGCAAAAAAGGTAATGTGTTTGTAGTAGGTCAACTAATCTTGTAAAATGCTGTATTTTATGTTCATCTATAAACATGCAACTAAATTTACTTTTTTATGGGGCGTAACATAGCAAGACTAATATGTAAATCGGTTTCCTCACACAGGTCACCTGTGTGCAATATTTTCAAACCTAATTGCTTATATTACACTGGGTTTAATCACCCGTGTGTTGTACGAATCAAATCAAGCCTCAAATTACGTATGGATGTACATATGGCTGTGGACCTGAGGCACTTTTAATAAGCATGTTTTTGTGGAGGCTGATAATACATATTCACTTCTTGTTAAAGGGAGGTAAAACAATGCCGTTGGGAGAATGAAATTAATATAAGTATGTGGTGCCTAATGAACCGAGAGGAACTGCCTAATGAACCGAAAGGAACCAATCTGTTAAACATATAAATGTATGAGACCTGGGGGAAAGGCGATAACCGGCTTAAGAGTGAAATCCCCTGCTTATGCATCATTCGGAAAAGAACAACAACGTACAATAGCAGACGTCATAACTGTGTATGATTGATACTTACAGTATTGTATTAATTAAACATAGATGCGCTAGTACAGTGGTTATCACACTTCAGTGAGAATGCAGCACTCTATTCTTGATTCCTTCCACGGGTAACATCACTGGCAAGTCATATCTGAATCGGTCCCTGTCCAACCCCAACCCGTTCACCAACCGGCTGATATTGCTTGGGGAAGCCTTCAACCAGCAGTGGGTTGACAGAGGTTGACATTAGCTTTTACATTTATATAACCTTTCCACCTAACAATGGGTAAATCATATTTAAGCCCAATTTGTTATTCTAGGTTATATGTCAGCATTTGTGCAGGTAAGGGGCGAATTAAGACTATTCGTAAAGATCCAGTCGTTGTTAGAGTAGTCTTAATCTGGGAGTAGGAAGAGGTAAATGGCAGCAGTATTATACGTTTTACCGTATTATGGTTTGTAATAAACATATGCAAATTCGATTTCCTAAGACACATAAACTGTGGATAGTGTGGATAGTTCAGTGGGTGGAGCAGCAGGCTTCCATTTTACAAGGACATTAGAAGCCAAAAAGGGCCATACCAATCCGTCGCATTTCTGAAGTTTGTAAAATTGAGTGTCACTTAAGAGAGTAGTCATGCTGCATTGACCAACAGAAAGTGTCCTGCGGAAAAATTGGACCCAGAATAGAACATTTACGTCCATTAACACAGGGCCACACTTTAAAAACTGATCACTGGTGCACTAAATAAAAACAATGCTCGACACTTAATGCTAGATACATCTTCTTCTTCTTTGCGATTCTTCAAAGCACGATGGGCAGCTTCTGGACATCGTTGTCTTTCAGCTTGGCTTCGAAGTGTTTGGTAGAATTCGCAGGCAATACCAAGTATTACCTGACAGGGATCGCGACGTGAACGCTTCTACCTTGACCCCCAGATACATCTTAAACACATGTATGATCCGATTACTGTATTTGAGATATCTGTCGCAATTCATAAAGCCACAGTATACATTATTTATAATCTATAATGTGTGTTTCTAAAAAAATCATAGTGCCAATAACTCAGTAATATACTGTACTGTGGTGAATTTTATTGAGTACTGTATTAAATACATTGGAAAATGCACCAGTCGATGACAAGAAATAACATTTACAAATCCAATCACATTTTTTTTTTATATATTGTGATTAACCTGTTATTTATAAAATATTGTTTTATTGTAAATACAACAACTTTTCAACTGATTGGCCTCATGTAACATTTATGATGGATCTTCCTTTTATATCATTGACAATAAAGGCCGTTATTATTTAAGTATTCTTTTACTGTGCAAGTTCAAGGATCAGCAACGTTATATATTGTTTTGCGGCAAGATACTGTTTGTGTTGCGTTAACTCTAATTGTGATAATTATACGTTTGGTATCAGTTAACAGAACTGATCTTAGCACAGGAACAGCACATTTTTTCTATTGTAGTGCTGACCGTAAGACGGTATAGGGTGGGCACATAAATCACAACCGTCCCTATTTCTGCACTGTCACCCAGAATGACATGTTTCAAGGCTACTGACAGGGACCGTGCATTATTCAAGTGGACACGGAAACAGGTCATCTAAGGGTGTTTTGATTTTTTTCCAGTTCAGCAACCGCTAATACAGTCACGGTCAAATCAGTACATTAGGCAGCAAAAGGTGAGCAATGGAAATTCACTACCAGGCTGCTATCGAATTCCAAATCCTCCCCTAGCTGTCATATTCTCCATGCACAATCAGATGTAAATGAAGAAAAATCCTGCAGGTTCGCACTTGCACAAAGTCCAAAACAGTGGTGGTTTTATCACTCAAGAAATATCAAGAGGATATTGGATTGTTCAAATAATTTCATATCCAAAATCCTAAATCGGTGTTTGGGATGTTGCCCAACAGAAGTGACGTAAAAATAAAGGACAACCACAAACGTTGACTGATATACTTTATTTAGCTAAACAAATGTACGACATTTATGTGTTTCCATAAGCACACTAAATTTCTACGGAATACAGCTCACAAATTGACGCAATTAAAACATGTCAATAATAAACAAAAAAATATGGAATTCACATGCTCTAATTTATCATCATATTGTAACCCAAAAAATATTACTGTAAAATAAAGTGATACGAATAGAATACCATCAACATTGTCATCATAAATAGTAAATTAAGATGGCTTATCATAAATTGCAAATAGTGCACAATATAATACAGTAATGCTGTTACACGCATATTTTGTTTAGAACAAGAAGCAAAGCAGTAGTCATTAACAGTAGCAGTGCATACAAAAGGCACAACATTTTACGGCACAACAGGAATTGAGCAATATCCAAACTACTGAATGTGTTCCAATTTAAAATTATTTTCTAAGAATAAAATCCAGATGTCTTATACTGTACGAATGTGCAATGTTGTTCTGAAAGATGACGAAACATAAACCCATCACGTGGGGTGCCCCCCTTAAACGCCATGAACAGAAATCACGTTAAACATTTCATTAAATCAGTTATGACAAAGGTTGTAGGCCTAATACGTGTCCAACACATACATTGATTCGTGTTGTTAGGAAGTAAATACAATTAATAGAACACATTTGAACAACAAATATGTACCGGTTAAATTATAATTATTGTATTATTTTAAATGCATTTTCAAAATGCATGTTAACAATATTTACAAGCTTCGTTTAAACGACTTAATATTATAATTCATAACGTCTCTGGGGAAAAACAGGAACAAGTGTTTCATCAGGAAAATAGCCAATGCTACATAATGTTTAAACATATTGCAGCACTTGCAAAAGTGTACGTAGAAAAAAAAGCAAACTACATTTTAGTTTCAGACCCATTTATATGACATCAATGTTTCACTTTAATTACCGAGAGAAACAGATGACACTCAGCTTTTAAAACAATATTAAATGTTTTTTTTTTACACCATATTTTGGGGGGAGGGGAAACAAATCGTAGAGCAGACCTGAGTGAAGGTCTCAAAATCTGGGAGAAAAAACAAATTAATTTTTCAAAATAAGTGGTCATAATGTACTAAGCAAATACGCTGATTGAGTAGAAACTCCATTATTAGCATGTCTATATAGCCCTAACTTTTATTACATCACTGATTTTGATTTGGAAATTATTGTGTCATCATAACAAGCCATGTTGATCTTTATTTTTTGTTTTCTAAGGCATCAACACGAGTCCCTTGAGTTATAAATATATGCAGTTTCCTACTTCATTACAACTCTATATAAATACAATTGTCCAGTGACATGTATAAATTTGCACATTTTTTGTAGATGTGGAACGTTTTTCTGTTTTACATTTGTAGAAATGTTTATGATATTAACACAAACCCAACAAAACCTCAGGAGCAGTCATTGGATTGTTCATTCCAATTGATGAGTACACTATGTAATTGATGAGTACACTATGTAATACTGTTCTCTGTTGTTGTTGACATGTCGTTCTATCCGCAGCGCTTTGTGACCCTCGGGTGAAAGGCGCTATATAAATGCTATCATTATTATTATTTAACAGCAGATGTTCTTATCTAGGCCTGCAGTCTTAATACTTACAGGATACACAAGGGTTTTATCTGACAGCAAACGAGGATATCAAGTTCTCTCCGCAGCCCTGTGCAGCGCTTTCTGACCGTCGGGTGAAAGGCGCTCTAGAAATGCTATTATTATTAAGCGAGTAATGAGATTACTAAATATTTTGCAACATTGTAATTATAGCTATAGGCAGTACATTTTATGGAGACGTTTCAGGGACTGTTTTGCATTTATTTTACTTGCAACACCACTTGTATACACTCATTTTAAATGCTCTTTTAGAATGTCTGCTCTATAAATGAAAACAAAGGGTAATTTTTTTGCAAATAGGATATTTTTAACAAAATGGAAACTATGTCTCTCGGCTTACTTTGAGGTACCACATGGCATTACAGTATGTTAAAAACTACTCTTTTCCTTTGTAGTAATCCATTCTGAGATGTGTCTTCACCGCTCCTCATGCACTTATTCAACAGAACGATTGTTAAGACAAGCACAAACGTTGCTACAAAACCAACCCACACCGGATAACACTCGGGCAAAACAGCACTCAATCGGGTTACAAAATTTACTATTCAAGGGTTACGCCATGTTTAGGAACGACAGTTTTTTGATAAAACCATACTTGCGGTATAACCTTTGTAAAGTCTGCAATTTAGGCCTAAATTAAACTTGATCAGCACTCAAAATGAGCACTGAACTTTGTTTGCTAAATTTGTGCAGATCTATTTTCATTAATGACAGATTGCAATAATCTGAGGGTCATGACCATAATTATACCTTTGTGAATAACAATGCACATATATTACAACCCATGGAACGCTGATATTGTTGAGTGATCCTATAATGTACTATGTTGCACCAATAAAAACAAGCCTTGTGTCACAACTGGTCACTTACATAAAGTGTATCCACACAAGTGCATGAAAGAACTTTGTTTAAATTCACAAAAATAGTCAGCAGTAATCCGATTAAATAAACACAAAAAACCCAGTGTCAGCATGCTTCATAATTTTCACACAAAACACATTTTTAAACACACGTCACCGTTTGGCTTGATAATGTACAGTACAATTAGGTCTAGATTTGAAATTGCACTCTACAATATTGGCTTACAGTAACTAAAAATGCAATATATGCGAACTTAAGTATTTAAGTGCCCTGCATAACGACTGCGATATTGTTAGGGGTGAAACTTTTGGAACAAGTTTTTGTTTTTAGTAAAGTGAATACTTAGGAGGGCACAGCTTCAGCAATATAAACGCCTTATAACAAATCCTGCCTTTACAGTTCAAAGTATTGCCTGTTAAAAAAAGCAATACATGCACCAAAATAAATATAATAATCAGTAGCAATAGCAACTTTTGTGACGAAACATTTATATATTCCCGTGACATAAAAAGGTACCGTTTTACTTTATATTTAGGCCAAAGGAAGGGCACCATGATTACAATTTCATGATTTAAAAAATGCTTAGTTTGCCTACTGCCAGCACAAAAGCAGTAAGATGTTTGGTGCACTTAAAAGCAAAACATATGGGGCTTTAATTTTTAGAACGCAGTAGCCTATCTCTCGTGAAAATTTAACTACTCCTATGAGTCGATCCAGCATTGAATACAATACTCAGCTATGCTTTCTGTTAAACATTGGCATTCCAAAAAAAATCGGTCCTTTAAACAAAAGCCCTCAATGTCATCAAGTCCAATTGTACATTTCAGCATTAACTTCAAGTGCCACCAAGGTGGCTTTGTTAGTGATAGAGCATAGCCACTCATATCAATCATCATAAATCTTAACAAAATGCAAATAGCGTTTTTAAAGGTCATAAACTAAAATACATTTATTTTAATTGGAAATATCAATGACAGATTAATATGAATGGATTTGCTGCATATGCGAAATATTTTTTTATTTTATTTGAATATTTTGTTTTGTACTTAGGTTTGCATTATTCAATTTAGGTTAACATAAATATAATAACATATAAATAAATAAACCATTTCAACTCTGGGTTTATTGCGTCATTAACTATAACTTAAACACTTAAAGGATCCAAAATAAGATGACACCAAAGCATGATTCAGAAGAAATCATATAATAATACTGTGTGGCTATGGAAGAGCCTTCTGATGTAATAATCCAATATTTGATACCGTGCTGAGGCTGTCAATAACATTTGGCATTATACAATAGCCGATACCTTCACAAATCAAACTATGTACTGCTGACACGAACAAAATATAAACGACTCGTACTGCTTACGCACACTAAACACGAACAGCTCGCTCAGAACAAATAAGTGGCACTTGATGCAATCAACCAAAACCGTGCGGAATCTAAACCGATAGAAAAAATGAGGCAGGAGTGGAACTTTACCATGTAAATGAATGTGATTTCCAAACTGGAAACTGATAAAAAATACATGACAAATAACCTAGCAAACAAATCGCATAATCACCATGAGGACACATTTAATAATTTCTGCTCATTTATACACATTGCCAATTAGTGTAGCAAACACATTTGCATGACCTTCGTAAAAAGATGGTTCTAAGATAAAATAAGCTCACTTTTAGATAACACGTGAATGCAGCTTGCTGAAGCATTTGCATCATTGGCCAACACAACCTCATTTTTATACTTTCACATGTCACACGGAGTCTTAAGACTAAAGCCAATCAATTGCAACCCAATCCAAACCCCATTAATAGAATTATTATCAAATACTCAGTAAGCAGGCGTAGCAAATGCATTTGCTGTAGGCACTGCTTGGGAGAAAGGTGGCTTGCTGTAGGCCTCCTCGCCCTCCACCCCGCTGCCCGTAGCGTAGGGCGGTGTCGGCACGGGCATGATGTTGTCGCTGTCGGCCATGCCAGCGGCACCGTCCCCAAACGGCGAAGAGAATGCCGCATCAGCACCCAGACGGAACCTCCGTAATGCCAGGAAGGCGATCCCACTCTGTTACGCGCCAAGCATCCGTGTAGAAATGCCACAAACCACCCACCCGACATCGCCAATAGGTGTGATCGTGCACGGTCGCCATTGACAGGCGAATGGGACAGGTTTTTTGGCGTGCCAGGGGATGTGTCGAGGGACGGGGTTAGGCAGGGTTAAAAAAAACACAGGAGACAAGTTACCCAGGTAATTTTGAAGCAAGGGAACGGTTAGTTGTCATAAATGCACATAGTGATACATGGTTCAGGTGATATGTTAAGCAAAGCTTATCAAAAAATTTCAATGAATAACGAGGAATTCCAAATCAGTATGGACTATGTCTCTTACAAAGAGCAGTTTGCATTAATATTGGGAAGGTGCATTGTTTGATATCTGAGATTATACAAGAAAACTGTATAATAGCATGCAGAGCGATTTATCATTGTAAAATACATATTTGAATGCTTGGCGGTAACTGCAACAATCTATGACATAGGTTTAGTAAGCGTTCACGTCGCGATCCCTGTCAGGTGGTACTTGGTATTGCCTGCGAATTCTACCAAACACTTCGAAGCCAAGCTGAAAGACGACCATGTCCAAAAGCTAGCCATCGTGCTTCGAAGAATCGCAAAGAAGAAGTAATCAAGGATATTCTAGAAAAGCTTACATTACAAATAGATTCATGGAATAACCATCATCTCTAGTACATTTGGTATTAGCATAAGGCTATCTGAAACGTGGAATATTTTTACCGTTATATTCTGCAGTATTTTCATAGTAAGGGGGCAATGTTACAATGTGCCTTTACCCAATTAGTTAATTGAGAGTATTTAACAAAGTATGGACTGTGACGCTGGTACACACGTCGTCTTTTCATAATAACGTTACAGGATCGTTACGCTGGTACACACGTCTTTTCAGAATAACGTTACAGGATCGTTAAGGCTCACTGTGAAGCAAAGAGCCTCACATTTTTTGGTCAATACACCCACAGTATTAGCCAAGCCAGCCACTGGAGAGTAACCATGAGCCTCTACAAGTGGAAAGGGCAGTACCACTCAACAGTTTGAAGGTTAAAACATTTAAGAAAAAAAATCAGTCTGCGACAAAATAAATGTTACTTTACTGAAAGGTGTTCCAGGTCAGTGGTTCTCAACGTGTTTCAAAATAACATACATTTATCACATTTCATGTTTTTATTGTATTAGAAAACATGAGTGCATATTCTCATGTCTTTAAAAGGGAACATGGAAAGCCTTTACAGGAAAAGCATGAAAGTGAAAGTCCATGCAACGGTATAACGTTGAAAACCACACGTGTGAATTCTAAAACAGAGTGTTAGCAAGATGAATAGCAAGCCGATTTAAGATAAAGAAGCATACCAATGCGTTATACATGCATTCTAAACGAGTCCTGACAAAAGCCTGGCCCGAGTTTCCTCAGAGTAACCAATGTGCTTAAATCTGCCCAGGGCAAACAGTGATTGGTAAGCCTGGAGTGTGGTACAAAAACACAGCACAGAAACGTTGAAAATCAGAAATTGAGTGCTAAAGAGTGAAATCGACGACAGAGTAACTATACATAGAACTTTGTGTAACTTAAAAATGATTCGAGCAATTGAACGATAAGATTTCTTTGCAAGTTTGTGTTACGATGGTGTGTGGCAGTCCGCAAGAGTAAGTGGATGCACAAATCTGGTGTTTGTTAGAGTACTACTGTCTTTGGAGGTTATGGATTGCAACAGGTGATGTTTGTTTTCTACTTTGCCGTATTCTCAACACAAAGTTGATCACGTCCTCCACTCCCACATTTTCAATGATGCAGCCATTTACAAGGATATTGAGAAATCTAGCACTCATAAAAATGGCGACATCGATCAAAACACGTGATAGATTGGAAAACGAATGGTTACTTTCTTCCTGTGGGTGTTAAGGTGCCATACCATGACTACCTAGTAAAATGTGGTAAGCAAAATGTAGACGAATCTCCATCTGTCCCTTCTATATTGGATAGTGTTGTGGTGTGGATTTTCTCCCGGTTCATTGGTTTCCACCAACACGTATAAATAGTCATTAATTGGCTCAAACCATCTTAATACACCTGGCACCTGCTCAGTCTGGCTGCTTTCCAACTTTTCTGTAGTTATTCGGTGATTGGGAGAGGCAATTTGCATGCACGAAGCTATATAAAGCTAAACAATACATGACAACTGACTAGTTATGTCACTACTCTCAGTCATAATGTATTGACGATGAAATTATTCAGTCTACATTACAACGGTTATGTAATGTTAATTATGGTTATAAATGACTTCAGCACTCATTGTGGAGTCCTTCAGGCTCTGTTCGTTACTATCCACTAACAAAGTTGCATCCCTTTTGATAACTGATCAGCACACAAGGAAACATTGTTGATCTTTTCAATATGCAGTATTCTCTGGAATGCCCTTCAAAATATAATATATAATGTTGAAAGCGTAAATTATCTGCTTAATATTAAATAATTGCACATGCACACTTAAGCATACAACATTATTAATGGAAACTGGATTGTGGAGCGGCAATTAACCTTAGCTTCTCAGGTGTGACACTGGTTGTTTAAACCAGCTTTATCGTGCTAGGTTAGAAATCCTAGTTGTTGAAAAAATTGGCTTTTTCAGCCAGTTGAAAATAGCTGCTACAAATCATGCGTGCTACTGCAAAGCCTTGGTTGTAGCATCCCTTAAGTAGGCTCATGAGCTATTTTGAGATTTTCAGAGGGAACTGTGAAATACACCATATGTATGACAGCAGTCAATTTGACCTGCCTACTCTCTTTTCCAGTCTAAGCAGTTAGCCACAACATTAAGAGCTCACACACACACATATATTGGAATTACTATTGATTTGGTGGAGTGATACCATTTAATGGCATTGTGATTTTTATGCTTATAAACAGCTTTTCAGAATCGTGGTTTTAAAACTGATAACTTGACAGATACAGTCTTTACTCTGATATATCAAAGAGTATTTAATTCTGTCAGTGAAATTAGATTTAATCAACGATTAAAATTAAACTATAGAAATAAATTATAGTGGATCATTTAATGAAGAACAGCATGTC
Source organism: Geotria australis (assembly GCA_036362915.1). Lineage (NCBI taxonomy): Eukaryota > Metazoa > Chordata > Hyperoartia > Petromyzontiformes > Geotriidae > Geotria > Geotria australis. The sequence goes on along the minus strand of JAZEWU010000004.1, from coordinate 6,710,947 downwards.
CTCAAGGTATTGAACACAGGACTTGAGTAAATCCGATTTCACGTAAAACCTCCTTTGAAAACGTTTTTTCGAGATGTGGAAATGTACGTTATCTGCATTCCATAGGTGCAAAGTGGGTAACTAGTTGATTAACTCGTAGGCTTTCATGACCAATGTTATTCATAGTGAGGCTGTTTATGAGTTTAGGTCATGTGAAAAAAAGGTGTATAAGTGAAGTGCACCCGTCAATATGTTGGAGCAAACGAGCGAGCACATGCATCACTTACCTTAAAATATTGATTGTGCACATAGCTGCGTGGCGTGGGATGCGTCACTCATGTTCCCTCAGTACTGTCTGTACTCCTTTACATCCACATTGTTTACAACCTTTAACTTCCTCAGTGCCTTATGTCGATGTTGTAGCCCTTTCGTCATAACCATCCTCCACCATTCCCTCCCTCATCTATTAAGCCATCATTAAGGTATATGAAGTTCAATGTAAAAGTATTTTCCTAATTTTTTTCTTTTTCGTTTTTGTAATGTTGTTAATTTCTCAGATGTACGGTATACACAGTATGTACTGTACATATGTAAGGACTTATGTAAGGACTTCTGGAACAGAATCCTTACATAAGTGGGGGACTGTATGTATAAGCAAGAATAACACAACGTTCTTACTGTCTACATTTCAAATTAGGCATTGGGAATGTCATTAAATGTTGCTGGTAAAGACATAACCAACCATGTTACAATTAACATTGTAGAATGGCTTCCATTCAAGGGCGGTTTTATACCCCACAAGTCATAGAAATGCCACTTTACTTGGTGCTACCATTTTAGGATTGCTCAGAATATGTTTGAGCAAAAGATTCCAAGCATGCCACTGAAATTCAGTATGAGCTCCTCACCCAAGAGATGATGGAGAAGAAGGAGAAAGCAATTGTAGCGCGAGCGCTGTCTGCTCCGATGTCACTGGGCACCTTGTCAGCAGGTGTTTCTCGCCACTGGTTTACCAGGAGGCAGAAGCCCACAAACCACATGAAGGCCCAGAAAGCTGAACACACAGCACAAGAGCACGGAAACACATGCACATACTTACAGACATGACACCAACATAAGTGTACATGTATTTTCTAAATGTTTACTTCTCTATTTCTATTTTGATGGTGGAAATGTTTACTTCTCTATTTTGCATGAGCAGTGTTGGAATACTGTACCACGGCATAGAGCAGTGTACTAAAACTGCTACGAATATGAAAATGAAGACAAATGTCCCTGCATACACAACAGCAGATGTTTTCCATGCTCAAAAGGGCTTGGTGAACAAAAGCTTTGTAGAAAGCCCAAATTGGGGGTGTTTGCGAAATGGCTTAATTTTAGACATTCTAGCCAATGAAAATACTGACGTGCACTACGTTATGTATCCCTGAAAATTGCTTGGAAAGCGTTGTACAATTAATATTTCAGTGGCCGAACCTCACAAGAGTATTCAACAACACATTTCCATGGAGAGTTTTGCTGGCCTTCTGCCAAACTACATGTAATCGATCTTGTGCGTTTACTGTATTTATTTACATTTTTTAGCATGCAAGATACATTATGCATGTGTAATCCAACGAATGCTTCACACAGTGACACCTTAGTAACCTTAAGGAGACAGCTAACACCAGAGAAGTGTTAAAGAGTATTCAAATGAATGCTTTAAAGATTAAGTTTAGAACCGAGAAACCAACCAGAGAAAGCGAGGTCAGCGAGCACAGCGTGCTTGCGGTCCTTGACACTGCTGATCTGCGGGAAGTAGGCGTCGAGTGCAAGGAAGGCCATGCAGGCGAAGAATGCCACGACGCCAATCGTGATGCCGTAGCGGCACGCGTCCCCGTTTCCGTTGAAGATGCAATGCAGCTTGGAGCCTCCGTTGTTTGTGTAACCCTCATTGACAATGCAGCCAAACACCACGATAGAGAAAAACTGTGAAGCAGACGTGCAAATTAAAGTTGAAAAGTTACAACTGGTTTCCAGCTCAAACGTGTGTGTGTGGGTAGCTAAAATCCAGTATACGATAATCCACAATTCTATGGTGGGGGCAAGGCTGTCCATACAATAACCGGTGTTCACTTACCAATTAATGGAACTCAGGTTATTAACCCCAAAGGAATAAATGGCTGCACACCCAATATTGGGATATGTGCTGACAACCTCTTGAGCCATGATGGCTTAACCACTTCACTCCCCAGGTGTCACAATAAAATTCTGACATTCTTAAACAAAAATATTACATACAGCATTTTACATGTTTTATTACGCGTAATTTGGTAGGTTAGCATGGTTCAATATTACGAGCATTGTTCTTAAGTCGTGATCTTTCGAAATAGCAACGTCGAGAGGAGGAACGCTCGACACGGCGATCCCAAAAGAGCAGTTCTCAAGAGCAATTCTCGTAAATATGTAAACACATACACAGTTTTATTAATCACTCGATCTAATGTATTGCAATGCATTCCATTATATAGATCACAAAATTACAATTCAGTAACAATCAAAACTATACAATACTATCAAGAGAACTGACTACAGTACTGGACTACCTTTGTTTGACTATAAATATAATGGAAAGCACGAGGAGGGGGGCACGAGGAGGGGTGGGAACGAGGGAGGGCA
>JAZEWU010000004.1:6691371-6708282 GCA_036362915.1 Geotria australis | reverse complement strand
GGGGGGCACGAGGGAGGGCACGAGGGGGAGCACGAGGAGGGGGCACGAGGAAGGGGGGCACAAGGGGAGGGGGGCAAGAGGGAGGCACGAGGAGGGGGTATACAGTATAATGAAGAAATGTATGTAGGTGCACAGGGAAGAGGACGTTGCTCCACACGGTTCTAATATCTTCTATATATAATGGAGGAGGTTTATTTTAGAAAAGTCCGCACTAAGGGTACTTGGTCTAGAATCCTTCAAAAGTGTACATGTTATCTGCACAATACCCAAGGCTTTGACGTCTTGTTTCAGCTCTACTTCCATTCATTACTCTTCTGAAACGTTAGAGAGGCAGCAATAATCCCAAAAGAACATCAGGAACAAATGCAGGTCAAAGCAGTCATGTCAGCAGCTAACGTCATTCGCAAGAGAAGTGACAAGTGGATCATCGCCAATAGGGCGCGTACTCTGATAGTATAATTTGACAAACCATACATTGGGCTCAGCATGTGTACAGGTAACGCCTATTGTCAATCCACGGCTGGATGAAGGACTCCCCACACCCTGGGGGTCGTGTAGTTATTTGACCATACCTCACCACATTGGTCAGTGCGAGTTGGTGGTGGGCAGCACAAACACAGGGGCCATGTCAGTACAGTACGGCACATTTATTTTGTTATACTTACCTCTCCTCCATGCAACAGCCTATACCATAAATACATGATACGTGTATAACCTATATAGCGTTTAAAGAATGTAGTCTCACTACCGTCCTACCTCCTGATGATAATCAAGGTCAATAGTGATGCAGATTTCTTATCCATTAGACCACGCCCAGGATGGAATAAGATATTCTGCACAGTATTGTATAAACATGCAAAATGGCAATGCATTTATATTTAAACTCATTCGTCACTAATACTGCGTTGAAAACACGTTATGTAAGAGGCAGCTGGCATCACCATTTATACGATTGAAATTCACAGTAACGCTGTATTATGCACATATACTGTACGAGTGTGAGGAGCCCTTTAAACGCTGTCATGGATCGACTGACGAAGATCTAAAAACATGATGCAGGGTGTACCCCAGCTCACCACCCGCTGTGTGAATAACGTAATATCAGCCATGGTCTCCACTGCTGGATGATGACGAGGCTCTCACCCAGCTCACCACCCGCAGGATGGAGTGCGGCTGCTTCACGAAGGCCACGGGGTCGAAGGCTCCCCCGGCCCGCCCGGCTCCGTACGCTGCGCCCGCAGGCACGGCCGCGCCCGTCTCGGTCGCTTCCATCTGACTACCTCGCTCTCCCTTATTCTCCCTCTCTACCCTACTCTACACCCTTGCTAGCGCGGATGTACACGAGCAAGCGACGGTCCCCCGGCTGTTATCGCTGTAATATAGAGCTGACTGTGAGCGACGGCTGTGCTGCTGCTGTTGTTAAACCGGTGACGAATAAAAAATCGCAACTGCGTTCTTTCCTACGGGCAGTCACCGTCGGCTGATAGATTTTGACCCCGTGGGGCTTACCGTAGTCTAGGGCGCGGGTCATTGGTTTGTATACGGGGAGGGGGGGGTCTGTCACGTGACACTGTAGAGGGAGGGGGGACTCGGCCCCATGTCACGTGACGAGAGGGAGGTCCTGGGCCGAAATACCCAGTGAGCTTGCAAGCTCTGGATACGGGATTACTGCGATGCAACCAACGTTTGAACTAACCAACGCAAACAATATATATTCAAAATATAGTGTCGCCTTCTGTTTCTAAAATGTGGAACGCATGTTAGCCCAAAATTGAGAGACGGAGAGGAACACGTGATTTGAGAGAATAAAGGCACTATTAACAGTTTGTATATTATATAATAATAATATAATTACAAGTTATAACCCGCACATATTCATTCAATCTTCTTCTTTGCGATTCTTCGAAGCGCGATGTTAAATTACAGTTTCCCATTTTCTTACACAGCCCAATGGCGAAGGTATTCATTCAAAGAGAGAACAACTCAGGCGCGAGGAAACTACAGAGAGGCAGAGGAGGCAGCAGGGCGATTTGCCGATGCCATTATATTGCCACACACTGCATCCTATATATTATGATATCGGCCCATTAATTAATAAGTGTTTTTTTTTAGTTGAGGGAGGAAACCGGAGAACCCGGAGGAAACCCAGGTAGAACAGTGGCAGAACAGACAAGCTCCACAAAGAAAGGCGCCCAAGGCCGGAATCGAACCGCCTCGGATAAGACCATTCTTTTTATGAGGCGCAGCTGTTTCCACTGCTTGGAACTTGTTCAATCGAGTATCAACTAATTCGCACGTTTAACTTGCACATTTGTTGTATTGCAGCAATATCGCTTCCAGAGCTTGCAAGCTTACAGGACATGTTCTGCTGTAGAAATAAACATCTCGTCTTATCTGAGGAAATGGAGCTGTAATGGCCCCCTCTGCCGCCGGCGTACGCGCACTGTACCCGGCTAGGTGCACATCGAAGACGCGCCGGCGCAGGCGAGTGACGCGACTCAGGTGCGCGGCAACAGAGGATATCCGGTGTGGAGAGGGAGGCCTAGTCGGGAACACGGGCAGAGAGTAACCACACGCGGCGAGGAAGCGTGTTTGGAGCTAATAAACATCGTTGACGAAGGACGGTATCGGCGTGCAACTTTTCTACATCACGCCTCTCCACTCGAAGCGGCGCACGAGATGGTGAAGGGAGAGGGGAGCCCCTGCCTACTGCGGGGGAGGAGGCTGCGGGCTCGGCGAACCTCGAGCTTCTTCTTTGCGATTCTTCGAAGCACGATGGTCAGCTTCTGGACATCGGTGTCTTTCAGCTCGGCTTCGAAGTGCTTGGTAGAATTCGCAGGCAACACCAAGTATTACCTGACAGGGATCGCGACGTGAACGCTTCTACCTTGACCCGAACCTCGAGCTGCGGCAATGGGGCACTCGCGGGTCTTTACAGAGCAATCAAATTAACATGCTAGGGGGATTGTTCCATCTGGCGAAATAAGAGGTGGCAACGGCTTGGATCATGGCTGATTGTAAACCCATAACAATACATTACATTTTATATTGAGCCAAAAAAGCAGATGTAGCATGAAAGACACATACAAACCTTCATTTACATTTGTAAAGAAAAACGTTTCTCATAAACAGGCTGCAAAAATAGACAATGTTTGTGTATTCGGACAATTGACTGAACAAAAGAAATGACAAGCGGGATTTGTATCCATAATAGAAATGTAAAAAAATGAAACTAGTCATTTCTTGTTTTGGGTAAATAAGCACAGTCTTTGTATTCTATGTAACAACGGTTTGTGTAAATTGTGTAATGTGGCTACACAGATAACGCACACTTTACAGATAATATTTTACACCTAGCGTTCGAGTTTAACTCCTCGTAGGACTGTAGTAGGTTACGTGACTGGTAGCAACAGCCAACGTAGCGATAGCTATACTGGATACGGTGTGCTGGGTGCATACATATGATCTGGGTCGCTGATCTAGGTAGATATGAAATTAAACTGAGTAATACTGTAAATGTTCTCGACCGTGTTTAATGTGTAATGGTGAGAATGGCAGTCAGCTGGACGCATTCATAGTCACAATTTAAGAAATAAGCAGACGTAGGCAATGATGTCTCTCTGAAGGGTAACATTAATGAATAACAACTTGGCAGCTGAAAAGCGAAAACTCATTTAGACAGTGAACCGAAGATGACTTGTTACAATTAAATCAGGACATGGTGTGCATAAAGCTGTGAAGAATCCTTCGTCCGGCAGGAGCATGAACATGGCAGATGAATAATGAGCTTGAGCTGAGCAATGCCTGAAGGCAAAAAGCAATGGGACAAACTTTACATGACATACAACCATTTTTTCGTGAGAATTATTTTCATCTGGTCATAAGCAATACCTATACGTATACGGGTATTCGGTTTTCCAAAGACGTAAATAATGAATACGAAGCATTTGCATTATTTGAGTTGCTGATTTTTTTCAAATGTTTTTTTTTGCAGCTGCTGCTTTGTTTTGGCAATTCGATCTGGCCTTGAAAGATCATCATACAATTCCTCCGCCATCACAGTTTGAGTTTGTGCTATTACTAGGTTAGAGACATTATAGCTTTGGTGCAAGCCTTTCAGTCATTTTAATAGTTCACGTAAAAAAAATCCTAACGTTGCCTCCTGTTGTATTTAAATCCCACTGCCTCCCATTTGTATTAGTAAATGACAAAAAATCTCATACTTCATTGTGATGAATGAAGCTCCCTGATCGCTCATGTGTTGTTCCTTAAGATAGCTTTTTTCTTCATAATATCATATTTGCTATCTGGCACAGTTGCAAATTCTGTAATCAATTTTGATTTTATAAATGGGTGTTACTGCAGACTCACAGATAGTCCCAACCCAGTTAACATGTTGCACCGGCCAAACATACATTGGCTCAATGTCAGTTATTCCTGTGGGCGACCAAGTAAAGCCTGAGTGGGTACATTCAGCGCAGCAGAGAATGACATTGAGGTATCTGACCATGAAACCCGTTACCCAGCTGTGCATAGCCCCAAGCAAATAATGAACGTTAAATGAAATTACACCCCTCACGGAGTGGAAATATAAACAAGTCATTTCCTATTGTCGTATGTTTCAGAATATGAATCTACTCTATATGCAATTATACAGTCGGTACATAATTATACACATTCATTGCTCTGTGTGTGCATATATTCATTCATTAATTTCATTCATTTTCAGAAACCGCTTAATCCTATACAGGGTCGCGGTGAGCCGGAGCCTATCCCGGCAGACACAGGGCGCAAGGCAGGGGAACACCGAGGATGGGACGCCAGTCCATCGCAGGTGTGCATATATTGTAGAATGTAAATTAATTGGATATATATTCCAAACAGTCGGAATGTATGCAGACATTATTTTTTATTAATTATGAAGCGTGCTCAGAATGTGGTGTTTGGGCTATTGCTCTCGGGTACACACATGCACATACAGCTTTATTTCTCAAACTAGAATGCACTTCACTCATTCTGAAACAAGCTATGCCAATATTCAAATCTTGTTTTTTGAAGTACCACTTTTGTATACACATTGTTTAAGGTGTACGTATAAATAATATGCCTAAATGCTGATCTTCCAGCACCGCAGATGAGAAAATCCTTATCTCACTAATATGCTTTATATTGTTCATCGTTAAATTATCTGAGCCATGTTTTAATACTGTCATGGCCCATTTGCTTGCATTACTCTTAAACCACAGTGCGAAAAACAAGTCAATAGCCCATTCTTTTTTTTCAATTGGTGACGTTAGGAATTAAGTGTAACTTAAGACAGCCTAAAACGGTTTTTTTAGAGTGAATCCGTTATTCACTAATATTTATCATTGAGTACACTTTGCTAAAGTGACATCTTTCTTTGATTTAGGGTTTGTTTTAACACATGTAAAACCCTCAATTCTATTTTTTGAAGAGAACCTTGGTATTGGACACCATTTAAAAAACCTGGTTACAGCAAAAAAGGACATTAACAAAAGTATCCAAAAACAACTCTACATTACGTCATTCACACGAGTAAACCAATGTGTTGGCAGTGGCATGATACAAATTTGAAAGATCACAAGCAAATTACTTCATTGGGATGACACAGCAATCTATTTGGCAGGGCTTTCCTGACAAAAACGGTTATGAGATTTAGTGATGCTTAACTGGATAAACAAAGCAGAGTTCTGAAATAACTCACCCTGAAAGAACTCACTCAGAACTCAGAACCATTGAGGATGCCTCCAACGTGAGCTGGAACGTCGCGAAGGAGAGAGAGAGGGAACGCTCGACACGGCTTTCCCGAAAGAACAGCTTTGGAAAGCAATTCTCATACATTGAGCCATGAAAACCTACGTGAATTTACTTATTTACAGTTGCGTTCACTGCCAGGTCCTGGGGCTTGCTCCTGCAATGATAATCCAATATGTATGCTGTTGTGAACGGAGAATAATTGAGAAGAGAGGCATTTCTAAATGTGTGGCTATGGCTCTTGTGAGACTCGGATTGCAGGCATAACAGAAAAAACAAATCGCTCTCCCAGAGCCATTATATACAGAGAGAGCAGAACATGTTTTATTCGCAAGCTGCTGCGAGGCCTGAGATAACATCCCAACACTCGGCTTATAAAGAGGCTAAAGGCTATGTGCAATATTTATATTGCAAATTTATATCCAATCTTGCAAGTCAAAACTAAACAAAATAAGTTGTTTCGTTTTACATTATTTTTATGATAGTGTAAAACATTGGTCGTTATATCCATTGATATGGCTACATAGCATATGATGTTAAACAATTAATATATGTACAGACGTTGTCCTTTACTATGTTGTACATAAATACAACATTTAGAACACGAAAATAGGACACTAGGTGTGAGCTTTGCATTAAACATGTTTTAGAATATACGTTTACAATTTAGAAATTTCAAATCGTTTAGAACACCTCACACGTATTAACGTGTTTGCAAGTTAACAAAAGTTGGGTCACTCGATGCCACCAGACAACATTTTTGGGTAGGATATTAGTGACATCACTTTACATTTGTGGATTAATACGAAACAATGTTTTTTTGAATTTGTCCGAAATTAATACGTAGGCCTGATTTACGGCTTCTTCGGACTAATGTTAAAATCGGGAGGACATCTCTAGCACACAGCATTGTTGCAAAAATCTCGTCTCAATTAGGACTGCCGGGTCATCAAAGTTTCCTATTCACACAGATGCTGCGTTCTACAGCATACAGTTACAAACCGTACCTATTCTTTTGATAACCTACTTACTACCTGATGAAGGCTAGTCCATCTTCATGCCATATTAGTCATGCCATATTAGTGTTTGATCATACTTCTCTACACTGTTTATTGAAAGTTTGTGAAGGGCAGATGGGGTGGGGGTGCCCATGAACGGTTGAGATGCCTCAACCGATGTATCCATGACCAGTCATCAAACAAAAAAAATGGTTTCATAGCACACTGATAACGACCGTGCCGCCACTCTTCCCCCACATACAATTTAGCATGCATAAATCTATTATATAAAGCCAAGTGTTTTTTTCCTATTTACTGTTGGAACACCGCTTACACCAGCCAAACAAAAGTTTGCATGGCCTCCTATTGTAATGAAATAGGTTTTCACGGCTCATTGGATGTGAATTTCTCTCCATAGCTGTCTTTTGGCTACATTGAAAGAATAGCTAAGGCCTGTTTTTATGAGGGAAAGGTCATGGAGTACATTGCATGTCTTGCACTACAGATTTGCAGCAAACAACGATGTATTGCTCCTAAACTATCCTCTGCTTTCCTCTGGGAGATTTCCCGTCTATCCGTACACCCCTTCACCAGTAACAATATGGAGGGGTGGTTCGGGTGGCCATTGGGAGGGGCAGTTGCAAGGGGTCTGTGGGGTCCTCCTCCTTCCACCAGGAGGCCATAGGGTCCCGGGCAACGTTGGGTCCTTCTGATAGCTCTAAATAAAGGCCTACATGCATATACAGTCTCTCCTCGACTTAAGACAGGGTTACTTTCCGATGACCCCGTCGTAAGTCGATTTGGTCATAAGCCGAAAATACCCTTATAACAGTTTGTAAACAGAACACAGCCAGCTGCGAGACACCCAAACACAGACTGAGACCCAGATAATAACAAATATGGCTGCCTTGCGGCAACGCAGCCAGCCAATGTTATCGTACCTTAGCTGGAGCGGTCCTCGTTAGACTTTACGAGCAACCGTTGGGATTCGAAAATCATATAATAGGTTTACTGGCATGGCCGTCATAAGTCAGGGTGGTCGTATTAGGATATCGAAAGTCAAATTAGTGAGCTAATGCATATTGCGTTTGCTTATAATACGTAAAGCAAAATATTCTATATGAACAGCGTCCAGGATAACAGTAATAAAGTGCATTAATCTATCTCTCCTAACGTTAAGGATTAAATGTGTGAACATAAGCAAATGCTTCCAGTCTGATGAGCACCACCAACCACATGGATTATAAAACGTACGCAAGCTATTGACATCACTTTGACTGCTCTGAGTAAGTGGGTTTCTGCAGGACATGTCACTGGAAGGGATGATGGTCGGTGGTCCAGACTAATGCATCGTTGCATTGCCTTCGTGGCGCTCGAGAGGTCGTCCATTTTACGTTCCAAAAGAGGAAACACTCCGGGGAGAATGTGCACCCTGTAGATGGGGCAATGAAATCGGCTTGTGTGCAGGAGCAAGATGGATTGTTGCATTGCAAGACAGTGATGGTTCGGTGAGGCCTTCATCTAGCAATGAATTTATCATGGGTGGTAATGATGATATCCTCTGGCTGTACCCTTCATGTAATAACCATGACCGTTTGTCTCGACTTCTTATGCCACTCTCCCAGAATGGTATGCTGTGTAGTCCTTATATCTTTCGTATGGCATTTGAAAGTCAACGAATTCGATTTATTAGGCGTATTTTTTAATTTGTGAACTCTATTAAATAGCTTCTGAGGTCGCCAGATGGATTCGATTTCCATCTGCTTAAAAAGTGTGTGTTTGAGCGATCTCAGTGATAGATTGTACTTCAACGCAGTCACCATAGGGTGACGCCCCCATTCCTCACTAACGGAGGAGGTAGCCACTTCCCGTGTGCCATGTGCTCAGTAGTCGCTACAGTTGCCAACCAACCCAGATTGGCCAGGAGTTTACCAGAATTGGCATCTCCAGGTTACAAATGAAAGCAATCCATGCTATTTGAATAGGAACAGTGTGGGTTTTCGCCGGGCACTCCGGTTTCCTCCTACACTCCAAAGACATTCTGCTGCATAGGTTAATTGGCCAGCTGACTTCACTCCCCCCGTGCCCTGTGATGGACTGGTGTCCCATCCTGTGCCCTGTGTCTGCCGGGATAGGCTCCGGCTCACTGCAACCCTGTATAGGATTAAGCGGTTTCTGACAATTACTTGAGATGAGTATAATTAATTACATTATTGTTTTGAAAAATAAATTCTCCCAGATTACGTTCAGGCAGAGTTGGCAACCCTAGTAGCAGCACAAACAAATAACATCCGTTTCTTATTTTCCTCAAGCCGTATAGAACACAAAGATAAATGCTTCGGTGAAATATAACTTCACAATATGTTGACAAAAGCATAAGCCTACCTGTTACCAACCCTGGAACGCAGGTTACAACCAGTGAGTGATGCACCTGCCAAAAGGAAAGGGGCCTGCCTTTCATGGGGCACGATATGGAGCATCGTAGAGAAAAAATCATGGCCAAAACAGACAAGATGTATGCATGCACTAAGTCTTCGTTCAGGCTGTGCCAAAAGCAATCGTGTTGTGAAGGCTATTTTTAAAATCATGATTTATGTCTTTAAGTTGGTTGATAATGTCCATTTTCTTTTAAACACTCTCGTGTAAGTTGTGGGAAACTGATGTTTTCAAGTGGAGTTGCATAAGAGTGTGGTCTCAGCATCATGGTTGTAAACTGATTGATGCTATTGGTTTTGACGGTTTCCAATACTGTATTATGAAGATCACATCAAATGTCTTTGCCTAATTTGCTCTCCATTGATTATCCTAACGATCGTGATTGCCACCATGGACACTGGTTGAGGAGGACCTCCCAATGCCTTGTGGAAAAATGTGGCCATACGTCACCTTGCTGCTCAGTGTGGTTAATTTCAACAACTGGCTCTAGACTGCCAGTGCAGTAAAGCAACAAACAATGATACACTCGTAATGGCTAAGACATTTAAGTTGGCTTTTTGAAAATGTCAGCAAAGTCAATTGTATTTACATATGTTGCAGAGAGTGAAGATGGGGTATTGTGCAGCCAGAGGGGGTAAAATAATAATTTATAATAATAATAAAATATATTGTACGTGGTTTTTGGTGGTGAAGTGGTAGGTGTAGTAGTAAACACTACTATGAATCCGATGACCTAAGTTTGAATTCCAGTGATGAATAGTTCCTGGCCCCCCCTTTGACTTAAATTGACCGGCATGATGTGTGTGTGCCAAATGACCCCCACGAAACTACGTGGCATAAAGAGGCCTTCGTCTAGCTGTAGTAGGCTGCCAAAGAGCTGAACATTCTTTATTTTTATTAGCAGTTTGTGCATGTATAGCCATATTGTACAAATGTATGCTAATAAAAAACACATCATATCCTGTATTGGTAAAACATGAAGCAAACTGAGCGCAGGTAGTTTAAACCAAGTAATTTAGAATGTGGAACAAATCAATTGGCTTTTATTGTGGGCCTAAACAGTGAGAGCAATTAATGTACATGGTGGTCCAGATGTTTTGTGAACCCAATTTAATTGACCCATAACATTTTGACCCGCGGGCAAGGCACAAAACGAGTTTCAGAAAACATAACAGCTTAGAATGCACATAACACATCCCGAGCAAAAACGTAACGACAAATGCTTAGCAATGTGTGCAACACGGAACACCCAATGAGAGTCCAGGTGAGATATAACATCAACCAAGGATTAATCAGATTGGACAGGGAGGTGGTGTTTGCTGGAGTGTTTGCAAATGCAAATTCAATGTATCTGACCATATTTAAATATCTACTTGCAAAGCTATTTGTGGCCGTTAAGCGACGTGATGGGCAATTATTTTAATGCCATAAACGACAAGCTAAAACCTCTGTTGATTGATTTTCACCATAGGTTATAATGATGAAGCGTTTTAATTGCACATGATTGCTCAACCATGATTACCCTGCTTTGAATGCGTTCGTTGAATAACATTCCATGCCCAATGCAGCTTTCATTTAACATTTACAATAGTTGTTTACAAAGAGTGAACCGCTGCCGAATTATGTGTCCCGCACTGATACCGTCTTACATACTGTAAGGTAGTATTGGTGCTGTAGTGGCACACAAACGTGAATTTGTACTGCGCGAACTTTACTAGATCAGTGGAACTGATCACAGCATATCGTCATAATAATTGCAATGATTTTGATTTCACGATAACATTATCATGCCATTTATTTTAAATGAGGGACAGAAAGGTTTGGGTGATGCATATCTCTGTGTAATCAATGCCACCCAACCTAGCACACACAGGATCACACACATGTTAGTAGTTGGATAGAAGCCATCGCTATTCTATATATTATTGATGCAGTGTTCCCATGATATCCACGGGGGTCCAATGGGTAGAGTTGATTAAAAACGTTCGTGAGCTGTGCTAGCCGCATTGCATGTCATGCATTACGATGCTAACGGTCCATAAACTGGCGATGTTAATACAACAAAAGAGGTGCTGTAGCAGTCAGTTGGGGTAAAGCGGGAGCTGAGTTCTCCAAAGACATGCTACCTATGTTAGTTATCCTGGCTAAATTGCCGCTGGTACCCTGAGACGCTGTAACTTGCCTACCCCTCCCTTCTGGACAACTGTTTAAAAGAGATACATAGCTCAGTCTGTCTGGCTTGAACGAAGCTCTCGGTTTAAAGTTCAAAGTAGCCTTAATCATTTATTTTCTGTTGCTTTGGTTTTTATTGTTTTGTCTTTCGTTGTTGACATGCCGTCCTTTTCGCGTCCCTTGTGCAGCGCTTTGTGACCCTCGGGTGAAAGGCGCTATATAAATTGAATTATTATTATTATTACTTACCCATCCTCACCTATGCTTACGAACTTTGTCTCTAGGCTGGCTTTGAATTGAATGGGCACATGGAGACATGAAGACACGGAGATAAAGGTGGCCGGGCATAGTGCTGGCCACTCACCCACTCGTGTGCTGTGCTGGCCTTTATAGATGCTCGCTCATAGACACTTGGCTGTACAGTTTATTAATGCTATGTGGGGGATCTTTGTCTTTGTAGTCTTATCTCTTCCAAGACGTCTGGCCAGTATAGAAGCGTAGGCCAAAACACCCTCTCAAGAGGCTCCCTAAAGCTCCCTCTAGTGGAGACCTTTCTGCCAGCAGTCTTGCAAGCAAGTGATTTTCAGCCCTGCACGTTTACCTTTGAGTTTCTCAAATTATTTTTTTTTTTTAAATGTGAAACCTGTTCCGACCCCGTCAAGAAAAAGTAATTTATTTTTGCAGGCAGGCATGTGCATAAATAAACACACAAACACCACGCGACCGTGCCCATCCCTAGGAGGCCTGGATTTATATCTCATGTTTCTGATATAAGCTCAATGTGATTACTGGAAGATTTTAGTAGGTCTGCTGTATCTCAGAAATGCCTTATATCGCGAATTAAGCTGCTTTACCATTACAATATATTACCAAAACAATATTCGCATTGGAGGAGACTGAAGCGTGCATTTTAATAAAAACAATGAATTGTAAGCAAACTTTAAAGCTGGTAAACATTTGTTTAACGTCTTCATGAATGCATTATCCTACCAATAGTATTAGGGATAGCAATGCCACTGCTGTAATATAGCAAGAAATTGCCAATGTAAATCCAATAAGCTGCTCATAGCACTTTATGTCACATCACCATGGTCAAAAAGAGGAAAATAAAAACACAACGGTATTGGCTACTTTCCGATATGGCATGGTTACATATGCCATATTGCCATTGTTAAACCCTTTCCCAATACTCTACCGTATTGCCAAAAATGCAAATGCTGCCGACAGCCATGGAAATGCATATATGTACGCGATTGTATGGTAATGGGAGCTGCAAAAAAGCATTGTAATCATTTTAAACACAGGGATAAAATTAACTCGAAGGCTTTCATGATCAATGTTATTCATAGTGAGGTTCTGTTTGTGAGTTTAGGTTATGTGATTTTTTTTTAATTAGCTTTATGCATTGCATGTTAAAACTACAGGATAAACAAGTACAGTAATTAAAAAAAACACCTCTATCAAGGGGATATGGTGTTACGTGATAGGGAGCAGAGGGCAGTGCGTAAAAATCCATTGTTGTACAGCACTCTGCTTTTGTCCTACCATTTATGCCGCCTGCTTTCACTGACAGGCTGCAATGACCTCCGTGGTCAATACAGACAGCTCCCCACCACCCACATAATGCATGGAGAGCCCCACATCCACCTGTGGGTTGACAATGTTGACATTTACATGTAATGTATGTGCTGTATATATATCCTTAATTGTAAGCTGTGGCATGCATAAACAAACCACAACATACATCAATGCACCTGCAAGTTTTGCTCCACGACTAAACCAAACCTTCTGTTTGAGAGCAACCGAGCATAGACAAATGCCACAGCAGGCAACACAATGTCAAAATTGCTGACCGCGGGCCCCTCTGTGGACCCAGCAATGATCCTGATAAGGCACCGCCGGCAGATTCGGACACGAGTCAAAATTACCCTTTTAAATCTGCGTCGACCTGGATGAAAGATCACAGCATTCGCACTGCCATTTTTTCCCCAGTCATTTCAGCTTGCAGTTTGAAGACAATGAATGTACTGAAAATACGCTGTTGAAGTAGCAACGATTTTAAAAACAATAACTTTTAGAGATAACCCTTATTTACGTTTGCAATAGTGGTATACAGTACGGTGTATCGGTGATGTTATTTGCTAGTTTGCGTTCTGTTGATAGTGAGAATTCTAAAAATCATAGCGATACTTATTTTAATCCGCTATGCTATATATGTTTTGGTATCGTTATCATCAGCATCCACCGTGAGGGAGTAAAAGGCCACCACAAGTGAATGCATCCATCACGGTCTCACGATGCAAAGATCCATATGGTACCTGCAATGAGCGGATCTCATCACTCCATCTCTACAATGGTTGTTGACCTCTTAGGTATATCCCCGACTTCGGATGACACTCTCGTCAGTCTTGACCATGAACCATCACCGCTTTCATTCTTATGCCTTGCCCAAGCCCACTGTTCTTAACAGTCAATGAGATGTCTCAAAATTGCATTTGTTCTCAAATCTATGAGTTCCTCTTGCTGTGGCTCAGTGTAATTTAAAGCGTGCACGTGTTACACGTGACTGAATACTCTGCTTCAAATGTCAAACTTGTAAGTCTTAAATCTGGTTATATTTTGGTGTTTGTGTGTATATTTATTTATATTTTGTAAAGACAACATCTTTTGGCAGATGGCCAAGCGCCTCAGAGGTCAGAGTGCTGAGCTGGCTCTGCTGAGATCTTGGGGTTGAATCCAGGCAACCGCCCGTTATCAAACCTGGTTTTCAAGTCTAGCTAGTTCAAGGTGCCAGCCTGATCACTATTGACTGAACAAAACGAAAAACACGATATTTAATTGCGTTTTGCACTTGATCTGGCTAAATTACATGTCTGAGAATCAAAACAAAATATTCGTTTGATTGTAAGTGTACCCCTACTGGGTGAGTATAAAACGCCACTTTAATTCTTCTACAGAATTCCATTGAATATCAAATAAAATCACAAGCACTTCTGGTGTTTGTACCATTGTTAGCACAGTATTATAGCTAACGGAAGTGTGGTTTCACACAAATACCATTAAGTGATTTAACAGTAGTGCGTGGTGTTGATTTGTTGGAATTATTTCTGTGGCGATTACTCATTCATTGGCTTGCTTAAAATAATGATATATTGTACTACTCCAGGATATTTCTAAATACGTAAAGAAATGTGAAAAATATAATTAATGTTGGTTTCCTAAATTTAGATAGGATGCTAGCATCTTGAGCAATAGCCATGCTTCAGAGCAGAAAAAGGCAGAACTTTTAGACTTATAGTTGTAGACAGAATTTATAACGTGGTGTCTTGAAAACATTGGGAAACCAGGTCTAGTATTTATAGTCTTGAAATGACTGCCTCAAGAACAGACCGCATAAATCCGGTCTTTTATTGCCTTCATACATAGTATTTTATGAGTACATATATACACTGTATAATAATAGAGCAATGTATATATATATGACATATGGGAAATAGCATGACTGTTTTCATGCAGTCAGGCTTATTGAGCGCCTTTAGAAGTTCAGAAGTGTTTTCAAGGTTCCCAGGAGGGGGAAGGAGTTCAATGTATACTTTTGTATTGGGCTCATAGTTCTTCTGTCTGTGGTATCTAACTTTACAATAGCCGTGAGATAAAGATCATTGCACATTTCTTGGGTCACATTAAATCATTGTGCACCTCCCTCGTGTACATATTATGCAGAAAAGGTTACAAAGGATTCTGTGTGTGCAAATATAAACGTTTCAAGCATGCTCTGATTATGTTGTATCCCAACATGCATCCATTATCAGAAACCGCTTAATCCTATACAGGGTCACGGTGAGCCGGAGCCTATCCCGGCAGACACGGCGTAAGGCAGGGCCATACCCAGGATGGGACGCCAGTCCATCACAGGGCACCGGGGGTAATTTAGTCCGCAGGCCAACTAACCTACGCAGCAGCATGTCTTTGGATTGTGGGAGGAAACCGGAGTGCCCGGCGAAAACCCACGCGGACACGGGGAGAACATGCAAACTCCACACAGAAATGCATCCGAGCCGGTATTCGAACCCGGGCCCTTCTTGCTGTGAGGCGGCAGCGCTACTCACTGTGCCACCTTGCCGCCCCGATTATGGTTTAATGTACACCTATTTACCGAAAGTTTATGGGTTAAAAAAACGCCCTACACCAGGCGACTCATTATTAAACGTATTGATGCAGTTGATGCCCTAGGGATAAACTGGAACCCACTTTAAGAATGTACAGTGTCCACTACTGGCTCAGGGCTGTAAACAGAACATGGACACCACCTCAATTCTCCTTCAACAAGAAAATATATTTACTTTAATTGATAAGTAAGAGGAAACAAAGCATTTCCTTGCTCACGCAACTGCTGGCAGAAGGTCTTCCGCCAGACAGCTTCTCTAGAGGTCTACTTTTCTACGCAGACCGACCACTTTGGAAGAGATGGTAATACACAGACTGCCCTACCACACGCGATCTGCTGATTGACTATGGTGGATACCCATTTATACCGCTGGGTCGACTGAGATGGGGAGCAGAGATGGGGGTGGGGGATTCCAGAAAAATGCAAAATTGTCCGTTGCTTCAACCGACGACATCTGAAAGTAAGGACTATTAGAGTATGACATCATCCAAATTGTCTCCAGTTAAACGCATTCATCACAATTTGAATAGGAAGTGCAATCCCTTACAATTGCACGGGAAGCATTGTATTGGGCAGAAATCATGAAATTGATATGTAAATTACAATCAAGTATAATTAAAAAAGAGAAATGGCTACATTTATTTTTCTTAATAGCTTGTTTCAAACCTCATCTCATCTCATCTGTCAGAAACCGCTTAATCCTGCGGGAGCTGGAATCGGCTGGTGTGCTGGCGTGTCATCCTCACAGAAGCAGGTCGAGGCGCTGACCTTCCAAGCACCTTGTCTTTATTTTATCCACGAGAGCCGCGTCGCCGCCACCAAGCAGCGGAACGCTTTTCCGCGCTCTGCACACTGCTGCACAGCCACCTCTCTCCAGCCGTTCCGACACAAGCCAGCAGTGGCACCGCGCCTTCTGCTCCCAGCTTCTCCGCACATATCTCGTAGCAGGTACTCCCCGGTTCCCAGAAACCCGGCCCCACCTCGCTCGCTCGCCTCTCCAAATATACCCGCGGCGCGATGTGTATTTCGTCAGCCGACGTCACCGTCTTCAGGCCTAGGCGCCGTTACTAAATATAGCTTTGGGCTATATTTAGGGCTATATTTAGTAACCTTAATCCCTTTATCCCTTTAAACAATGAGGGGCAGGGGACCAATTACCTCACCCCCCCGTTCCGTGGGGTGAGACGCGGTCACGCGCCCCTTCCCGGGCTCCCTGCAAGACCTGGGCCTGGCCTTGTACCTTTTATCCGGGTGTCGCATGGGGCATTTACCGGGGCATTACACACCAATACAATCCATCCATCCATCCATTTTCTAAACCGCTTGTCCTGGTGAGGGTCGCGGTGACAGCAGTCCAAGGAG